>JAUDJH010000009.1:17800000-18365000 GCA_036320925.1 Automeris io
AATAATCCACTGATTATAACAGTTGACATATCAACGAGCTAGAATGAAAACGAACACAAATAAAAATATGAGTAAAATATTGGATTATTTCTACAGTCCAAGGAAGGTCTGTTTGGAATGGTATCCTTTTTCTCCATTATTTATTGGATACATATATGTATATTGGAGTAAATATTCCGAAAGCCCCTAAAAAGGGTTTGTCTAAGCAGTTGTTTGGACGCTAAATTATGTAAATCTTTAGATTTTCCACTTCGTGTAAAATTGTGCCGCATCTGTATTCAGTGTGGATAGAGATATTTTGTATGGTGTTGGTAAATTTTCATGGTTCCAAGAATTTCCTAATATGCAGAAAAAACAAAAGTATAGTTTCCAGTTGTTTTTTAGAAACGGACAGTTATTAAATACATATTCTCACTTAAATTATCAAATATGACTGGTGGTCGTGGGTGTGGTTGTAGAAAGACCCGGATATTGGCGTTTTACTATTTATTTGCACTTTAAGGCACACCGAACTGCGACGCACACGCACCTACTCTAGCCTCGGGTCTCGGTAGTCGACTAGAGCTAGAGCATCCCGTGCGCGCGCGCACCCCTTACCCCGCACGTCACGTATCAACCTAACGACCCTTAGGGCGTGTAATACAATTACGTATCGGGCGGCGTCTACATGCTATACAAATAATTTAATCGATTATTTTTTTCATTTAAGTTTTGTAGACGATAGAATAAAACAGGGTCACCTGTGTCCGAGCAAAACATTCAATTTTTGTGTTTACCAGCTAAATAGGAGAAGGGCGCCCCCTTCCTTCGCTGATTTAAGAAAATTATCAATTGGTATTTCAAAATGAATGTGTTGAACAGTATCATTAATTTTTTCAGAATTTTTTGAGTGCAATAAAGACGGCAGGATGCGAAAGACCTTTACAGACGAAGTTTTAAGTTATTCTTTGGAGTAAGGAATTGTATTATTGTGCCTGATTTCAACCACGTGATCCTTAATTTTTGACAGGTCGTTTGTTGGCGGTCGTCAAGGACCTTCCCAACTTCACCGGGCTTGGGGGGCGGGCGAGAGGGCGCTCAGTGCATCATGTAGGTACTCGTAGTTAAAGACATTCAATTGATTTACGCTTGATTCAAAAACGCAACCTAAATTCAAAATGTTTTAAGCACAACTGAATCTAAAATTACATATATAACATGTTGGTATATGTATATATATAATAACAACATTATATTTATTGTTATTTATATAAACAATAAATATTTCCATAACAATATTGATGCCCTAGTTACACCTTCCTGCTTGCCCCCTTCAAGCAGTGGCGTAGTGTTTTTGTCCCAGAGCAGTAAACAGGATATGCTTAGCTCGCATTAGATAAGGCGACCACCGGGACAGAAATGCTCCGAGACGCTCGGGATTATTAGTATTAAGTTTTAGTTCTAGTTCAGCTTCCACTCGATGTAGTAGTGAAATTAAATTCTTTTAAAAAACCTGACTGCCGTCTCCCTGATCTTTCTCCCTTAATATTGTTATGACGTTACCTGCATTAACGCCATGACCAACAGGGTCCATAATTATAACTAAAACACTTATTGTGATCTGTATACATTGTGGAGTGCAATAAATTGTTTAAACTACGAACTATACGAGTTTGTTTGTAAAACAAGTATTATAGCAACACTAACTTTAAGGCTTATCGACGATGCAACTCCTTCAGAAGATCTGGAAAAAAAAAATCTGGAACTAGAATTTCCCTGAATTTCGCTTAAAGGCTTCGAATCCAAATTACTTGCATATGAGTTTAATTTCCTAACTTATCCATTGTTCACGAAAGGAAAGTTTGAAAGTACAGATTCATGACAAGGAATTCTGTTATAGAAATGTAATGTTCTAAGAGTATAATAAAAGCGGTGGACAAACACATTAAACTACCTCGGGGACAACAACAGGTGAAAATAATATGATTTTATTATGAATTTATAAAAGAGCTTGGCGTCATGGGCTATAATGAATGTGTTCGTGTAATAAATTGATATAAATCGTGTCTCGGCGGACTGAGAGCGCGCGCCCCTACCGCGGAACACGCCACTACTCGTATAATTCGCTATTGAAATTATGTCAGATTTTATCGGATTTTCATAGTTTTACGTGCAATATAAATTGACAATGTTAGTGTTTTATTTTCTACGGAATATTGTAACTCGCAAGGCGTCTCCAACTCTATTAGTGTAACCAAAGCGATTTATTATGTTCAACAAAGAAAAAGCTTTTTATTTATTTTAATAGCTTACAAAGAACGATTGGTTTGACTAGAACTGCTTATGTGCAATAAGATAAACATTTTTTGTCGGTATTTAGATCTTTGGTTTGTATTTATTTCTTATGTATATCTCTGATAACATAAAGATAGCTCTAGTATAATATTATATACGTAAAGTGAAATTGTATGACGTATTCTATCTGATTCTCTCGCAGACTAAGCCTACTTTTTGTGCATATTTTAAGCACAAAATATTTTTAGCAATTTGCGCGCAAAGTTTAACCTCCGCCACTCTTTGTCAAGATCGCATTAGCCTAAAATATGTCTATTCGCTTTTCTTTTAAAAGTCCCCAGATCATTAAAAGGTAGAACGAAATACGGAGTGAGTGTATGGTATTCAATTACGTCACTATAGGCATCATGAATTCACAAACGAACCTTTTTACATAGGAGATAACCAACACATTAGGATGCCATCTCACACGCCGGCCAATACACTTGAGGAAGTCTGCTGTCTAAATAAGGCAAAGGCAATGTGGATGCGGCATATGAACTGCAAGACGTAGAGGTCCTGAGGTGAGGGCACGGAGGCTTAGAAATGTAACCTGCCGAATATCAAAGTATTTTGGCTGTACATGTAGAAAACGTAGTACGGTATCCTGAAACATGATGGCTACTGGTAAGGTTGACGGCTGACGTCCAATAGGTAGAAGCCTAACATGATGATCTCGTCGAATATGCGACACGTTTAATAAAAGTTAACACAATGCCAGGAATTGAGAGGAGATTCATACCACGATACAACGGAAGACATTTTAAACGGATTCACGACTTTCAGCGTTGAGGCAAGCGACGCGAGGAGATACAATAGAATTCAAAGCAATTAGTCCAGGCTTTGTTGTGTAAAGAGCACTTGTCTAAAGTAGAAACTTTTATGGCTGATACTAAGCGTGTTACGAGTGCGGCGACTGGATGGGAGTGACCAATAAGTTCTAATGCACTTGGCGCTGCGAGAGGCAGTCCCGACGGTCGCTTACATGCAATACTCTTCTCTGGATTTTATTTCATTGCAATAAAGGTCATTTTATTGCTTTTACGCTTATATTGTTTAACCTGTAACCAATTTTATTAGAGACAATGTAATATTTATTTTTAAGGCAGTCTCTTACCTTTGTGTAAAATATTATTTTAACTCGCGTCAATTGATTATCTACTTGTATCTGATTTACGTGCTGGTGTAAAATTGAAGTAACTTTTTAGTCATCATCCACATTTCAATTTAGTCCACAGCCGAAAAAAAGATCTTTTGATATTGCCTCACTGAGTGTTTCATACAGTCTGTGTCATGGCGAGTGTTATGAAGAGTTTAATCTTGTTCCTCCCTCTTCCTCCACTGGTAGAACCAAGCACGCACGTTTACGGAGTTACAGCTATACTGTAACTCACGTCCCGGCTAGGATTTAGAAATTCTCCAACTCTTACTTTTGCCGAGTCATTGGGCTGTGGAATGGTCGTCCGGCGCGCGTGTTCCCACCGTGCTATGGGGTCCTTTAAACGAAGCGTGAAGAGACTACTGGTACGTTTTTTTACTGTTGATAGTCTTTTCGTTTTTGGACTGAGCTGTGGTCACTGTGCCTGCTCAGAATAAAAAAAATGTCCCTCTCAATGAGTATAATTGAGTCCGATTTTTTTATCCTTCTCTTGCTTTTTTGGTATCCCCTACAAAACATAGAATGATCTTCCACGTTTTATGAATACCAGTTAATTGGAGATTTTTACGATTTTTCTTCTTGACCTCTTATTATAAAGCTATAATACATTATACATTTTTTTGATAAAAAAAAAAAGAATTATCAACTTATACGTCATACTCCAATCATCAGAAATAGTATTAATTTTTTTTTCTCCGGTTTTTTTTTTGGACTTTGGATCAGGCTGACTATGTCAGACCCATAATTACACCATACTTTTGTAGCTACATTACACTATACTATATTTGTATATGAGTCTACAGAGCATCTCAGCTGCGCAAGATGTTTGCTCAGCTAAGACGCTCTGAAATAGTCCCACATCGCACCTATCAAACGAAATTGTTTAAACATGATTTCTCTTATAGAAATGCTCCGAACACATTCCACCAAGAAATGGTGTATGTCCTCTGGGACTCCACAGGACGCTAGTATCAATTAGAAATTAAAAAACATCATACATTTTTTTTTTCGAATATCGATCTGTCACTGCGCCTATTCCCTATTGGGCTAGGAACAGAAAATGTAACGCTGCTTCTCTCTATTCTTGCACAACCAGATAACCCCCCACAGAACTTTTTTATTTGCTCTTTATAGGAAAGTCTCGGTCGGCCTCGGCTATTACTTCCACTCACATTCATATCGTATATCTTTTTTGTTATCATTTCATTATTCAACCTGTTCACGTGTCCGAAACACACTTCAGTCCATGCTGTCGGTGACACTTTCTTTCAAACCATCCATTCTCCATATCTCCGCATGTAGAACGAAGAGATGACATCTCCGCTGCATTAATTCTATTTTCCTGCTTCTTCTGACAGACCCAGGGTCACTGCTGCACAACACATCTGGCACCAGGTCCGCTCTATGCACTGCTACTCGTGCTTTTTGCGGAATGTTTTTACTTTTTAGAACGACATTTACCGCACCATTTTGTTAGCAGCAGTAACTCGCCTCTCTGCACTCATGTCACAAATACCATTTCTTGTAGACATACTACCAAGATATTTAATATCATTAACGTGTTTTTACATCATTTCTTTCAAAGACCCATATATATAACAAATAATGAATTTATTTCGAGTTCTCGTAGTAGCGGAGCATCTTATAATTGTTCAACAGCAATTAATATTCATCTGGGCAAGTCGGAAAATTTTCACCTCCGCTTTATTGGCTGAGGAATTCCTTGACCGTAATCAGTGCTCGCGCTGCCTCCCGGCCTTCTGTTTGTCTGCCCTCTATTTGTAAAACACTCAGAGATATAACTGACAAGTATTTAGGATGCAAGTATCAGTTTCTGTAAATCCGGTTGTCGTAAACACTTTCCGTCGGCATGTGGACCGATATGGCAAGGCGGTTGGTATCGGATTTTCGTCCCTGGACGTTCGCTGGCGTACACATCGTGCGTTCCATCATGTGCTATGTAGTCACTCTGTCGAGCCAGTGTTAAACAAAACTATATATTTACATAAAACACTTATCCCGGATGACATATAGTCCAGAACCTAAACTACAAGAGAAACATTAAATTTAGACATTAGATTCTTTGTATGACGTAGGCACCCGGTAAGGACTAATCTTTTGATATTCCATCCCTGAAGTGGTAAAATAGGAGTTAAACGTATGTTTGAACATTTGTCAATTTTGAAGTAAGCACTATGAAACTGATATTTATATTTTTAGTTAGAAATGCCCTGCCATATGTAAGTACCCTTAGACCGGCGATCAGCTGCGCTACTGGTCATGTTGGGCACGACATATAAGCCCAAAGTGGATACAGCCACTAATGTATCCACGATATACATATGTATGTACGTGTTAATCCGAAAAAGGATAAATAATAATAATTAAAAATCTCGTCACGCTTTTTGGATGTGTACAACCCTCGTATCGGTTTAAATTATGATTACAAGAACTAACACGCGGTTCCACAACCAATTAACTTGTTGCTGGAACCCAAAGGCGGCCACGAGGTGTGTTGATAGGTTTATAATCAGTAATAACAGAATCAAAGAATTACCACTAAATTTAGGAGTGTTTAATGTTAAAAGAATGATATTTAAGGATAAATTTCACGGTGTGTTGGGAAGGTTTACGTTATCAGGAAGGACGCGATTTTGTATGATAATAATAAAATTGAATGCGGTGGCGTAGTGGATATGTGTCTGGTATCCATACACAGTGAAGCGAATGTTAGTAGGTTCAAATCCCGGCACTTACATCTGAGTTTTCCAAATTAAGTTAAGATTTATGCCCCACATGCTCACCGCTGAAGGAAAACATAGTGAGGGAGCCCGCGTGGCGTCTAATAGAAATATTATGTGTAAGCATATTGGGACACAGCCACAAATGGGGAAAATTTGGCTGAATCTTAGCAACATTAACTCTATTGAGCGAACAACGTCCAAACACACGTATCTGTGCGAGACATTGCCAGATTCTGTTCTCAACTTTGATTAATTGCTTATCCTTGCGGGATATGAACTCGAAATTGTAGTTCTGTTATTATTCTAGTGAGGGAGTATCGAAACTTTGTAACTCACACACAAACTTTATTCACTGTTTCACGGACTGACGTCCAAGCGTGGCACGCGAGCGGTTATGCTATCCCATCCATCAGAGAGTTGCTTATTTATCGTAGTTGAAGTCATCTGGATGTGTTGTTCTTGTTTTTTGGGGTACTTTGAACCTGGATAGCGGCAAAATGCTGCGGTTAATTGCTGATTTCTCTAATGGTGTGGAGTGGAGTGTGCGTCGCTTAGATCACTCGTTTTGGCGTCAGAGACTACTGAATACGATAATTACTGACGTCAGGCTAAAAAAAATCAAAAGGTAGGACTTTCTACGACGGAGGTCCAAATTAACTAGCTAACGTGACGCAGGAGCCTCATCAACAATCAGTAGCTGTGTTCGGCGATTGATTGAGTCCAAGGTTACCAAACGGTATTTGGCGGAGCCATTCCAGAGGTGGCAGCAATGCTCCACACACACCACCTTTCCACTGTGATGTATGTATAAGGATGTTATTTCTGGAATAACATATAGATAATGTATTATAGATTACAAATAAGAAAATATAATTCAACTGAAACAATTCTTGAGTTAAAATATTTCGTCAAAAAGCTTTTATAACGAAAACGGAGAGTAATCGCGGAGGCCCGACGCACGGCGCGGCGCAACATGGCGCAAACATTAATTAATTTCAGCGGAGTCGCGAGAGCCTACGCGAATTCATTTGCACGTGCAACGAACGTGACTCTCATATAATGGGGATGGCAGAATGCTTTAAAGTGTCACCTTTGGTCACTGCACACCGTAATTGATCTCCGTCGAATATGGCACACGAAGGCACAGTTTTACTGCTACTCCAACCTGACAAGTTAACACGTTCGTCGCGACTTGCCCCATATCTGGGGGACGGGTATGCTTCCGTGGGGGACCGGTCACCCAAATATGAGTGACGCCCTTCTTGTTGCTATTAATAGAATTTTAAGTTGAATTTTTAAAAGGAATTTCGTGGAATAAACATTCAACTGTAAATATAAGGTATACTACATTTCAATACTAAAAATGTTAACATTATACAATTAATCAGGACAAATACGTATGGTTCATAGATTTCTCTAGATCTTTCTTCAAAATGCCAAAAGTCTATCACATCGGTATAAATACCAGCCGGACCATTTGGAAGCGGTACAAGTGATATCTCCAAGTGATCTAATACGACTTTGGAAAATGTAATGCGATTGGACAATGTGTCTACAAGTGACTATTTAGACTGACTTTTGCGACTGGACCACGAGAAATTTCTGGGATTGAACTGTTAACCACTGGATTTCTGGAACCTTTCGCGATTGGTCATCAGAATCATTCCACGACTGCGCTTCGAGAAATTTCTGTGGCTGCGTGCATTACTCTTTCCGTGCACATTCCTCGATTAATAAATCGATTGTTCGTCGACACCGGCGTCCTGTGACCCGACCCGCGCTCGTGACAATATGTTTATAGACATTTGGATGTAGATTAGGCCGCCACGGTTCACCTTTTTATAATTCACAGCGCAGTGCCGCAATTGTTTTACTGTTTCATTTCGCAAATTGTTCCAGCACACAGAGGATGCGTGTAATTCAATTTCGGGAATTATTAACCGTACACAAGTATTTCACTGTACATTTTTAACGAAACTGACAAAATAAATTCGATTCGAATTGCACATGAAAAACATACAACGGTCGTTAGCACTGAATGCAGTAGTTTTGGAGTTTTTATGGACAATGTATTGTATTATATTGTTATATGTAAAAACTCTTCAACAGTGTAAAAATTAATGGTTTAAATTATCTTCAATACAATGTCAGAATATTGCCATAAATATACCATTATATGTATATTAACTGTGATAATAAAAATTATTTTGGTAATATTATAGAAGCAGGAAAAAATTTGTTATTTGGTTTATAACATACTTAATAACATTACGTCAAATTATATTAATTATTATTATTTTCCGCGCCTGTAATATATACAAGATACGTTTTTGAGATGTCGATATTCTGTCTTATACATATACATAGCTCCTTTAGAAGAATGCTGAGTTAAAAATCAGTTTACGATTGTATCCCTTGTTTTTCTTTGCTGTATTTATTTTACTTTATACAATTAGTTAGTTTTTGTTTTATAACCCGGGGGAAAATCCTGCATAAACTATCGGGATAACTTGTCAGTGGCTCCATCTTTTATCCTCTATGTGTATCCATTAATTCCTAATATTATAGTACCTGCAAATGTTACTCCGCATCTCGAACAAAAGAATCGTAATTCCACTGCATTAATCCTACGTCATGCGAAAAACTGCTCAAAGCAGTTAGATTTTAAACGAAAGCTGTACGTGACGTAAGCTTTATTAATGCTTAATTTTAATCGTTGTATGTAATCATGAAGGCAATCAAACCGAAGTATACGAGAGCGGATGCCCTGATAATGAGCCTGTGCGCCACTCACTGTGTTCCGGTAATGAGAAAACTTTGTAGCCACTTACACGAGCTCTGGGAGACAGCTTAGGCTGGTTACGCACTACATCCAATGCCAACCTGCGAAAATATGACGCGATGTTGCCATAAAAGTATTTGCATGCTGACGTAGGCGCTACTTCCATCGTCCGATTATTATTACCCAGCGTCGTCCCACTCCAGGGCCACCCACCCTTAAAAATACTTTTTTCAGTATACTTGAGGAATCCATGGGAAGTTGTATGGACATTTAACCCAGCACGTTTGTTTCATGCTGTGTGATAGGTGTGCCCTATGTGCACAGAAGGTGCTTGCCGTATGCCCCACTCGGCTCTTACGCGTTTTCGACACCTCAGTATAATGAAGAGGGAGGCAGTATTCTATTCTGCCCGTAAACCGCAAAGCTAACAGGATTCGTCAGCCATTATTCTCTGATTTGAAAAACAACAATTTTTCTTCTTTGTCGTTCACTCCTGGCGTAGTGGTTGTAATCATGGATTGTCTACTTGGTTGGTTACGACTTTTACGAGAAGCCTCTATCCCTCTTTATGAGAGGCACTGCGTGTGTATTCTGTAAGGAAATTTTGATTAATTCTGACCATCTTGTTGGTGATCGACCGCGAGGACGTCACAAGAAATCTCGCCCCTCTCGCGCTCTCCCTTAATCGCCTTTAATCTAATGTTATAGGGGCGGTGTACGGGAATATATAATATACCAAAGAATATCGACCCTCCACTCCTCCGTTCTAAAAAGCTTTCATTACATATTATATTTCCAAACATCTTTAAGATGTAGCCATAGTATTATTTAAAAGAATGCATGTGGACTGCGTCTAAACTAAATCTTTTTGTAGTATTTAAGTACGTACGTAAGTATTTTGACGGCTTGAGATCGGAGGCTATGGGTAACCGCCCTTACGCGGGCTTTGAGAGACAGCTTACAACAAGTCCGCACGCCGCGCCGCGCTCGGGGATCACTCATGCGCGAGTTGTTTGCCTTCTCTGAAATATTGACTCTGTAACGTCATTTGTTTTGCGCGGGAACGTAAAGGAATCTGCTCTCGGTGACGACGTCGCTTTGAGATTGCCAATCTCAATTCCAATGTATTTAACTAAATGAGAATACTTCTTTGTTTAGAACGCGAAAAACGTATGAATAATTAAATATTAGCAAAATTGATAGAGAAGAGAGAAAAGAAAAATAGAGAACAAGAGAGAAAGAAACAGTAACATAGAATTATTATATATCTTTTGAAGTTGGTTGATTTTTTTGTGTTGCTGCTCTATCGAATTCAGGTTATGTATCATGTCCGAGACAAAAACCTTATTGAAACGGACTTAAACATGACTGATCTGCTGTATCAAGGAAGACATTCATCAGAACTTCGCCATATTGTATCTAAAACAACTATGCTGTACAAATTATTAAACAAAAAAGAATCATCGAGATCGTTCAACACAAGACGTGGATATAGAGGATAAACTACGCTGTTGACGCTGAAGAAGAGATTAAGGAGCGGGAAAACACGAGCTAATCCCGAAACGGAACTAGCTGGAGCAGTTAGATGGGTAACTATGGTAGTGGAAGCTAAAGCACTCGCGGTTTATCTTGTAATTAACCTAACTGTAATTGAATATTCAAATATTGATGGTCATGTCATTATAAGCTTGTTTTCTGTTAATGATCCTATTAAATACAGGAAAACTGACAATATAGAAACAATTATGGTAGAATCAGTGAAAGGTATATGTTAAGGAATAGTTGAATGTGAACTGCGGGCAGTGAATAACTCAATTCGGTCTATCGGGGTCTATTCAATCCGCATCCCCTTTGTAATTGTTTACCTATTGAATAAAATGTTCTCAAACGAGCCTCTAATCCTTGACCCAACTGCCCGGGATGAATTCAACGTACATTTGCTAATGGCGGGTACGGGATTTCCTCTGCGTTGAATATTTTTTTTTGTATATATGTAATGATCTTAAGATAGTGTGAATAGTGAAACTATGTAAATTGAGTTGCTCTGTAAAGAGTGAAATTTATTATTTAAACCACATTATTTTACAATTTTAACAAATATTTCTCAATCACTCTTAATTACAAACTCACCTGTAAAGAGAAACAACATTTAAAGCTAATATTTTACCAGTTTCGGATAATTTTATATTTCAATGGTGTACTTTGTTTTATTTTACTTAACCTCCAAACGACAAGACGTTCATGTGACGTTCTTGTCATTGATACAATGACCAGTCATTGAATCAATGTCGCCAATAGCTCCATAAATTCAAGTGAGTTCGGATACTTTCACAGATTATATTTATTAAGCGGTTAATTAAAACTTTATTTAAATGAAGTGTCACACGCATCGTTTACATATATTTTATATTTAGTAGCTGAACATTAGTTTCAATTGACATACATACAATTTAAATAAGGTGCCTTCCCGAGTTTCCTTTTTTTAACTTGGGTCAACACAACTCAACACAACCCAACCCCTTTTTTTTTTTTTTTTGTTAACCCGGTGGAAATCCCTACGGACCTTCAGGGGAGCGGTGAGGGCCGCTCCCCCGGTGTGTCGGACCTGCCCCGACTAAAACCACCGGGGTGTTCCTTCTCTCGTCTGCCGGATGCTAAGGGCAAAGCTGAGCCATCTTCCTCGGCATCCGGCGACGTCCGGCCTTGTGCAGGCCTCACCTATTAGGCGGGGGGACGGTTAAATAGTCGCCGCCCCCCGCATGCACCTAACACATTTCGGGGAGAGTGGTGTAGAGAGCCACCCCCCCTCATCTCCTTGAAGTTGTCATCAGAGCGGTGTGCGGGAACACATCACACACCGCTCACGCCAGGATCTGGGCGACGCACTCCCTCAAAGCGCGCCGCCCGGCGTATGTCCGTGTCACGGAGGAAGGCCGTTGGCGTAGGCCCTTCTCCGGCGTCCAGTCCGAGCTGGGCGGCGGATTGGGTTGTCGGGGGTGGATATTGCCTCCCGATCCCGCTCCGCCGCCTCCTTCACCTGCATTGTCGTCTCCGTGAAGGAGAGGACCGCCTGCCATGCCCTGTCACTACCGACCATCGCGCGAGCGAGTGCCGACAGTGACAGGTCACCACCCACCACCCTGAACACAACCCAACCCAACACAACCCAACCTAACCTAACTCTTTCTAGACAACATATGGATTGACTGCTAAATCATCTAAATTCAACAGACAAATGACCCGATATACTTATACAACGGAAACATATATGTCCTCATCACAATTTGTGGATAATTCTCAGGTCTTCCCTGCAACTGCTACATCGCACGCACACACTGACATTATTAATTAAATCTTCACTCCTACTGTCAACATAAATTTTACGGCTATTTTCCCTGTTCATTTAAACAGCCACAAGCTTTTGGATATTCTGACGATTTGTCTCACATCATCGTATAACTCTGGAGACTATGTATTATATATAAAAAAAATCTGAACATCATTCGATCGTCGACGGTAGCCCGGTGCACGTGTTCTAGAGATCGATTGCAGAGTCGATCGCAGTATTCACTCTGTGTGAACCTTTTGTCAAATAACAATGGTTGCATGGGCTAGTAGTGAAGTTCGATAGTTAATCAAATTATTAAAGAGAATTAAAAGTGGGTCAGGGGGATTGTGATGACTTCGTTATGTTAATTAATGACGTCGATTCTTCCTGCAGCATGCATATATAAAACAGGCAACTCTAATGTATGCTGGGGATGCCTTAGTAGACACTGTCTATATATATTTGTAATTATCTATATATTATACAACGGGAATAGTGTGTTAAGCCACTGGTACTCCCTGTATCAATATAATAAACAAAGATTTACGTCCAAGTTTGAAGCGCAAGCGGTTCCATAAACCAGAAATTCTCTATTTCATCAATCGGAGAATTTCTTGTCTTTTGGGTTAATATCGGGTCTGAACCGCAGTAAGATGTCCGGTTGGCAAAATTGGAATTGGTCATTTTTCTGATGGCGTGAAGTGCCGTGCACGTTGCTGGGTCATTGGCTTCGACGTCAATCGGAGACTACTGGATATTGAAAATATTAACGACGGGCTCAAAAAGTCTTGTATCGAGAGCTATAAAACTCAATATTAATAATAAAATAAATAAATGAATCAGATTATGAATTCTGACGGACTGAGGTCAGGGGTGAGAGGCTGTGCATAACCGCCCTGAGAGATATTTTCTAAGCCATAGTTTAGGTGTTCATGAGCTCTTTCTGAGAATTTAAATAATTTAACCGAATTTATTCAGTCGCCGGTATATCCAATTACGGAAGTCCGTATTTACTTTTATTCAAGGCTTTTAAACGGTATCCCTAATTATCCCCAAGCCTATTGCCATTCCCGAGGCGTCGTGCTCCAGGGCGCGGCGTCGAAGCCACATAATTAATTTATATTAGGGACCGCTATAAACAAAGCTTAAAAGACAGAAACACTAATTCCAGCCAGTTTAATGACCGAGTGGGATTGATTCCTATCCTACGACCGGCGGGGCTTGTGCCGTTCTGCCCCTGGGATCAAGTGCTGTGGGTGAACAACTTGATAAAATGCAGATACGGAGGCTTTACCTCGAGCAAACCCAAAGGTTTCTAAAGCTATTCTGCATATCAGTAAATTACAGATACGTAGAGTAACCGGAGCCATAACAGAACTCTGTTACAATACTAGGCATCTCTTTCACTTAGGTGCCAGTGAAACTGCTCTGTGTAGAGTATGCAAGAGAGAAGAGGAGACAGCCGGGCATTTGCTCATTGGACCGGCAGTATACCGGGCACAGCACCTCTATACACAGATGTCCTTTGCGAAAGAAACCAGCAACATCAGCCAGTTGGTGGATTTCCTGGAAGAACTAAGCTGGGATCGTTGAGATAACCCCGACCCGGTCTCACGTAAAATGGGCGCATTTAAGCTGAGATTTATAGAAGCTATTTCGAATTGACTAAGTTCTCAAAAAATAAAGTTTTTTTTGACAAAAACAGATTATACAATAGGAACATGAGTATAGCCATAATATTTTCAGAGCTAAGTTCAAGTTGACAAAAATCAGTGACTTAGCAAATCCTTTGACATTCATTGAGTACTATAAATTATAATGTTTTAGTATAGTGTAAGCAAAGTTAAAGTTGCGTTTATAAATCCCAGGCTTAGACGTCGAGTTGCGGGAAATGAGCCCGAGTGAACCTGATTCCTGCTGTAGGTACCGAAGTCCTGTGTGTGTGTGTACTGAAGTGCTGTGGTTTATAACTACGAGTATATCGCGTATAGCAACAACAACGACAACAGGAAAATGTAAAGTTTTCACCGCAAATGTCCGTTGTACGCAGACCGATTTCGATATATATACATATATATATATATATTTCAATTGTATATACACCACAGCTGTTTTAAATATAATATAGTGAAGGTCTGATGCAGATCTTCCTTGATACGACAGCTTCAGTCCATTCCAACCAGGAGTTTGTCACAAACACGGACCTGAATGTGATGTTGCAGCAAGACAAAAATATTTAAAGTAAAAATAATTCTACCGACTTTATAAATTACATAATAATCCTGCACAAATGAGTGCTTGTAATCTTTTAAATCAGTAGCCGTGTAAGAAACACACCAACAAAATATTAGACTCATTGAAACTTTAGATGCCTACTAAAAATCAAAATTGCAATTGTTCAATAGTAATTTTATACGATTAAGCGTAATATTATTATTGTTTGTAATCTATACTAATATTATAAAGCTGAAGAGTTTGTTTGTTTGTTTGTTTGTTTGTTTGAACGCGCTCATCTCAGGAACTACGGGTTCGAATTGAAAAATTCTTTTTGAGTTGAATAGATGATTTATCGAGGAAGGCTTTAGGCTATATAACATCACGATGCAATTATTAGGAGCGAAGAAATAATGGAAAATGTGAAAAAAACGGGCAAAATTATTCATCCTTGAGGGCTTCCATTGCGTGCGCTGCAAAAACGGTTCAAGATACCAAAAATATATGTATGAAAGAATTATTCCTCTTGAAATGATCTAAAAAAATGTCCGCGACAGTATATGTCTATCTTTTAAGATTAAGTCACTAGAACCGTTTTTATGGTAAACAAATTTGGTCGAAATTAATGCATTATTTGTTAAGAGTTGTATCAACTTAATAATATTAATCTTTATCTTATAAATGTGTTGTTGATTAAGAGTATTTAATTGTGAACAAAATTGTCTTTGACATCACTTAGTTTCAATGAACATCTTAGAAGATATTACAAAACCTTACATAGCAAAACAACGTTTGCCGGATCAGCTATAGTGTCTTGATAACCGCGAAACTCGAGAACGGCTGAACCGATTTGACTGATTTCTTTTTTGTTGTGTTTGTTGAAGTCTGGGGAAGGCTATAACAGAGAGACGATTTTAAAAAATTATCTGAAAAAGTCTAAAAACAACACTTTTCTATATTCTCATACAAAAGATTTGTTATAAGTCAATTTGAACTTTAACACCATAGCATAAAGTTTAAATGTTAGTGGACGGGTTCCGGGAAGGCAAAACAATTATTGAGTGACGTATAAATATTAATGTCAATATTTGTCAATTTTTATACATATAGCATTAAGGCCAGGTTCTTTCAAACAATTTTCAAAAACAGCCGACAGGCCAATAGCTATTAACATAAAAAAAAAACAATGTGACTTTGTTTTAGAGAAATAGGGCAGAACAAGGTCTGCCAGGACAGCTAGTTTAAAATAAAATTGTAATAAAATGAATAAAACAACAAAAATGTATTAAAAAGAACCAAGTTAAGTAAAAACTGAGTAACACGAAATATAGGGAAAATTTACGTAGCAATTTGAGAAAAAAAATATGTTTTCGTTAGTTTCATAATGGAAATTCGCCATCTGACTAAGAAGAAATGTTACGTACTATGGACATTAATTGTAATCAATCGGTTATATCACGGTTGTAGGAACATTAACGTGTCACTGGAAGAACCGCATTTGTCATACAAATCGGAAGTCAATCAGTGCTAAGCATAATTCAAATAGAAAAACAATTACGGTTTCAAAACAAATAAGTTCATAATAAAAAAAGCCTCACGGTATCTGATCGCCATCGAGTCGGACATTTAGAATGACTCCAAATTAATTAATGCAATGAGTAATTGCAACGCGTTACAACTAAGCGAAATCAATAGAAACTACACAGAAATTAATTTACTGTCCGCCGCCATCGTTATCAGAAATAGCCGGGAGGCAATCCGTTTTAATTTTATAATTTATGGACTCAAATTTATTTAATTGGACACAATTAATCAAGGAACTCTGTTTTTGACTGGTACCATTTAGAAATGATTGATCGAGATTATTACAGAACAATATAAAGTTGCGAATTAGTTGCGACGAGAATTTTTTATCATCTGGAAAATAAATAGCCACTATCAAAGGCGTAGAAGACAAGATTAATAGCAATTGTCCGCGGCATTTGCTTGTTAATTCTTGTTACTAGACAGGAGAGGCTCGGCCTAAGAACCCAGAGGGTCAAGCTATTGTTAGTCGAGGCTGACTTTACGACCGCACAATACTGTCCGGCATTTCCTAAACTTTGAATAGCATTTTGCGCAGATATTTCAAAGGTTTTATCGCAGCGATTCAACTATCAGTTAGAGCGACACAAATTTAAACAAACAACAAATTATTAATAATAATAATAATATATCATCATGCTATATTCTATTCGGGGTAGGCAGAGATACATTAGTGGCCGTATCAACTTGGTACTTAAGTGATGTCCAACTTGATCATTAGCGCAGCTGATCGCCGTCCTCAAGGCACTTACTTACACATGACATCGCTATCGGATACCACACGGATTTCCTCACTTTGTAGTAACCTTGCTAACGACGCTGAATGTTCTAGGTTGGAGTCGTGGTAACGGCAAGCTGCGCAGACAGTCTGAACAAGTGAGTTGGCGTGACTTACCGATGTGTACATGAATTTAAATATATAATAACATTTGCATATCTAGTACCTATAGTAAAAGCGCAACATTAATTCGGGAGTAGGATAATGTGCAGAATTGTTCATAAATATCAAATGTTATATACACAATACGTTGTATTGTAACAGTTTAAATACTTTGGCCATTTAGCAAAGGAATGGCTTACAGACGATCGAGAGCTCCTTGTAGTATGCTAGCTTACAAGTTAGCTCTGCCCGAGGGGTGTCGAACTGACATGTTCAGAGCGTATTGCCAGTCCTTCTACTCGTTCAGTTTGTGGGTAGTAGATTCGCAAAAGGCTTACAACGCGCTGCGTATTCAATATAAGAATGCGTTCAGGGTGCTGTTGGGGCTGCCCAGCTTCTGTAATGCGTCGGGTATGTTCGCCGAGGCAGGATTGCATGATTTTGAAATAAATTTGAAATAAAGGTCGTAATGAACAGTTTTCAAATAATAATATGTGAATCGCTACACCGATAGATGGCGCGAACAGTTTAGTAGACCACGCAATCGACTTGGTATATAGTCCTGTCAAGTCCTGTAGTGCTTCGTGGCATTCCCCGGGACTTGCAAAACGCAAAAGCGAACCCAATCTACACTAGTAGCGTGTCAGCTGTATGCCAGATGCAGTGATAAGCGAACGCAATGAATGACCATTGAGTGGAGTAACCACTGCTAGGTTTTTGGATTTTATGAACGCATTATTGTAACACACTAAAGCGCAAAGTGTCAGACCATCAGCAATATTAACTTCCACGTCCATTTCAATGAAATCTGCGAACGTACAAGTGAAAGGTTGCGAGTGTCAAGCCCGCATAATAGTTTACACAATACGGAATAAGCGAGATTATTTTGGAAACGATTCTTGAGAACAATCCTAGGGACTCAACACACGCGGATAGACGCATTTAAGCTGTTAGAATTCTGTATGCGGCTGTTTGATAAAATATACGAGCTATGATTAGTTCGGAGTCTCTGTTGAAACACCTTCCAGCCCTTATTCCATATTAGCCTAGGCATAACAGTAACTGTTTTGTATTTAGTGTTAATCCTAATATAGTTTTGTTTCTTTCATCGTGTTTGTTTCTCGCAGCCCACTGATTATTTATTATATTAATTTAAAAATATCTGGAATACCTCTTAAGAATGTTCACTCAGATAACAAATAGCTGGCTTGGCGTACCCGTAAACTATTTAAGCTATATTAGGAAATTATTTCATTATTCATAAGAATTTTGTGTGAAAGTTTTCGTCGAAAGCGAATAATGATCGAGCTCCGCCGATCGGCTCCATTATCCGGGGAGGGAACGCCATTGTGGGCCGATAGATTCTCCCCGGCAATTAGTACATAATCGAAACATAGCTTATATCGCAAGCAGTGGTTCAAATTTCTTATGCAACTTACCTTTAAAATATATGTAGTATACGGTGTACCTAGATTCAGATGACTAGATGGAGCCAGTTCATACGGCAACAATAGAATTGCCTCGTCAGAATTTGTAGATGTCATGGCCAACTAAATGGCGTTTCGCCCATTAAGCCAAGTTAGAGTTGCTATCTGCCACCCCATATACCGAAAAAAAAATTTAAACTACATTAAAATAGTATAAAATTCTGTCAAACATACTATTTTGCACTCAAATTAGCTTAAAAAGAATTAAAAACTATTTATTTAAATAATATATGTGAAAAAATTGTAAAATTTTCGGAGGTGCATAATGACTTACATCCTCTATAGGCCGATCATATTAGTCTTTTTCCTTGCAAAAAATACCGGAATACATTTAATTGAACTCACCTTTACGGGATTCATTACAGTAATTCAAATTCTATATGGCGACCAAATTCCTCGAAAGTATTAGGAGTCATTTTAAATTTAGGTTTTCGGTCTATAACTCCCCTATTTTCATTTTTTATAATACCAGAGAATAAAGTTTATGACCGGTGGTCGTGGATGTGGTTGTAGAAAGACACGGATTTTGGCGTTTTACTGTTTATTTGCAGTTTAAGGCACACCGAATTGCGACGCACGCGCACGTACTCTAGCCTTGCATCTCGGTAGTCGACTGCTTTAGCTAGAGCATCCCTTGCGCGCGCGCACCCCTTACCCCGCACGTCTCGTATCACCCTAACGACCCTTAGGGCGTTTTATACAATTACGTATCGGGCGGCGTCTACATGCTATAAGTTGTTGATAATTCAATTATTCACAATAATTTTAGTCCTCACCAACTTGAAGCTTTTTTTATTTAGTTACAAAAAATTATCACAAATACTTAGAAATAAATATTTAATATCTACTTATGTCTCCAACATATTATCTCTGTAATAATTATTTATTTTAACATTCTGCTTCTTTTGTTTTAATTGAAAAGCTCATTGGGAAATTAACATACTATAGTCATTTTTTATATGTCGAACAATGAAAAGTTCGTAGAAAGATTTTATAAATTCGTAGACTTTGTAAAATACTAGCAACGTTGAGCTCCTAGAAGACGAATAGATTTTTTTTTAAATTAAAACTATAGTCTAAGGATTAAGGGTGGATTTATAGATACTTCCCTAAGAGTGTAAAAGTAGAAGTCCAAAGTTTGACAATCCGCCCGTTCACATTATCGGTAGCACCTGTACACGCGTAATGTAGTCGGATTCACTAGTAATGGATATATTTGATCCAATGCGTGATTATTGCGCTATGGCAGAGGCCCAATGGAACAGACTTATTAGGAAAATGAACGGTTTTGTTCCCGTGAACTATTCTAGTTGATTCGAGTCTATTGGCTCTCAGGAATCTGGTTCAGATGCCTGATTTAGGATCATTGCGCCATTGTCCGCTTTCGACTTGTGATCCGAAGTGTGAAATTGAATTGGTGTTCATTCCGTAGCTACTCTGCAAACTGACAATACGCGAACAGACTTTATCCAACATTTATTCAATATTTTTGCTTTATGAATATTATCTTATTTAACATTATGTAATTCTGGCCTCGAATATGAATTTAAAATATGCAGTATTGCTTATTTACATTTGTGAGGAACATCTTAGTACAATATAATTTTCCACTCCGGCGGAGTGTTGAGTTCTTTTCGACGTTTCTTCTCAAGGTAGTCGCGTCCGAAGCGCTAGTAGAACACCGTTAAGTTCTTTTCCAGGCTGAACGCCTTAGTCGAGGTTTTTACCCACAGGGGTGCCCTGGTGTTGCCGCCGGGCCCATAACTCGCTGGCTGAACTTTCTCAGTGCTCGCGTCTCTCACCCGGTAAAAGTTAGCTTTTTCCGGACAAAAACAAACTGTCTTTCCAAAAAAAAAAAAACAACATTTGCAGCGCGTCCAGATAATAAAACTCATTACAAAATGCACGAGGGCAGCAGCGATGCCTGCAGCGCTATAGCATTTGCTCCTCCCCGCGCGCGCTTTATTTTGATGTTTGCACGTGCGGCCGTGCGACCGCGCTCTGAATTTCCGAAAATCTGTACGGACGGCACACATCTACATATATATGTATTTAAAAATCAATTGCTGTTCGTTAGTGTCGCTAAAGCTCGAGAACAGCTGAACCGATTTGGCTAATTTTGGTTTTGAATTAATTGTTGAAATCCAGGAAAGGTTTCAAAAGTGAGTAAATATGAAAAGAATTCTAGGAATATAATAAAAACAACAATTTCGTTTTTCCATACAAACCACTCTGCCCCCAGCTGTCAAACATATGATGTCAATCAAAACAAAACAGAGATATGACTTCAAGTTGATTAGAGGTTGCATGTCATTAATGAAAATTATAATTTATACGCCAAGTAATCAAAAAAAAAAAATAACCCAAAAATGTCCCATAAGGCATTATAGTAAAAATATCATTACCTTAGATGTGACTTAAGTCTTTCAATGGAGTTTTATTTCTATTAGACTGCGACAGGCCAATAACTATTGGCAGAATGAAATCTGACGGGCAGCTATTAACATAAACAATGTAACTTTGTTTTAGAGAAATTGGGTAGAACAAGGTCTGCTAGTCAACAATAAAATCTAATTAATTATGGCATATATTTATTGACTTTTATTTATTATTTCATTTCACGCATTAGCTACTATATACTGTCTTATAATGAGTACTGTAAAATTAATATTAATAGACATATCTTTATACCCACTACATCCCTCCCCTTTCGATTCTTTCTCAGGGCAATTACACGTGACGTTTATATTAGATGCCCTAGGGTTCTCCTACGGTGTTTCCTTTCACCGGTGACGATTTGGTGCCTAAACCCGTTCGTAATCTGGAAAAATCTGGTTTTCATTCTTGTAAAAGACAGCACGAGCCTATGATTGCTCCTGCGCCATAATACTTAAGAAATAAGGATAAAAAGAGGAAACAGATTAATAACCCAATTCTTGTCAAACGAGAAACATAATTTCGCTGTAAACGTAGGGAAGTCGGTAATTTCAACTCGTTAACAAAGTTATATTGTTATCTCGTACAGAAGCCGCGAAGTTTTCAATCCGAAAGCATTTTGCGTAAACATTTCACGCCGTAATCAGAAACGTGCATAACACCTTTATCCTTTTGATTAACTGAAAAAATTGCTGCCAAGTATTTCTAACGGGCTATGTATTATCGTGAATGTAAATAAAATATGTTTACTTATTTATAAGAACACTCACATGCTCTACATTATCGCATACATAAGGCACGAACAAGACATTTGCCACTATATTTAAAATTGTTGATTACTTACTTGCACAGTAGTACAAAAAGAAAAACACGAATCTATATTATTTTGGAAGAAAATTACATAAAACAGTGGAAAAAAATCCACCAGACAATAATTTACTCCACAATTTTCTCGAAATCTCTCTCGGGTTCAAATAGTGACAAGTACCTCTGGAATTTTCCAGGTTAAGTACGAATTTAAGCAGCACATGCTCACCGGTGAAGGGAAACCATCATGCCATCTAATAGAAATGTCATATGTAAGTGCCCTGATAACGGCGATCAGCTGCACTACTGGTCACTTTGGGCACGAGATATAAGCGCAAAGTGGATACAATCACTAATGTATCTCTGCTCACCCCGAAAGGCATATATCATCAATATATATTATTTTTAAATCCTCTCGAATAACATTCTTTTTTTGAGATAATTAATAATAATGAAATCAAATTAAATGATGTTCATTAAAGTAAAAATTTTACTCACTGATGTTCATTATTGCGCCTGCGCGAAGTTGCCGATACTGCCCCGCGCATGCTTCTAGCCCCATTCACTCCGCTGCTCGGTACATCATTAAACCTTACTTAAGAACTACAGGTATAATTTTAATTTTATATTTTGTAAAAATATATATATGTCCGTATAACACAAAAAAACTCAGCGCACGTATGTGTTACGTATTTTGTGAACATCACTGCGAGAATGGAGCGGCAAAGAGGGGCCGGTGTCCCTGCGAGCAACGCGAGCGCCGGTCGGCGTCGGGCCGACGCGCACCTCTGGGCTTTTACTGATTCAATACCACATACGGTGAACGAAATTAACCTAACCTAGCTACGGCAATTACCTGCGCCACTGGTCACAAACAGAATATACCCCCAAAACTGCTATGTAGGTGTTTTGTGCATCGACTAAGGTTCACTAGGCTACTGCCCATTTCGAACCTGAACCTTTAGTGATCATATCAAATCAGAGATAGAAATATAAAAAGTATAAAAGTAAAAAGTTGTGTTAATAAAAATAATATGAATAAAAAGAAAAGAATAAATATAAATATATATAAAACAATAAACAATAATACTAAATAATAATACTATACGATGTACTGTAGTCACTTTGCCGAGCCAGTGTGAAACAAACATGTCGAGTCACAAGGAAACATTCGTCGACTGAGGTTTCAGGTAGACCTACCCTCGGAGCACTCAAAAGACCTTACAGTAAAGAGTGCGGTGACGCAACGCGCCGAGTTTTTCCACTGAAAACTTTTAGAGGATTAAAGACAGCGTCCATTGTTCGCGGCACAAGGACTCCGGCGCTCTAGAGATATCCTTTCTGCGTCCGCGTCTCGCAACGGGATTTGCTTGTAGTCTTATCTCGGAATGTTTAATGCCACGATCTCTACTTTGTGTAGGGTTTCTTATTACTTATTTTGTTTACGTCTCTGTAGTTACAGATACGTAGTTACGTATCGCTTGACCTTTTGATAAAACGGATTTGAAACGAGGTAGGTATGATTGTGCAGGTATCCCTACTATATGTCTATAACCCAGGTGAAGCGTATTATGCCTAAATACGTACTCTGTCTAGAAAAATTCAGAGGTACGTGTAGAGTTACGAAGGTGCGAGCAGTCACCTTGTCGCACATGGATACCCTACCCTGATCCACTAAACCACCACGCACACTGAACTAATGAACCTGAGATTGAATTAAATAATACAGATAATAATCACAAACCAAACTAAATATAAGCTAAGCAAAGCAATCGCTAGGTTGTAACGCTAGACAACATTAGTTAATGAAACGCTTTAATTCTTGTGGAACATGCTAGAAAACTAAGTGTTCATTTATTCATAATAGAAAAACAAATAATCATGGCGATACATTTCAAACATGCACTAAAGATAGACTTATTTTTCCAGTGACGTCGACAAAGTGGGTACAGTGCATCTGATAATAAGTACAGTGTATTTCAAAAGTGACAGTGACTATGAGAGGACTTAAATCCATTGACAGAAGCCATGGTCATGTGTACCCACACATACAACGACGGAAAATCTTAGGAACAGACAGGCCTAGTCAAGTCGCTAGGGCGGTTTTATACTTGTGTACTGTGGTCACTAGCTAGGTCGGGCAATCGCCGTATTGCCTCAAAAATATATCCATGTTTTATGTTATAAAAATAACCAAAATGTGCTATACAATTTGATGTATATTCTTGCAAAACGTTTATCATCCAGGAAAATGTAGGTTAATGAAAGATTGCGTTTCCCGAAGCCACCCTAATTTGTAAAATCATCGTACAAAGCCGCTCTGTTAAAAACGGGCCGACTCATCCGGAACGTTGTAATGAAGGCCCCCACTTTTAATCATTTGGGGTTAATCGCCCCGGAACTATTTTGGATACGAGCGTGTTATTTCACAGCTTATGGTTTCGAAATAAAAATAATATTATTACTAGGGTCGATCTATTATCACTGATAGGATAATTTTTGTTAATAGACCTGACATTGTGGCAGTAGATCGGTCGGCGCGCCGGGCAGTACTCATTGATATCACCGTACCACATGATGAGAATTTCTTGAGAACGGAAAAATAAAGATCTTCAAATTATTAAGACCGCGCTCACGAGACCACCAGCATGTGAGATATAGATTCAATGATCATTTTCCCGATAGTCGTATTGACTAATGAGCTGATCGGAAAAAGCCTTGATCGCTATCTTAAGAGTCCCTCGCTTGGTTGTTGGCTCAAGGGCCGGATACAGAAGGCAGTTCTACTCGATACGGCACGCATTGTTAGGAGGTTCCTCACTCTGAGCTCCGAACTACCGGTGGCTTGGGCCTCGGGCATTAATATTTTAAAATGTAAAGATATGAATATAATAATAATGTACAGTATACGGTCTTGCCCACATAAGTGCCATGCCCAACAGCTTCCATAGTTGATACTAATAAAAAACAAAAACATATCTGTATACACTGTGGAGTGCAATAAATAATTTGACTGTATGTAGGTGTGGGAGCCGGTATCCACGGGCAGCAGCGCGAATGAATACCGGCGGTGGGCTCGCGTCCCAACACCTTCCTCTGGGCTTTTTCATATTAAGTAGGCACCACGCGCACACCGGTACAGGAAACCCACATGACATCTAATACATTTGTCACGTGTAAGTGGTCACCTTGAGCACAACGTGATGCTGTTGGGATATAGCGTATATAGGTATTATTATTATACTAATATACATAAACATATCCCGAAACGCGGCAGGCCAAAGTGTGTCATCATGACGGTCTTTACACACGTGTACTTTGGTCAGATCCGAGTTTGGGCGATTGCCCTACCACCTCAAAACCTTTTGAAGATTGTGTAACTTAGAAGGATCCTCCAGAACATTTTTGATTCTTCTTCAAAGGAAAAGTCAAAACTGCGGTTAAAATCTCTGTTTAATAATATTAAAATAGTAGACCCTCGGGATCGATCTCAAGTATGAAAATGTTTCAGCATGGCAACTACTCTGTCACGGCCCGTAACACGTTCGTCGCCATATAACCTATGGTTCCCTGAGTGACCCTTTTCTCATTGAAGTTAATAGAACTTTTAGGACTTTTGGTTAGATTTTTAAAAGGAATTCAGTCCAATGAGCAGTACATGTAAATATAGGATTATAGCATGTAGTAGTAACCCGATACGCAGTTGTCGCCCTAAGGGTCGTTAGGGTGTTACGAGACGTGCGGGGTAAGAGGATGCGCGCGCGCACGGGACGCTTGGAAGTCAGTCGACTACCGAGACACAAGGCGGGAGTACGTGCGTGTGCGTCGCAGTTCGGTGTGCCTTAAAGTGCAAATAAACTGTAAAACGCCAAATTCGTGTCTTCCTAAAACCACACCCACGACCACCGGTCATAGGATGTAAATCGTTAAACTAGTGAAAATATTCACATTACAGAGTATCTTTTATTAATTTATATAGGACAGCATATACTGTTGGCCAGTTTCAGGAACGTAACGTAAATTTGAAAATGCTTTTAAACACTGATGAATCCCCACTTGCATACAACTTTAAGCGACATTAGTGTTTAAA
Source organism: Automeris io (assembly GCA_036320925.1). Taxonomy (NCBI): domain Eukaryota; kingdom Metazoa; phylum Arthropoda; class Insecta; order Lepidoptera; family Saturniidae; genus Automeris; species Automeris io. The sequence continues at coordinate 17,825,825 of JAUDJH010000009.1, forward strand.
AGCGTTTTAAAAAGTAATAAATGTTTCTGAAACCTTTTGTTTATGACTTGCAGGAGGACACTTGACCTGGACAGGAATCCCGTGTGAAACACAAACGAATCGCGTCGACCGATGTCTTAACACGTTGCTAAGACATTAGCAATCTATTACTAAATATATTATTAGAATGGAATAAATAACAATATTCAGATGAGGACGAGAATAATAAAAACCGAATTGTATTCACGACAAACCGAAAGTCTTTAAGGCCTATAATAAAATTACGTAAACAGCAATGTTATTACGCGCGAATCCCACGCGTGGGGCTGGGATTAAAAAACACTCATCTGACTTGAAGTTAATGGGAAAAGGACAGAGTATGTAGCGAGAATGTATATAAATTGGATTGTATAGTAAGACAACGCGCACAACTGTGATACACGTTATTTGTTGAGGAAACACAATGTGAGCATGTTTTAATATTTTTTTAAGCATTTTATACAAAAAAAATTAAACATTTTATCCTGACTCGGCACAGTGACTACATGCTTGATGCTTAGTAAGGTGCAGTCCAAAAACGACAACTATTAACAAAAAAAAACCTTTCGCAGTGGTCATGCTGGCCTGCACAAGTATCTCTTCACGCTTCGTTTAAAGGACCCAATATCATAGGACGGTGGGAACACGATCGCCTGAAGACCCTTCCACAGGCCAACCTTCGCGAGTTGTCCTACTATGGAAGGGAGAGTGCGGGACAAGGTTAAATAGCCCTTAAGTATACTCACTAGGATACGGACGGTAGAAAACGTTCGATGAGGCAATGAGACGTGTGTGTGTGTGTGTGTGGTTGCTGTCATCTTTGGTCCAGCTTGGGCATCCTATGATATTAATAATAATATATCGTCACGCTATATCCCTTTCGGGGTGAGCAGAGATACACTAGTGGCTGTATCCACTTGGCGTATCTTTTAATAGCGTTGAAATAATTCTTCTAAAATAATAATTTACTCAGATCTACAGAGGTTTTAATTTTAGCTCGATACGTTTACGCATTACCGAGAGAAGGAGTCTTGATAAACGGACAGAAGAACAGGGAAATAATTTCCAATAATTCCTATTAAGACATGGAACTTTAAAAACAAACGTATTAATACGAAATGCGCTCTGGAAGTGGTGTGACTGTACCCAAAGAGCTAATGTCTAATCCTATTACGTCTTCAGAATGAGATTTCCCTTATAAAACGCCTCGAGGATATAAAGCTTTGCTCCCTTTGATTGAATTTCAAAAATGTCTCACTCCGTTGTCAGCTCAAAGAAACGGTAATTTTGCTTTTAAATAAGCGTTTCAATTAATCGTTATCGTATTTATTTCCTCATCATATTTCAAATTAACTCCCTGGTTATCGAAAGAAAAACGTTTTCTGCACTATGGTGGGTATTTACAAAGCTATACTATAAAATACCGCAAGCGATCTGCTGGATCGTAAATTCGCTTCGTCATGCGAGTAGCGAACAGCTGAGGAGTGGAATATACTTCCAGCGACCATATTTCCAGGTGCTTATGACTTGGGAGGCTTTAAGAAAAGAGTGAATAGTTATTTGTTAGGTGGACGCGGATTTATCTTCAACTTCCAGCAGATGTATTTGAGGTCAAACGTGCGCCGTCAAATTATAAAAAATAGACGAATGAGAGTTACCAACGTAGCCCTTCGGATTAGCAAGTTGAAGTGGCAGTGGGCAGGACACAGCTCGTAGAGAGGATGGCTGATGGAGCAGGAGGGCTCTCCAGTGGAGATCGCGTGCTGGTAAGCGCAGTGCGGGACGTCCACCTACCTACAAATTGGACTGATGACCTTATTCAGATCGCAGGACGACGCTAAATGAAGGCTGCTTCAGGAAGACATTAGCGGAGGCCTGCTTCCAGTATACGTCCTGCGGCTGATATGATGAGTATAAAACATTAACGTAAATTAGTGTCAAAGAATCAATAATCGCTGAAGCAGAAGAACCCTTGACTGAAGACCGCGATGCAGCAAACGTAGCAGAAGACGATTGAGATAATTAGAAAGATAATTCTGTAGAGGTGGAGTTCACACAACACAAGAAGGAGAATTGAATTTGTGACGTTCAATGGTGTGCTTTAAAGTGAGGTAACAATAATGTTAATAATCAAATTTTTGTTCAATTGATAAGTTTAGTTAAGTAAATAGACTTCATGGACAACTTGATAAATCGATTACCGACCTGATATAAAAACACATCAAAATATTATGTCACGCGAAAAATTTCGAGCAAAATAACTTTATGGCCGCCGTCGAAAGTGATAAAACGTTAATTGCGCCTTTTGTCGCCGGCATCGAGAGCGGAACCGTCGTAAAAATTTGCGGCAGCTCTTTGTGCTGCGAGGGCCATTCATGGCTATTCACGGGCAACGCCGTGACACGCGTTTGATTTTACACATTGTTGCCAAGTCGATTGGAATGATCTCGACACTCGAGCCATTCATACTTATACCATCTATCAACGTATTGAACTTACGCAGAAGAAACAGGATCATAACTTGTTTCTTCATCTACATATCGTAATCGTATTGATATTGTCCTAATTTTATCTCCTTATTGATTTTTATTCGTAACTGTAGCTTTCCGATAGGTTTACTGATCTGCTCAAAAATATAATAGATCATCTGTAATCCAAGGTACTGCTCAATTTGCAAGGAACTCATGAACAGAATAATAAATGGCATAAATACCCTACAAATCATAAGATTCTTAAAGTTCTATTCGATCTGTAACGAGTCGGATAAAGGCCTGGAAATTAATAATAATATCTCGATTAACAATACTGATAAATATTTCAGAACAAAATTGTTCAAATAAGTTAAATCAATGCGAAATTGTTTTGTCACATTCGCCATTCACTTTCACGAACTTTAAAAACAGCCATGCATCGTAGAATATCATACAATATCGCGAGGGAATTGTTTTGCGCGTATTTAAACATAATTATTAAGGAAATGTAACTTATTATTATACTTATTTTGACGAGATATGAAAGTATCAAAAATGGAATGTTTATTTTTACAAAATTTTAAATGTAAGATTGAATTCAATATTCATTAAAAAGACAAAATCTAGCCAGGTTTCGAAAGACAGAATCAAAGGAAAGCCGACAAGAAACTGTGATAGTCGCCTATTTTGGTTACACTGATAACTAAGTCATCATGCACGAAAGCAAACTTCGATGGTTAGAGCACGTGGAGACGATGAATGTTGGAAGGATAACAATATGAAAGTGAGTAGAAGCAAGAGCCGAGGCCGACTTAGAGTTATTCTACACAGACCCAATAAAGAGAGTTCTCATGGAGGGGAATGTCAACAGTGCACGATATCGGCGAGAGTGCATGAAGAGGTTATTAAATGTTAAGGAAGCGAAAGAAGCTTGCACAAATGGCGAGAAAAGTTGTTCCATTGTCTCTGCCTACACCAATATTGATTCGTCGTGATTATAGACAGACAAAAACTAAGTTAAGCGTTTGAAGATATAAAATACAGAAGAAATTATGTAAATACTAATCGGAATACCGACCTGGAGTCCGAATAGAGGTGGACAAAGGGTACAACCCGCCGTGATATCAACAGCTGATTATGTTCGCGACGAGGACGTTCAACAATAACATTGTTGCGGAAAGAGTGTCAGAAGCACGATAACACAGAGGGCGGAGATTTATTCTAAGAAGGGGATATGAAATGAGACCGGCTCTCAGAAAGCTTTGTTCGCGCTTGGGACCGGCCATTGTGTTTTGTACTTTTAAATTGCGGGCTTTATACGAATGAACTGTTTGTTGAAATACATCAAGACGAAAAGTAAGATATAAATAAATATTATAACGCTATTTCTCTGTTTTTTTTTAAATATGATTTACATTACAGCGTACGCTTGATGCTCATTCACTCCTCTCTTAAAAGCCCGCAAGTCATAAGAACATGGAAATATGCTGAATTAAACCATCATCAGTTAAATTTAAATCATCACTGAGATCGAATTAAACCGTTTCAATAAAATAGCGTTTTTTACAACTTTGTACATTTACATGTACATATGATTTGTTTGCGCAAGCAACCCTTAAATATTAGCTATGTTTGTACCTATGCATGGTGCAAAAAGAATAAAAAAATATATATGTTTACTACAGTAGTTCCGCAGGTAACCCGACTGGGAGAGCTGTTCTGTTTAATTGGCTCCAAGAAATATTACCGCGCACATTCAGTTTTTACTGCCCGGTTTTGTCTATAAATCGTGTCCAAATATCTCTTCAGCCATTTACTCTAATCGATACTGAGCTATTTTGTTTATAATCGACTAGACCTTTGAATATAATGTTTTACTTGCAATTCCGTGCAAAGAAATATAACTTTATTATACTGGCTCGATATAATGACTCCAGTGCACCTGATGGAAAGGCAAGGCAAAGCTAACGCTGGTCCAAACACGGTAGTGATTGTCAAAGGACGAGAATCCATTAACAGAAGTTATCCTCATGCCCTCATATGCCACGGCTAAAGGTCTCTACGTATATGAACAACTGGACATAAACAATTTTTGAATGTATCTCTTGTATATTTGACGCCTTTAGAAGAATGATCGAAAAAAGTTAATTTAATCTTTTTTATTTGTTTTTATTTATATAATTAGTTAGTTCGTTATATCTTATTGTTTTATGTTTCTTAGCTTGATTTTTGTTTGGTATTTTTGTGTATAGAAACTTTGTCGGGTTTTGTATCTTCTTTTATATATATATATATATATATATATATATTGCATTGTGTATTACATATACATATATATATGTTTACCACCAGTTTAAGGTTGCTCAGCGAGCTATGTTAGGAATCTCTTTGAAGGATAAATGAGATTGTGTGACAGTGAACCAAAATTATCGAAATGGCTTTCCGTACACCAAACTGAAATGCTGTTGAGCAGGCCGGGTGTGCCGAAGAACCCATGGTCATAGCAGCAGGTAGGTTTTTGAGTAGAGATCGCGAATTCCAGGCGTAGCGTGAGGTGTCCCCCGGCAAATGAGCGGCAATAGGATTGCATGAGAAGAGCCGAAGACCGAGCTCAATGGCGCTTGCTAGGAGACACCTGTGTCCAGCAGTGGACTAGTATGGACTGATGATGATGATTATAGTATGTTGCTGCATATTTCCCCTAAAATGTAAAAATAAAACAAATACTAATAAGAATAATAAGGTCCAGATGTACCTCAGTAATTTAGCTGAGCGTAAAGACAAGACGGAGATACCGCAGCGTTATTGAAATGTTTTTCCTTGGGTATTGCCCGGCGCCGGCCTCAGGCAAAGGGCGGATAATAGCGGTGTTTATTTATTTTGCCCAAATAAAGACCCTCGTTGTTGACCGCTCGTATTAGAGTCCCGTTTAAAGATACACTTGTTCTGTGATTTACAAAAGAATTGTCAAGCGGCGGGCGGCCGGCCGGGACGTTTGCGACTTCTCAAATTGCTTGTGAATAATCCTTGTTGGACTAGTTAAAATAAAATGGTGGCTCACTGTGTAGATAAAGACAGCATATTCAATATCCAAGTAAAGAAAGTAATAATTAAAAAGCATTTATTTGGCACACGACACAGAAGAGGTTAATCAAGAAAGAAAACACCAAAAACAAATGCCCTGAGCTGTGGCGTGCCAAAGGGAAGTCAACTAGACAAATGCTAGATGATCAGCTGAGCCACCTAACGCTGAGTGTCACCTGACACCCGTTTATTGTGTCAATGCGTAGAAAATCGCGAGGAAGGGAATAATAGAATACACATGCACAGCCCTAAGGAGGTTTTAGAGACGGGCAAGGCATCGGTGGCCATGCGGGACAACGCGAACTGTCCTAGATGCGTATCCCGGCGCGTACCTCGGGGGTTTTCCAAATTAAGTACGGATTTAGACACCACATGCTGGCTGGTAAAAGAAAACATCGTGAGGAAACCCGCACGGCATCTAATAGAAATGTCATGTGTACTAGCACTGTGAGAACGGCGATCAGCTGCGCTACTGGTCACATTGGCCACGACATAGAAGTGCCAAGTGGATACATCAACTAATGTATCTCCGCTCACCCTTGGACATTTATTTAATTTATTTTTATTTAGGTGCTTTTATTCTATTGAATATAACAGCTCCATTGTGCCCTAAGCTACGACTTAGGGGAGTCGCCGATGAGAAAGCGGCAGCGTCTGGCACAGCATTCTGGCATTACTGGACAAAGGATCCACCAAAATGCCGTTCCATGTTCCAATTACTTGTCTTTTCATATTCAATTTACTAATCAGCGACGTTCTTTGTGTCTCGCTCCGGATACATTCCATCAGCAAGTGATGCACATTTTCAGCCTTTCCACACATGTTACAATTTGGTGACTCGGCTTTCCTCGGGAGATATGGAAATCCTGCCGCTAGATAATGCCCGGAACGGAGTGTTATGCATAGTTTTATACCATGTCTGCTACTTGTAGCTTCACTAATACAGGGGGCATGAAGAGGCTGACTAACGATCGTTTTGTACCATATGCCTTTTCTTTTACTTATTTTATCAAACAATTATTTCCAGTTATCATAACAAACTTTCTTAAACAAAGCCAAAATTTCCAAGTAATTAATTTTTACTTCTTTTGAAACATCCTGTATTGCTGCTAATTTTTTCAGCTTCTTCACTTCCCCTGACTCCACCGCTAAAGGGACATAGCGTGACGGTATTTTATTATTATACCAAGGACAAAAATAATCCTTCAAAGTATAAAAGTTGCGAAGTAAAGCAGGACATAAGTACAAAAAGCCAATCAGAAATGAAACTATTAAACTGGTAACCGCAAGCGACTTGTTTTACGTTTTGTTTGTTTGAAAGCTTCCGCGGGAAGTTTTAGACCAATTTCAAGTTGCGGCGAAAGTGGCCGCAGTCGAGTCAAACTTGCTAACTAATATGTCAGAGGACGGAACAAAGGATTTATCATTCTATTTATTTCTAAATATTTATGCATCAGTCAACAATATAGCTGTATACACAAGTGGGCAAAGTGTAATCAGATTAATGACTACAAAATGTAATCGTAATCATTACTCTGATCACATTCTGCCCGTCTATATAAAAGTCAGGCCTTTCTCATAGATTTATCGAGATCTGGTCACAACCTGAAAACTGACATTTTGTACAGACATTTCTATTTTCACTTTAAATTCATTTTATTTCTGTCTTTAACATCATCTATTTTCTAATTATTTTTACTATACTAACCTATCACTAACAACTATTTTAAATAACATTATTATATCTTCACTTATTTATCTAAGTAGTTTTATCAACACATTTCATACTAACACACTTGATATTTATTTACTATATCGTGTCGTGCGGTGGAGACGACACTAAGCCAGCGAGCCGCGGGATACCGGGGCGCGCGGGGGGGGATTGTACATATGCACGCGACGCGAGCGCCCGCGCACCCGGCAAACAGTCTCGATATCTCATTCGACGCGCCTCCACGCACCACTCGCTCGTTATTTTATAGTATTCACATTGTTGTTTGTTTTTTGTTTGTATTGTTGTGCCGTGAACTTCGTTTCTTCTTGAACTGTACTTGTGCTATAACATTTCATCTTGTGAATTTTTAATGTGTCGTACTCAACGTGTTTCAACTTTGCTGACATCACTACTCTCGTTTCGTCACTTCAACTTCTACTTTCAACATCAGGCGATATTATCATCGTCCATCATCGTCAGCATCGCTATTTCATCGCAACGACATCATCAGCATCGCTAAACATTTTTTTAATTTTAATAATCATGTAATTAATAATATGGCCGTGGTTGCCTAGTGGATAAAGGGCCGGCATCTATCCGTGGCAATGCGACTTGTCTTAGGTTCAAATCTCCCCCCGAGAAGTCGGCGGTGCGTCATGACGCGCTCTGCCGAAGTATACTAGGTGGTATCGGGGAAGGCGGCGTCTCCCCCCCGTGATTGTGCCTGTCAGGCGCGGCGTAGTGGGGCTGCGGTGATTTGATTACAGGACCCGCGAGTCCCCACTAATTCGCAGAAGTAGTCACTTTTAGGGTTTTAGCTGGTAAAAGTCCGGCACACCCCGGCTGCCTACCCCTTCGCGGCCGGGATGGTCCTATGAGGATTTTCCTCTAGTAAAAAAAAAGGTTCAAATCCCAGCACGTACATCTAGGTTTTTCCAGATTTCGTATGAATTTAGGCACCATATGCTCACCAGTGAAGGAAAATATTGTGATGAGGCCCGCATGACATATTCTTCACGGTGTTTTCCTGCAGCGTTGAGCATACGGTATCTAAATGCGTCGGAAATCCGGAAGAACCCAGAGTTACATGCTACTAATAGAAATGTCATTTGTAAGTGCCCTGACAACGGCGACCAGCTACGCTTCTGGTCACGTTAGGCACGGCGTATAAACGCAAAGTGGTGGACAAAACCACAACCGCATCTCTGCTGACCCGGAAAGGGATATAGCGTAACGATATATAATTTATTTATTGTTTGTTTTTTTTATTTTTTGTTGTTTTTGTATTGTTTTGAGTTATGATTGGTGCTACGCAGCAGTAAAAAACTGTAACAAATTTGTGTGAAATATGCTGACATCCAAGATACAGGGTGTCCTAGTTTGGATGTCAGCTGATTTTTTAATGTGCTGCCTTGTAGTTGTTTGTCGAATAAATAATTTTATTTTTTATTTATTTATTTTCATTAAAATTATTAATAAACAACCTACAAAATATAAAAAAAAACTAATATTATGTCATTACATATTTAAACATTTTCTCTATTTTTACAATATAATGAAGCGCGCATAATCTATACAATTTTTATAACGGACATTCAATTCTTTATGTCTTCACTGTGTTATTACGACAAACAAAAAAAAAACTTGAATAGTTTTTTCTTCTCGATAGATTCTGCTTTTTGTAACAGAGATAAATCCAACTTTCCTTTATTTTTGTCAATGTGTAAATACCTAAATAACGGATTCAGAGCTTTTTTTTTTACTTTCTTAGTCTTTTAATAAATAATGGCAAACGTATTAATCTGTTATGAGGTCGGGAGACGCGTTGAGAGCAGGCTCGCCTGGACAGCGGCACGCGCTCGCGAGGCACGCCCTCATTATATTCAAGGACTCTGTGCGTGTGCGTACACTCTCTCAAGCGTTACGTGAAAATATTTACTAGGTCGTAGATACATTATTTTTCTTAAGTTTCACTATTGATATGCAGTATTATGACCCTTATTCAAATTAAAACTATGTTTTTACATTTTGAAACAAATACACAACATATAAATTAGAAATTAAAAACCTGTAGACCTACAGGGGCGAAGTCTAAGGCCCAAGCCACCGGTAGTTAGAAGCTCAGAGTGAAGAACCACCTAATAATGCGTGCCGTATCGAGCAGAACTGCCTTCTGCATCCGGCCCTTGATCCAACAACCAAGCGAGAGCCTCTTAAGATAGCAATCGAGGCTGTTTGCGATCAACCCATTAGTCGATACGACTATCGGGACAATAATCGCTGGATCTACATCCCACACGCTGGTGATCTCGTGTACGAAGTCTAAATATTTTGAAAATGTTTCTGTTTCCGCTTTCAAGAGACCTCATCATGTAGTATAGTGGTTGAAAAAATTCAAATTTCATCTAAAGTCAAAGTTCATTTTGTAAAATGGTACACTAGTAAAGGCTAAAAAAAATTAATACAAGTTTCTAGTTAATACGTTCTGCAATCACAAAAACAATTTGACGAACTTTCCACCTCACCCCATCAGAAAAGTCACCGAATCCTTGCAGCGCTCTTCCATCCGGGCACCTTGTCGCTTCCCAGACACACAGCCCCAGGCTACACAACAACAACAATATATTCAGAAGAACATAATAACGGCGAATCAGCAGTCCTCTGGTAGTAGAAATGAAGACACGTGTACTGCTATACCAAGTTCCAACGTCAATCGTATTTACCGTTTGCCATGATTGTTATCGTTTCAAATGGCCATAATATTATGCGGTATAACACAAAGGTATTGGGAACGTGTCAAATGACTCGCTGTACACGTGAGCCGATACACAGTATAAAAACAAGAGCTCCCTCGTGTGTCGCAACACAGCAAGTGGGCACACCGCCGCAACATAAACGAGTTGTTATGGAAATTCTTTTTACATAACGGATGAATGTAGCCAGGCGATTTGCCCCCCGTGCTGTATCAAAATACGTCTCTGTTATTCTTATTGAGATCTAAAACTCAATTTATTTTACTTTTAATGTAATATAATTAAGGAAATATACCTCAACATAAAAACTATAAAATAAAACACACAAACTAGGAAAGTTCCCGTAAAAAAATATTAAACAAAATAAAAATCAAGCTAAGGAACATAAAACATTTTCGTCCGATTTTTAGAGGGAGCCAAAGTCGAGTTCTATAAAAAAGTTATTTCATGGCGGACAATCTCGGGATCGTCACGTCTTGAACAAAAATAGGAAACGATATTTTAAAGAGAAAAAATTGTCACGTAATTAACAATTGTTTGCCAAAAATCGTTAATAGAATAAAAGTATCCAATAACCATACAAAACACCTTAATAAAGAATTGTACAATGTTTCATCAATATCGAAACAGGAGTTATAGAGATCATATTTTGTCCGCCAGTAGATAAGAAGTGATTTCCTGCAATACGCGTTTAAAGGTTTTTATTACTTAGTCTGTTTGTTTCACGGTTAAAATAAATCTGAGAACTCGACCGAAATAGAACCGACTGGATATTGTAAGTCTTGTAGGTGCACGGGATATATGTAAACAAACGAAACCGGGAATAAGCATTCATGTCTGGCGCCCAGCGCTCGGCGCTTCGTAGCTGCTGACCGCGAGCTCCGACTTGTCCCTACACAAACCGCTGTAACTTTTTTTTATTATGAGTTTCGTCACACATTTTCAGGAGATGGTTCTCGACGCTATAAGACTTTGAAAAATGGAATAACACACGTAAAAGTCCCTTAAATAAATGGAATAAATATTTTTTCTATTTTACCGAAAGTTCTACAATAGACACACCTACCTTAAGCACCGACAAGCTCTGGTGAACCCGATCATGATTAAAACGAACGTTCATCGCAGCGCGCGCGCATCTCTTCGTGAGCTTTCATACTGTAAACATCTCGTTGTTACTCCGGGCATTTTGTGAGACAATATTACGTCCCGTGAACTATTTTTCTTGTTCGGAAGTTGTGTTGCTTTATTCGTAATTTAGAGTACAAATTATTCCGTAACATTGTTTTTCGACTGAATTATTTCAAGTTGGTAATTACTCAAATTCCTAATTAAGGTTTGTTTATGTATTTCTTAAGTCATTCTTTTTATGTTTAATCCCCTCTATTTCTAAGAGTATATTAATTTTAATATAAAATGTATCATCTATAACATAGAATACTAGTAGTCCCTGTGAGTACGTGCATAGAAATAATACTTACTTTTGTCTTAAGAACTCTAATTCGAACCTAGTAAAACGGCCTCTTTCATCTGCTTTACTTCTGATCTGAGATCGTACTACAAGTATTTATGGCGACGTATTCTTATAGAAGGCCTACTTATTTCGATCGATCGAAAAATTCACATTATATTTTTAAGGTATTTAGGTAACCTAATAAATTAAATAAAGATATATAGTTTTTTAATGTTTTCTTTTTTAAACCTTTGCCGGAAATCAGACTGGCGGAGCAACTGCAACAAAAGCGCTGCTATAGCGTTGCCGGACATGAAGGCCATCGCTTTTAAAGATCTCCATGTCATAGCTCTGGGGAACAGCCGACACTCGTGCAAGTCCAAAAGGCATGACAAGATTGTTCTAGAAAACACTTGTTTATTATTTTTCCTATTGATATCACGGTGGTTATTATATTTCGCGTAGAAGCCCCAAATAATAATGGCCAATAATTACCAAACCATTACGAGATAATATAGACGAAATAGCAATGTAAACTTGAGTATTCTTCGCAACCCATCAATATTTATATTCGTACAGTCGCCTCGAAGCGATCCCTCAAGGGGACGTCAATCCATCACACAAATATCCATTTAATGTTTATTTTACGATTGCCGTAAAATAAACAGCCGATACTTTTACATAAACGACACTACTGCCGTCACAACTGAGCATTTCATACGCAAATATATCATTACAATTCTACAGGGGCACTCAAACGAGCACCCGCCTTCGATCACGAGACCTTTCTGAGTCGATCACTAAAACTACTGGTCGATATCGGTCGATTCACAATTTTCGGTGACCACATGCTTTACAATCAACCTTTTATTACAATTTAATGTTGGAATAATCCTTAGGTAGCTTCAAAGACGGCTTGAGTAACTAGAAGAGTTGTAACTAAAATGTAGTTTTGTAAAAACCAATAAACATGCATTTCTGGGCGTGTTTTTCAATAACTCTTTTAGAGCAGTGATCTAAGAGTACATACACTATCCCTGTGGACTATCGCGTAGGTAGGTCACTATAATAAGCCCTACACACCCACACTACAATCTTGTATCACACATACTTGCGCATCGATCAATCTATGCCTACAGAGTCGATAGCTTGTAGTCGAACAATTTTAAGACGATCGCCAGCAGTTCAATTCTGAGCACCGCTGCAGTATTATATGCCAAAGTTGTTCCTAACGCAAGTTTTTTAAGTGCAACTTAACTTATCACATGCCTCGCAGTCTTTTACCAGTTGCACAATGGAGAGTGTTCTTTATTTCCAATTTTTTAATTCTACAAGTCCCATTTCACCATAAAACCACTAGATGCCGTGTCGGATAATATCCGTATGTTCCTAATATTCACACGAAAAGATTCGTTTCTATATTCATCATGCGAACAGCTAAGGAGTGGAATATGCCGCCAGCGAGCGCATTTCAACGATGTTATGACTTAGAACCTTTTAAGAGAAGAGTGAATAAGCATTTGTTCGGCGGACGCGGTCCAACGTGGGACTCGTCTTCACTTCCCACTAAGTATGAATGAGGTCGAGCGTCCGCCTGTAAATAATAATAAAAAAAGCTTCTTTAGAATTGTTGTGAGATGAAACTAGAGGATACGAAAAAGCGACACTAAAAGAGACGAACATATAGATCTCCAGGTTTGTCGGCGAGTTAAACTTTCTTCTATAACATAAAAACAGCATTGCCGAATAGATGACGCTGTTGAGGTTAATGATTGTCGCTTCGACCCATTTCTTTATCTTCAATTGTAGGAAGCACCGCTGAAGCCGCAACAGTCCTGCAGAGAGATCATGATTAGTAAGATTATTTGAATTAGAAACATCAGCGGCGGGTTCCGTTTCCCCTTCGTCGTTACGTGATTACATTCTCCTATCTAAATTAAAATCTACTTCCGCTTAGTGTCGCGATGTTCCATTGCGTGGACCAATTAGGAACATTTTGACTCTTACGTGTATGTCCTTACAACATTTGTTAAAAAGTTGAAATTTTATTCTGAAGTACAATGTTGAATATATTTTTATAATGATGATATCCTGGCCGATTTCGGCCTTGCCGACGGTTCTGAATCACATGAAGAAGGCGCGGGCTGCAGCCCCGATTGGCGGCACTCAGTTCGCTGATGAAATATCCAGTAACAGGCAATTGCATAGGATATACTTATATTTGGTGCGTGAGGTTAGCGCTTGCATAAACGCATCCTCTCGTCCAAACCCCTCTTAATCTAATGGGACGGGGAACCGACACGACTAGAGAGAGGCAGGCTGCAGTGTCTGGGTGCTGATAACTGACTGCTATCAGTGCCCCAGGCCTTTCACAATGCCTCGCTGGCCCGCCTGAATAGTCGGATAGGCTAGGTTGCCAATAATACGGCAGATGTTAATAAGCAGACTTTTGCACTGAGCGGGGCCTAGTCACTCACCGCAACAGCTTCTCAATCAGGTCCCGCCCACGAGCCGACGTGCTCCGTCCCGACCGGGGCGCGGCCGCACAGACACTAGGACGCGCTGGTAACAGTTTGTGGAAACCAGCGAGTGTAACTAATTCCTGTCACCTCTAGATAGAGGCCGGCTGACAGCAAAATAGACGCTGAGTTCCTATTTTTATAATAATAATATTTCGTCACACTATATCATTATTATAAATGTGGATAATGGATCAGTTTCCAGTAAGTATGCTCAATGCCTGTAGGTTCGAATCAATCCAGGCACGTACATCTTGCTTATTCCGGGTTATGTGGAAATTTAATTACTATACGTTCACCGGTGAAGGTAAGACATCGTAAAAAACCCCTATGGCATCTAATGGAAATGTAATGTATAAGTAACCTGCGCACAGTGATCAGCAGCACTACTGGTCAGGTTGGGCACGACAAATAAGCGTAAAGTAAATAAAGATACTAATGGGATATCTGTTTGCCACGTTAAGGATATAGCGTCATCATATATTATTAGTATTTGTTTTCCCTCATAGTACATATATTTAAAATTAATATTGGGTATTAGCGCAAAGTGATTATATTAATGTAAAATATCTCTCCTTATCCTGAAGAGAACATAGCGTAATGATATATTTGTATTATCTAATTTGGAGTTTTATGAATGAATGTATCTATATTGCGACTTCAATCAAATAGTCGAAGATTTGTGCTCATTTTGACCGAAATACTATTGGTTACAATACATATATTCTCGTTTCTCGACAGGGTCTATCGGTGTATCGATCGAGACCAGTTCATCGAAGTTAGTTAACTACAAGGATTCCAGAGCTTGTGGCAGAGCATACGCGTGTATGCCCGGGACGTCTCGGCGATCACATCTCGGTGGATTTCAAGATCACAGTGTTGCCAACTTACACTTTAACCCTAATATTCGGGTGTTTTTAGTTAAGAAATGATGGAATCTGATGGCTATGTGTTTCACCGTAATATTGTTATATATTTATTTATTAAAGTCAAACAATAAGCAATATTGCTAATAACAATATTACATATAAAGTAAGAACATAGCAAGAAACCCCTATAAAATCATCGTCTGTCCGTCTGAATATCTGTCAGGAGCTGTTTTTACTGCACCATGCTTACCGCCAGGGGGGGAGGTGTGGTAATTATGCTGGAGGCATTATGAAAACAAAAAAAAACCTGAAACACGAGAAAATTATTTTCTAATGACTCTGCTGAGACTTTCTGTTCTGGGCTAGCAACATTGAGGGATTATGGTTCGATGATAAAAGGGGATCAACTCGCGCTGTAGGCCCCGCAGTATGCTCGGAGGAGCAGGGTCGACACGCCTTCAGTGCGCCCTTCGCTTGGCCTGTTTTTACATTAGCTAATTCTGTAGAGCTAAGATATATAGAGAACCCACAAGCGTGAGCCAAACGAGAAGCTAAAAATATCTTGTTAACTTAGACTGAGATTTGTGGCCACAGTTATAAACATTTTAAATATTTTAACTTGTCTTATGAGCGAATTAACTTACATTTAATTATGGCTCGATTTTTCGACTTGGTTACGTAGGCCAAGTCACGAGCTGAATGATGCACCGCAGAGTTTTCGTCAGGGGTGGGAAGTTACTTCCTCTTCTCTCTTCCAGTCCTCTTTCATTGATAAGACAACTAGAAGCTCGTTTTATGTCGCTTGTAAACGTGCTGATACAGGGAGTATTGTGCTTTGGGACCATTCAAATTATCAAGAACAAAAGAGGCTAGAAGCCTCGCTTCCTTCACAATTATTAATCTCTTCGTGCAATCTCGTCGATCCACATACTCCTGACCTTATCCTCTATCAGAGCTCTCTCTTATTTGGTCTATGCAGGTGAATCTCGGTCGGGCTCGGCTCTTACTGCCGGTCACATTCATACTGTGTATCTTTTTCGTCACGTTTTCACCATTCATGCTCTCTACGATTTAAATGGTGTCGCTCAAAAGAAATAAACTTTCGTCCTCATTATGTACTTGTCTGCGCACTGGCGGAAGCAATTCAAGAGATTTGTTCGTGGCCACGGCACACGAGTGCGAGGACTGTCATAGCAACTCGCTTCAGCCTGGCGCATTGCAGGATCAGTTTGCGTGCATCAAGCTATGCATATAAGAATATTTTGTAGTTTACAAAACCCTGTTCTGATTCTCACTCCGATCATTCAAGTAATCGATCCTCAATTTCAAAAGGAACTGTTTTTACTTTGATCAACGATAGCTCAGAGATAAATCATCGTGGAAAGCTCGTATGTAGGTCAAATAAAAGAGAATTTGATTATCGAAGAAAAAATTATGGTAAATATAGAATAAAAAAATAAATTTCATCGATCCTTTTGAAGACGAGAATATATTTGGAAATAAAATTATCCGATATTTGCTAACGGTTACTCAAGAACCCGGCCCATGAAACAATGTTAACGTTTAAAATTGAAAATCTAGTTTCCCCAAAATCTAAGCTCTGAATTCCCAGCGTAGGCGGCCAAAAACATTATCACGCTGGAGAACCGAACGCAAGCAGATCCTTTTCGGCTGTGGGGTGTACCTGCCTGTATCCCGCTCTTCCCATCTATTAATTTGTTCAGCACACTTGATCTCCTTTTTTTTTTTGATAACCCAGGTGAAGCCTACTGTGGGCTGTCAGGGCCGCCGCCTGGTGCGTCGGACTCTCCCCGGCAAAGGCGTGCGGCCTTTGTTTGGCCTCTACTCGCAATGAGGAGGGGTGGTGTAAAAAACTTCCCCTCTCTTACCTCTACGTTTTAGAGCAGCAAGCGGGAGCGCATCGCGTGCCGCTCGCACCTGTGTTAGAAGATAACTCCTTCAAGTGTGCTGCCCGGTGCTGCCGGTTAGAGACGGACATTGCGAATGTAAGCAGCTCTCCGGGGTCCCGGTCTTGCGGAGCGACGGGCGAGCTGAGATGACGTTGCTGTTGTTGAAGCTAACGCCTTCCGCACCCGCTCCGCCGCTTCTTTCTGCGCCAGTACATCCTCACCATAGTGTAGGACGGCTCTCCGTGTGAAGTGCCCTCGCTGCCGATCATAATTGGAATGAGTGTCGGCAGCGAGAGGTCTCCACCCACTTCCCTAACACATGATCTCCGAAGCTGATTTATTTTGGATCATCTTGACCACAGTTACAGTACATCACAGCACGTTTAAAAAATGTTCTCTTACAGTAAGAGGCAGCCGTTAGATAGATTTTAGTTTTTAAAAAGTTATTCCTCAAAATCAACAGTACCGTATCACTTTTTGTAACAATATACCTCTTTGCGACAGAGATAAATTGATGATATCATCATATTACCTCTGCCATTCAAATCTGTCTCCCTCTCTCCTATAATTTTTATCCCTCTCACTCTCTTACACTGTTCCTTATCACACTGATATCATTCGCATATGTTCCGTTCTGTTCATATTCCTACATAAACGTATTTAGAACTTAAGACGAGTTTAATTTCCTTTTATTTAATACATAACGTTAAAGAGAATGAGCTGTATAAAGCATGTCGTCAAGTGAACGCGTGTGGTTACAAAGTGCCATAATATAATATCCACGCGAGGCAG
Organism: Automeris io; assembly: GCA_036320925.1. Taxonomy (NCBI): domain Eukaryota; kingdom Metazoa; phylum Arthropoda; class Insecta; order Lepidoptera; family Saturniidae; genus Automeris; species Automeris io. The sequence continues at coordinate 17,843,405 of JAUDJH010000009.1, forward strand.
TTCGGTTTACGTCGCCATTTGCTACATAAAACTCAATTTTATTAAGCTTCTGACAGCGTCGTTTGCTTGTGAACCTCTTTTTAAATGTTTCCAAATAAAAAAATAAAAAAAACATTATAATTTACTAGTTAACCCAGCTAACTTTGAACAGTCTAATAGTAAATAAAAGTCGCGTTACACTCCACTCTCTTCCTACCCCACTCTCTTTCACCGTCACCTCCGCCTTTGTTGTTAATACATAATATATAGTTCAGTGTACCTGACTTAATAAAATAGTAACTTCACCGCAGCAAATTGCGTCCCTCTTTCAAACCTTGCATGTTTCATTATCACAACGAATGGTAGCAATTAGCCCATGGCTGATTCCAAGGCCTAATCCATTATTATGTTGAAATTTATCAAAATCGGTTCAACCGTTTGATATTCGACTTTCGTATTTGAAATATTACTAGCTCTGCCCGCATTCTCTTCTACATTCTCTAATTCCACCAGCCTTATTTCATACTAAAACCACTAGGCACCATGTCGGATACCTTCCGTATGTGGTAGCGCTCCATATATCCGCAAGAAGAGATTTGCATCTAAATTTGTCATGCGAACAACTAAGGAGTAGAATATGCTTCCAGCGAGCATATTTTCACGATGTTATGACTTAGGAGCCTTTAAGAGGAGAGTGAACATGCAATTTTGGGTGGAAGCGGTCCAACGTCGGACTCATTTTGCCTTCCACCAAGTGTGATTGAGGTCAAGCATATGTCTGTAAATCATTTTAAAAAATAGAACTCAATTAGTACTAATAACGTATAATGCTCGACAATAGATGTCGTTAGTGCTTTCTTACTGTTTTAAGATAAAAATAGAACGTACTTTCTTGGGATAAAAACAGCCTCAAATTTCAGATCATTCTACCAATTATTAGAAACTGTTTGCGCTTTTATGTCGTGCCCAAGGTGACCAGTAGCGCCGCTGATCGCCGTTCTCAAGGCACTTACACGTGACATTTCTATTGGATGCCATGCTGGTTTCCTCACGATGTTTTCTTCACCGGTGTAGCATGCGGAGCCTGAATCCTTACGTAATCTGAAAAAGCCCAGAGGTTCGTGTCGGGATTTGAACCTACGACCAGTCACGCTGCAGCATTTGGGAACCGCTCTTTATTCACTAGGTCACCACAGCCAGTGATTCATTTTTATATATGTATATACATAGATTATGTTAGTAAGGATGTAGTGCAGAAGCAGTCTAATTCACAAAGCAGCTAAAATTAAGGTTTAAGGCCGTCTGCCCACTATATCGTATGATATCGGCCATTATATGACCGTGCTATCAACGTATCAGGCACGAACATAAACGTTACAATCTACTTTGCCCACTAGAACGTGTTCAGCACGTGTCACGGCCGTTCATAGCCGGGTTGGTGAGCACAGCGCCCGCTGGTCTGCCGGCAGCGCGCTGTCACGGCCCAAACGTACATTTTTAATTAACTACTAATCGCTAAGAAGATTAGTCTCATTTTCCGGAAAGCGTTTATTAAAAAATACCTGAAATTACTAATGTAATGAAAAATTTCATAATAAATTTTAGGCTCCTTTCGAAACACTGTACTAAAAGCAGCAATTATGAAAATGTTTAGTGAAGGAATAAAGTATTATTTGTAACACATGTAATATATGCTACAGTATGTTTTGAAAGCCTTGTCCTACCCTAAAGAAGCATATTGGTGATACGACAGCATTATCAAAATACATCAGAAAATAACTTACAAAAATCAGTCTTTAAAAGACTAATGAAACGATTAAATTAATAAACGTGCTTGTGATCAACGGAGGTCATGACGTCATGACCTGCTAGCATGATCATTTGCTTTCCTTTTTCCTTTGTTCCTGAGCCACGCACGCTCCCAGTGTTATCGTGTAAGTTTTCAATATTTAATTCATTTATTTTATTATGATTTTTGTTTTGCTCTTAACTAAAAAGTTAACGTAAATAGAATCTCATATCAACCGCCCATAACGAATAACATTTTTATTATATATAATCTGCTGATCTAATTTGTTTTTTTTTTTATTAAAGTGAAACTTCTATAGAATCGTTGTGATTTCAAACCGGATGCAACGGATTTCAACAGGTAAGAGACACAAATACAAAAATTAGTGAGCCAGAGCGAGAGAGCAAATTTATTGTTCCATTTGATTCATTATTTCTACATGCTATACTGTGATAGGTTTGGCGCCTTGGGTCCAACAGCAAGAATCGTCGCGTTAACTGCATCCTTGGGCGCGAGTTCAAACCTTTAACAAATGAATATAAGAAAAGTAGAAGGATGTTTTATTTTCTCATTGCGTATATAATTTCTGCATTCAAAAGTATTTTTAGATAAATTAATTGTTTGGACATTCGGGTGACGTACTCTTGAGCTGGGCTACTGGCAGAATCAAGTAGTGATGACCAAATATGTGCGTTGTAAGTCAGCGAGAGGCGGCTCCGGAGATATTGTTACATGTATAAAATGTAAGAATAACTATCATATTCAATGTCTGCCTACTATTGTAAAGATAAAAGACATCAATAGGAAAGTCTGGGTATGTTCGAAGTGTACTGTTCTATTGGCTCAGCCTACCGGCGAGGGTGACAGCTCTAGTTATGCTGGCTGCCCTCTTGTTGACCAGAGTATTCATGAAAATTATATATTAGCGCGGAGGAAGGTGGGCTGTACAGAAGAGATGTTGTCGCCCACTGTTAGCCATGACTCATCTTTGCCCACATCAGTTACCCTGGACCAACTCAGGGGAATTTTCTCCAGTGAGATTGAAAAACTTAGGGTGGAATTTGTGTCCATGATGTCTGAATTGACAGCGGAATTTAAGTCGATTCGTAGTGAATTGGCAACAGTCAAAGAATCCATAAATTTTATCGATGCTAAGAACGAAGAATTTAGCTTTAGAGTTTCTTGTGTAGAAGATTCACACACGATAGAAGTGAAACTTCAATAAATCGATTTTTTTTTATAATTACAGAATGAAAATAATTACAGGCCAGCTTTGTTTGAAGGTTGTGATTGTTGTAACTTTAAGAAAATATCATATTATTATTGGCACAAGATGTTTCAAAACATTAACAAGTCCCGCGCAAACCGGTTGAAAACAACATAGCGCTCAGCATTAGTATATCGATAAAATAAATAAATGTATATTTAGAACTTATCTTTAATAAATATTTGCATGTCATTAGCACGTAATAAATAGAAGCAAAACGTGATTACGCCCATAAATAATTTTGGTTGTGTGTCATTTTTATAATGATAATGGAGTGTAATGATTCTGTTTAAACAATAGCTCGGTAACCGATATACTTGTCACTGCAGATAGAGAACTTTACTAAGTCTACAGGCTTTACCATTGTTGACATATTACATTCTCATTAAGGTTGCCAAAATTATATGTATAGATTTATCGATTCTCATATAATTAATCTTATAGCGACATAATTATTGATTAATTGATTTCTTAGCTTTATAATTAGCCTTAGCGAGTCTCTTAGCAGCTTGCCTGAACTGACGCGCGGTACATTTACCTACACAAATCGAGCAAACACAAATATGAGTGTGTTACAACACAAAATCATACTAAATAATATTCTCGATTTAGTTAAACTTTCCCGCTGGCTCCCTTCAAGTGGTGCCGCAGCGTTGCTGAGCCCACGCCGTAAGCAGGAGGCGCTCAGCCCGCACTACTTTAGCCGCAACCACCGAACAAGAACACTCCGAGACGCTCTGAGCTTAGCTTCCAACGAATGTAGACTGGAAACTCGTAAAAAGTACGACTGCTCTCTCTCTGATTTGACTATCTTCTTAAAACTATACTGTGCTTATCTGAACAAAAACAAAACCTAAGGCAGCACCTAGAGATATAATAAAATGTAAACATGATTGACTGATCTACTAGCACCGCAAACACATTTATTAACTTAAAAAATATATATTTTACTCAACCCTTGAGTTACGCAAGAACTATTCAAATAACTAATCTCCGATAACAACCTTTCGTAATTACATTCAAATATAAATAATGCTAAAACGTACAATTAATTTTATTACGTATTTACGTACGAGAAGTTCGCTGCTCGTGCGAGCGGTTGAGAGTCACCTGAAATTTATATCAAATTAAAATATCATCTAAAAAATGAGCAAGAACAATGGCAATAACCAGCCAAAAGGCAGCACTCACATGCAATGGTTGACCGGGATCTTAGGTAAAGTAGCATGACTCATTATTAGCATTTGCTGCACAATTTATCTCACTCTTGGAGATAGACCTCCCTGGCGAGTACCCATCAAATTCGATACCGGGCCGCGAGCTTTAAACCATCCTACCATCTCGATGGCTGATGTCTCGCTCTCCGTTCCCCAATCTACGTCACGAAATAACGCTGTGGCCTTCCATATCTGCAAAGAGATGACTTGAGTAGCGTTGTCCTCAATGTTGGAATGTTTACCACTCAGCAAGCTGTAGTGGGGGAATTGTCCTCTCCATTGACGTCGCTATTCCTAGGACACCTTTATATTTTTAATATTTTATATAATTGCATTTTTTTTTAAAGGCATCTAAAATGTGTCTAAGTTTTAGACTTTATTGATGCGTTTATAATGATTTCAGAAATAATCATGATTGGTTAAGATCTTTTGTCTTGGGTCGATAATAAATCTCTAAAACAGTTTTCATCAAAATTTATGAGTGTGGAACAAATTCTGTGAGATTATGTCAAAAATGCGGATGAGTCTAGGTATATATAAAGAAATTTATAATCATAGATAACTAATTCGATAACTAAAAAGAAAATAAAACATAAAAAGTAGGATTTCACAAATTTACTGCGAAAATTGTAAAATAAAAAAACAATTTTTTAAACATTTTTATCATAAAACAATAAAAGCGCTATCACGCTTCTCCGCACTCAACCGGTTCAGGTTTCCAAATTTCTTTAATTGTGTTTAACCTAAGAAAATTTTACTGTTGGAGCTATAATATAAAATTACTTCTGGTAAATTCTAAAAGAAAGACACCTAGTAATTAAAAATGAATCAGGAGAAACTAGTATGGAGAGATGGGCTGACAGAGGTTAAGCACAGGGGGATCCTATCTCCCCTCTGCTTTTTAATATTGTAACATGGAAAATTAGTCAGGTGATTGGATGTGTTAATATGTGTCAATATGCTGGTGACTGCGTACTCTGTAGTAGCCATAAAGATTTAAGTACTTGCGTAAATCAAATTCTACTAGCATTAAATGCTAGGTGAGTATTTTATCATCTCTGGGGTTAGAATTTGCTTCATAGTAAGTCTAACATCTGTGTCTACAGCAGGGGGCCGGGCATTAGCGATTAGAAATCGTATTAAAAATCAACAATAAACTTGTACCTCGGGTTCAGTGCGCTAAATATTTGGGTATGTTGCTAGATGAATCTTTATTGTGGCGTCAACATATAAACAGACAACAAAAGTGGAAAAGACAACAAAATATTTACATTTACTAAAAGTTTTAACCGGCCCTGGTTGGGGTTTGCACCCAAAATATTTGCGTATTATTTATATTTCACTAATAAGTAGTCGAATGGATTACGATTACTATTTCTATGGTAGAATTGCCAAAAGTCATATTTTCAAATTGGATCAAGTACGAAATGAAGCCTTCCAAATCAACTGTGAGATTATTAAAAGTTCACCAATACAAGTCATGGAAAGCGAGTTGTGCATCCCACCGCTGCATTTAAGACGATACTACTTAGCCTGTAAATACTGTGTTAAGGCTAAACTTAGCTGCATAACCAAAGTATAAAATTCCTTTCAGACCTAAGTGTTCTTACGCATAGTACTCCATATTGGAACAGAAAAACAAAACCGCTGCTTGTGAAAGATATGCTATAACACCAAAACTACGAGAATATATTCCACAAAGATGTGCAATGTGTATTCTCAAGATATAACAGATATTAAAATTCAAAATTGAATCAGCTTAAAATTAGACTGTGTAGCAGGGGCAAAAAGAGATCAAAATATGAATATTCTAAAGTATAATTTAATTAAAGAATTACAAAGAAAATATGACACGGTTGGATATGGATCTTTACTGACGGTTTGAAGAATAACAATGAACTTGGTGCAGCTTTTCATACAAATCATGGACTTAAGAGGAAACTTTTCAAAATAGACAATAAAGTATCCTTCATGAATGTTGAATTACTTGCGATATCGGAAGCTCTTGCACACGCTATTAAGTTAGGCTGTGACAGGGTAGTTATTTTAATTGTACCATGAGCTCCCTTCACCATTTAGCTCGGCGCGCCTCTCTCTAGTAGCAGAGATGTTCCGGTAGCCTACTATGCCCTTAGATATATTCAACAGAGCCATCAACAATGTAAGTTGCAGTGGATTCCTTCTCATGTAGGACTCAGAGAATACAAGGAAGCTCGCCGTTTACCAAAAATAGCAATATTAGAGGATGCGGAAGTATATATTTACAATCATTATGCAAAAGTATTAAGTTTATTAAAATGTCTATTTAAAACACGTGGAAAGAATACTTTGATGAAACTCCAAAATAAAAAGGTATCTGGTACAAAATTATACAAATTCAGCCTCCCCGAAGCTCCTGATTCTACGATGTGACGCTGAAGAAATCTCATGTTGTTTTACTACATAGATTGCGTTTTGGATATTTTCCCTCTGAAAAGTTTGCTCATCTCATGAGAAAGATAACTTCTCCAATGTATCCTGATTCCGAAATTATCGACGATGTTCAGCATGTTCTAATTGAGTGTGTCCAGAACGCCAATCAATCAGTGTCAATGTAACAAAGGATGTTACATATAAATTAAAATGAAATAGATTGGATGTGGGTGTGTTCCAAAGTATTTTGGCGATGCCCACTAAAGCAATTGCCGAAATGCTATGGAAACTGTAGGAAAGGTTTTATTTCTATAAATTAAGCTACGACGGGGCTAATATGACAATGTTAAAAGCACCTAATAAAAAATAAATTCGAAAAAAATTCTTTGACCTCATATTATTATTATTAGATATATCTTCGGTAGATTTGAGAGATCAAGCGGAAATATAAAAAAGACGGTCAGTATTTAACACTCGTGTATTAATTGAAAATTATTTTGCAGTAAACTTGACTACCTTGACATACGGTATTCAGAATGGCTGGGTGTCTCCTATGGCAAAGATTTTAAAGTCGGAACAGTCTCCAACTGGGAGACCGTTAACAGATACTGAGGTTTCCATGGTCGCTAGCGTCCCATCTATTGTAGCTATGATCTGTGTCACCATGTATTCCATACTCGTCGATAAATACGGAAGAAAAGCTGTCATTATTATGGTTTCTGCTTTGCAGGCGGTAAGCACTTACCTACAACTTCATATTATCAATGATTTAAATAATTCTAATCAGTTTCTCAAAGGATAATCATTACCTTAACCTTTTTGGTTAGCGTGGTCTCACTTCTAAATGGCTTCTTGTCCATCTTGCCACATACTTTCTAGCAACTTGGCCTACCACTTTCGGTCAAACAGAATAATCAAATATATTGTATCGAAGCCCGCCGATACCTATTTACTCTTGAATTTGTAAATACAACATGCACATATTGCTATTTATCTAACTCATTTATTTCAGATATGTTGGATCATAAAGCTGTGCCCAATGACATTCCCGAGTTTAATTATAGCGAGGGTATTTTGCGGTATCGCAGCAGGTGGCACTTTTAATATAAGCCCCATGTACGTTAAAGAAATCGGCGAAGAAAGTATTAGAGGAACGCTTGGTTTCATCATGGTGATGGCCCAAAATGTTGGAATTCTAGCTATTTATACTATGGGAGCATATCTGGATTACTATTCCATAATATGGATTTCCCTTACAGTTCCTATAATATGTCTGCTATTGATGATCATGGCTCCAGAATCACCTACTTATTTAGTTAAAGTAGGCAAATATGACGTGAGTTCTACATCTTGTTAAATATTATCAGTATTTTAAAATGCTTCACCTTATTTAAATCAACAAACACTAAACCCTTATGGCTACTTATTACGGCTATACTAAGGACACTCCGTATAATTTAACAGCAGGTACAATGCCAGTTAAGCAATAGCCAGTAGATTCTAGTAATCGGTGTTCTAAGAACATTGCTGAATTTATTTAAACAACGTGTATTCTAATTAAACAATAACAACAAACATCGCAACTAAATTTCCATTTCTTTTTCTGATATGTTTAAAATTAATCAGACACAGTTTTTTGTAATTGAATTAGCAATGGCGTTAATATATTTAAAAAATAATGCGCATTTAATGTATCGTATGGTTTAATTGAATTTGACACAAATAATGTTAAATTAAAAAAAAACAAACAATTATGAAAAATATTACCTATATTAAAAGTAATTTAAATCGATTCAGATGATGATTCTAAACAAACAAGTCTCTGGAACTTAGATAATTACTTTACACGTATACAGTTTCTTTTTAATCAAATATATTAATGAGCCTTTACAGCACCCTCGATGACTATGGCAGCTTCTTAAAGTACATCATGCTGCTTAAAATCACTTTTGCCGAACTGACAATTGTATAAATCTGTATATTCTTTTTGCATTAACCGACGTCGGCTCTCCCAATGCAACGGCAATTCCTCCGCCTCTTCGCCAGTCCTGAGAAAGGAGTCTTCTCCTAAACTTGTCATAGCAACTTCACTCCCAAGCAGATGATAAATATCATTAACCACCTTGCAGTGCCCACAAAGTAGGGGAGATTACTTTTTTTATAAGAGAAGAATAAACATTTAATGAAACATGTCCCGACTGAATCTTGAATTAATAATTTAATATAATGTTCACTATTACGATTTTTATGTATAATCCAGATAAATTATAGGAGCAGCGGGTCAACAAACACACAACATGCGAAAGTCTTCTATTAGAAAAATATAATATGTACTTTAAAATGACATCGAATGTTGGAAAATGTTTTTACACATATTCAGGAAGCCGCAACAACGGTGGCCAGGTTGAGAGGCTTAGATGTCACACACAAACAAGTACAATATGAAATTGATTTGATTAAAAGAGAAGATGACGCATTTAAATCAATACCAAATATCTCATTCTTTGGTATATGTGAGTATTTTTTTACTAAAAAACAGAGTTACATTAGTAGAATAGAAGAAATAGTAATAGATGTGTATGAGATTTATTTCTTTATGAAACAAAAATATTTCTACAGTGTATTGCATCATTTAAAGGAAGATGTTTTGTAGCGTAGTGAGCGATAATGGTATTAAAATATTTAATAATAATGAATATTCCAGTTAAAGTGAAAGCTTGGCGACAAGGCTTCCTCATTATGGCCGTAATCATATTGGCGCACGGCTGCAACGGTGCATTCTCAGTGCTAAACCACGCAGCAACTATCTTCAAATCATCCGGAGTCAAGGTCAGCCCGGAGATACAAGCGATGAGCGTTCCTGTCTTCATGATCGTCACTTGTGTGGCTTTTATGTTTCTCGTTGATAAGCTAAAGCGTAAGGTCAGTGGAATGTTGTTAATTGCTTTGAGACTCTACGTTGTTTTATGTCATCTTTATAGTTTTTTTATATTCTCTTTCTCTAAATATTTCCTCGTTGATCAGAATCATAACTCTGTTTCGTATCGCAAATGAACTGCCTATATAGGTTCTGTACAATCTCCTGACAGAGTGCGGTGCTCAGAGTTAATTCCAGTTTTGTGGATATTCAAGCTAAAACTTCTTTAGGGCTTCAATCTTTAGGGCTGTGTCTTCAGTTTTTTTTTTAATATATCATGTGCTGCTACTTATTACCGCATCAATTTAGTTTAAATAGGAATTTAAAAAATGGAAATTGAAAAGCTCACCGTTACCACAGTAATTATATGATTATTTAATATTAATAATATATAACATTTTATTAATAATATGTAGCGTGGATTGGGTTACGAGTAGCACTGACTGGTTTCAATCAAATAATTGTGGTATTACAGACAATATTATCGGTGGCATTTGCCGCATCTGCACTGGCGTTCGGTGGGCTCGCGTCGATGCTGCTCGTGCAAGAAATGGGCGGGACTGTGCCGGGATGGCTGGTAGTCTCCGCGATCATCTTAGCCATGTGTTCTTACGCGGTGGGAATTCTTCCTATTCCTTACATTATAATGTCTGAAATGTTTAATTTCCAAGTAAGTATGAAAATTATCTTACAAATGATTACGTTTGTTGTAAATGCTGTACAAACTGATATTAGTATACCCTCCTCTTTGAAAGTTTCACAAAATCTTAATTTAACTTTGTTTCATTTCATGACATTTCCAACATTGGTATTTAAAATTTTAACTGATATAGTAGTTTCTATATCATAGTTATGCTTATCAAATTGAAATGCAGTTTAGTGATCATATAGTACAGTTACTGTTTAATGTACATTGACAATTGTATTGAATTCATTTCAGATAAAGGCAAAGCTAATCGGGTGCATAGTTATAATAGCCTGGGGCACGGCTTTTGTCCAATTATTTTGTTTTACTTTCATTACGAGCGCTTTCGGTGTATACACTACTTTCTACTTCTTCGCTGCCGTCAACTTGGCCGGAGTCGCTGTAACTTTGCTAATGCTACCAGAAACTAAAGGAAAGAGCGTTGAGCAGATAGAAGAGGCGCTGAAAGACAAATAATAACCATTACTATGAGAAATAACATTTTTGTCAATAAATTTAATACTCATTTTCTAACATGTTGTTTTTGTTTCTCTCTTATTGTATTATAATAGGTAATCATAAAAACCCCTTTAAAGGAAATATTGGATATATCATATCAATCAATCAATCATAATCATTTCTGGTATTACGTAATTGGTATAATCACGTTCGGTTATAACTTTGATTGCACTAAAATTAATTACCGAATAATTTTTCACAAACATAAAAAATCTAATTTATCGAATTTTGCAAATGAATGAATGAAATATAACTTTATTCAAATAGAACTGCTTCCAATCACTTTTGAATCGACAAAAAAAAAGGTAAAGTGAATCTACCACCATTCGTTTCCCAATTTTGTTATACTTCCGTTTACCGTTTTATCAGTTTTTACTTTTACCGTGGCATCTGATAGTAGAATGATGTTCCAGACAGTGTATTCTCTTTCTCCTATGACATTGTGTCCTTTAAAAGAAATGTGAAGAGACTTTTAATGAGGCCGGTGAGACCACACCGCGCTTGATGGTAAGTGTGCTGTGGTATAAAAACGATAACAACTATCAGTAGTAAAAAAAAACTTATCGATAGTAACTGTGATTATGCCGGCCTGCACAAATATTTCTTGACGCTTCTTTTAAAAGACCCCATATCACAGGACGACGGGAACACGATTGCCGGAAGATCATTCTACTGCTCAATGACTCGGTAAAGCTAAGCGTTTAGAGAACTTCTTAAGCCTTACCGGGGTTTGAATTACCGTATAGCTGTGGGCCGTAAGCCCGCGCGCATAATTCTACTATGAGAGGAAGAGAATAACAATTCAGAACACTCGCTATGGTACAGACGGTAGGAGCCGCTCAGTGAGGCAATGTCTTTGCGCAACTCGAACGGTTCAGGATGCTTAGTCACGTCAGGATCATCCACAATATGGACAGCCCTCCGCTGCAACCTATCCAGCGCGTCGAGTAAGTACTGAGCAGAACCATCCCAGAGATGCGTTCAGTATTCCATGTTGGGCTGACCTGGGTCTACCAGTATCCTGTTTTTAATAACTTCAATCAGTTCTGTAATTGGCTGTGCTTAATCTCAATCTAATATATCCATGGGCTCCCGTAGCACAATAAGCCGCAGAGTGACGTCACCCCCAATTTGCCTTGTATCTATCTACATTACAGTAAAGTCTATTTTTTTTGTTTTATCTTGCAACTTACATACCCACCGTTCTTTCTACGCGCACAAAGTAGGCCTGATTTATCCGTGTCATTTGCAAAGCTCATGTCACATTTTATAAAATATGCTTTTCCTCCATGGGCATAAATGGCTATTTCTCACTAGATTCAATATCCGTGAAAAAAATAAGGAGGCGTTCTTATAGAAGGCATTCAGCGGCGTACAACAGAGTCAGTCAATTAATCTAATAGACAGCTAGCCCACGGAAACAATCCATTACCAGATTTTGAGGTATAAATCCCGGGGCAATCGTCCACGAAAGATTCACGATAGACGCCAAGCCATAAATTGTACCGGCCATGTTTATTCGCCAAATAGACTGCTATTCTATTGAGAACTTCGGATAATCTCCGTCCAATTTATGATGAACCTTTTATGATTTACTCAAGTCCGCAGCCTCCTTCCAGGGTGTCCTTTCAAACGCACTCAATGGGAACGCTTCCCGACACTCCTAATGTCCTATTACACTGCTTATGAAGACAAATTTTATATTTTTTTTTAATTGTAAAACATTTGATGGGACATAATATATTTTGAAATTCACTTTAAAGTTATTAGAAGTACAGTGCCCCGATTATATTATGTATATATTATACAGTGTGTAATAAAAACCCTGTCCAACTCATTAAAGAATTGCTCGGTAAATATTAGATTTTATTTACGTCATCCTTTTTAACTAAAAATACCCGAAAACATGTTTTTTCCGAGTACTTTTTGCTATTTGAGTTACTGAAAAGCTGTGATTCCATAGATCTGCGCGCGTGATTCTATTTTGGAAGGGAGAGGATGGAACAAGGTTAAACAACTCTCCAGAACACTCGCCATGATGCAGACAGTAGAAAACGCTCACTGAGGCAACAACTCTACGCATCTGGAGCGGTTCAAGATCCTCAGAAACGTCTAGATCATTCACAATGCGGACAGCCCTCAACTGCCACCTATCCAGAGCGTCGAACAAGTACTGGGCAGAACGGTCCCAGAGGTGCAAACAGTATTCCATACAAGGCCTGTTCTGCGCCTTATACAATAGATACAGTTGATCAAGCGTCGAAAACCGACGCACTCTGTTCAGGATACCAAGTCTACGTGAAGCCGTTGATATGACAGAGACTATGTGATCGCCGGGGCTGAGATCACAGCGAATATCCATACCTAATATACTCAGGCTGTCACGCACAGCAAGCGGTACATTTTGGAGAGAAGAAACGGTGGAAATGTGGATTCTTTTACAAGAAAAAGCACACACCAGGGTTTTTGTGGCATTTGTGTTTTTGGTGTTAATAATTTAACTAATATTTGCTTTTAATTTAAAAAAACATAATAAGATGTATGTCAAGCGTGAGTATGTTTATAATTTAAACAATGTAAAAATATAGAAGCGAATAGTAATAAGGAGTATTGACATAGCGGCGTGACGCGCATCACGCGCGACGGCGTGACGGGGCGGCCGTGTGCTCGAGCCTGACGACTGATGATTTAATTTTGCGTTGCAATGAATAATGCAGGCTGACGCTGCCAGATGTTGGCTTCCACTGAAGCCGAAGGATCAACCATGTGCAGATAGTTCATTGCGTAAAAATGTAAACACATTTTAAACTTTCGTATTTTGTACACATTGTAAATACTTTGCGCAATGATCGCGGACATACGCGACCATAACGATAAGAGACTAGTATCCATGCGCGGCGACGCGAACACTTGTAGATTCGAATCCCAGTTCGTATAATACATTTGGGTTTTACCAGATTAAGTACGAATTTAGGCCCCACATGCTCCCCGGTGAAAGAAAACATCGCGAGGAGACCCGCCTGGCATCTAATAGAAATGTCACGTGTACTAGTGCTGTGGGAACGGCGGTCAGCTGCGCCACTGGGCACGTTATGCACGATAAATGAGCGCAACGTGGATACAGCAATGAATGTATCTCTGCTCACCCCGAAAGTGATACAACGTGACGATATATAACACTACATACACCATTGATTTCGACTTCGCTAAATGAAGAAAATATTAAAAAAAAGTGAACTCTCTGTTATGATATTTCTGTGTGGGAATTCATATTACATTATGCATTGGTTATTGCTCTAATGCGAATGTTTGTATAACAGAGCGAGGGATCGCCTGCTCGCGCAAGGTAATATACCATATCGCTTTCTCGATTTCATTCGTGAAAAGATATTCCGAAAGAATTATTTACACGTCCACATCGAAAGTGTGCTTGTAATGTTCTATACGTGTTTCGGTTTATATGAGTTTAAAATAAATATATAATAGGCTTATATTTATTATTCCAACATAGAAGAAGTTAACACCTGAAGTCTGAGCTAAGTCGGCATTAATGAAGCAAATATTACAGTGCACTTAGCGCTCAAACACACATATGATTACTCCAGCGATCGCCAAAGCAATGCACACTTGACGGTTTTTTTTTTACACCGGCTCGACATAGTGACTACAGATTACCTGATGGTAAGTACAGTGTAGTCCAAAAACGAAAGCGACTATCAAAGGATGAAAATTCATTGACAGTCAATATCGTCATGTCGGCCCACGTATACCACGACTGAAGGTCTCTAGGTATATGAGCTACTGGATATACACAAGCTGATCCCGAAACGCGACAAGCCGAAACTGGTCACTATGACGGGCTTTACACCTATGTACTGTGGTCGCGATCCAGACGGGCACCGACGCCCTGCCACCTCGCTGCTGCTCGTTTAGCACCACCCAGGAGTCACGCGTGGGGAAACTAGGCGTAACTGTGTGTGTGACGTGACGCAGCATTTGTCTTCTTTTGTCCCAGTGGAAACCCTCTTGGATCGTCTGGGCAGCGATGAGGGCCGCTGCACCAGTGCGTCGGACTCTTACCGGGGAAATCTATGTTCTATCCTCGCATCTACGGACTGCTGAGGGAAATGCAGGGCCAGCTTTATAGAGTGCGTGTGTGTGTGTGCTACAAACACACCCCCAGCTCTATACGCTAGAGTTATCATTACCGATACCTTTGTGGTTAACATTCCAGCTGCTCGCACGAAGCGATTCGCCTCCTTCTTTTTGCTGCGAACCGCGAAGGAGTGGAACTCGCTTCCTGCGTCGGTGTTTCCGGCGTCTTATGACATGGGAATCTTCAAACGTCGAGTGAATCGGTATTTGCTGGGCGAGCGCGCTCCATCGTCGGCCTCATCATCACTTTCCAGCAGGTGAGATTGAGGCCCAGCACAATCCTTATCAGGAATAAAAAAAGCACACCTAATTATAAACACTTAACGGGGCTTATGCGCGAACTAATTTACTTTTAATTATGACTCGAAGTTTCGACACTTTCGACCCGGTTACACAAGTTCTGGTCACGAGCAAGCTGACTATGTATACATAGTGAGTACAAAATGAGAAAATTTAAAATATGTTGAGGGCACCTAATACACTATAAAATATATACACGTCAAGTGAATATTCGTATGTTATAGATGTTTTAAAGTGCTTGATGATAAACAAAGGAAGCGTTCCGGACGTCCATTACGAGCAGAACTTCCCAAACATCAAGTAACAAGCCATTGAAACTTTATAAACGGCTGAGTTCATAATTTCACGTTAAAAGTAAAGCGGTCGGCGAGTTGGACAGTTGCGCGACCGGGCGGGCGGTACCGCGCGGGGCCCTTACACCGCGCCGCTGCTTCGGGCAGGGCTGGCGCTATTCTACAATATATTTTTTTTATTAACCCGGTGGAAATCCCTACGGACCGTCAGAGGAAGTGGTGAGGGCCGTTCCCCCCAGTGTGTCGGACCTGCCTTGACTAAAACCACCGGGGTGCCAGCACTGCCCTCTCTTCGCTTTCTCCGAGCCTGGGAATCCGGATACTTCCGACGGCTCGGCGAGCGGTAGGCCTTGGGCAGGCCTCCTCTCGTGGAGGGGGATTGAAACCCCTCACTTCCTCTCTATGGGAACGGCGTGTAGGCACACACACATCAACCCTACCTCTCCCCGCTGGACGGGGACGCCCTTAACGTCACCCGCCCAGATTCTACAATACTTGCTGTACACAGTTACATTTTTATGTATATAAATAGGACATATACTTATATTAGTGTAGGCGTATGTATATGCTCAAGTGTATGTATGTAGCTACATACCATTATGTACGACGGTTTGAAACAGTCACTAGAGCTCAGTCTCTATACTCGTACACTATTGTTCCTTTGCTCGCTGTACTCTGCACGTTGATAGAACACAAGGGCGTCATCTGAAAACAAGCGCTGGCTGGTTCGGCTGGTCACCTAGCGTTTGCCGAGCTGGCTTTCTTTGGCGCATCATCATAGCACAGGGCACAGCAAAAGCTAATAAGCTTTTGTCGTTTTCTACCTTGATTAACCTATCTTTCTGTATTGTATGTTATGCGCCAAATAAATTTTTATTCTTTCATTAATAGATATGCTTGAATCTTAAGACATTCTCCAATTTGCTCAATGTTACCCATCCGATCCGATTCTACAGGCGATTTCTATAAACATTGCAAATTATTATTTATCTCTCCAAACTTGTGTCGCTAAATTTCATTTTCCCGAAAATGACACCCAAGTATTTCTTAGGTTTTGTAGTTTTATTATTTACCAGTTGTGCCCGTGGTTTCTGCTGTGTACTGTTACTGCGGTGGCAGTACTTTTATTATGAAAATAATTATTTCAAGTTCAAACCTATGTATATATTATGTGAATATCATCGATTATTTTTATATAAATTATTACAATAATAAATAAATATGAAACTCATTAGTACTATAGTAGTATTAGTGTAATGACTTACAATACTCGACAATAGATGTCGTTAGTGCTTTCTCACAGTTTTTTTTTAAAATAAAAGCAGAATTTATTAACTTTCAAAAGAACCAAAATACAATGTACAAATGCATAAATCGTTTCAGGCTTTATTGAATATGAATGTGGAGTTCATGCACTTATAATGTTATTTTAAGTGTAACGCACTCACTACAGTGCATTTCATTGTGATATCTACGTCACGCGAAATACATAAAATGCGCGCCATTAAAATAATAAAATCAATTCAAGCTAAGACTGCCTTTTGATTTATAAATCTCCCACAAACGGTAGAGGCCTCACCACAACTATAGTCTCATCTTCAACATGAACATAAATGTTTTTGATATTTATCGACACAATTATGGAAAAAATATTAATAAATGAAAGTTTAGGTTAACAATATGTGAACTGACAAAGTAAACAGATAATATTGATATTTTCCGCCACAAGCTGAGACAGCTTTTTGATAGTTTAATTCCCAACGCGTCCACGAAATGATACTGTGAAATAACTATTCCATTCGTCGAACTCTGAGTACGGCAGAACACCTGCCGACTAAGTTTGTTCCGATGGGTATAATTTACGTGAACCCTTCATAAAGTTGCTCTTAACCAAAGACTCGTTGTACAAACTCCACTCTGTACATATAAAAATCAACGCTTGTATATGTGCCTATTATATGCCTTTAAACATTAGCATCATAAGAAATGTGATTACTGTTTGTGTGTGTGTGTGTGTGTGTGTGTGTGTGTTTAAAGGGATATTTTTCCACGTCCTTTGGAAAACTCCATTGCACAATCCTCAGATTAAACTCTCTCCAGTCGCATACTTTATAAGGTAATTCTTTTTGATCTAAAGAAATGTTTTATATTTTTGTTTCACTGACTCGACAAAGTACAGCGAAAGCGAACCTGATGAGCAGCACAATGCAGCCCAAGAACAGCAACGACTGTCAGGGGACAACGATCTGTCGACTGTCGCCGTCGCTGTGCCGGCCCGCACGCTTCGCGCATGAAGCTCTCTACGTTTATGGACAACTGGATATACACAAGCTGACCACGGAATGCAACAGACCGAAGCGCGTCACCATAACAACAGTATTCCCATTTGTGTGGGCGTGTGGCCACAAACCCGTTCGGGCAATCCTCCTATTAGCTAAAAATTAAACAATACAATACAAATTATGTTTTTTGTCATTTCCGAGGTCTCTTCAAAAAATATATCATATTTTGTGTTTTATCAAAAATCATAAAAATAAACATTTCATTATATTAAACTATATTATATTATTCGTATATTTTTAATCATCTTCTGCAACCAATTTAATATTAAAATAATGATTAATTCGCAGTATTTCATAACTCGAACAGCGAAGGAGCAGAATGCGCTCCCTGAGGCTACTTTTTTACATTCTTCCCATTTGCAAGCATTTAAGAGGGAATAGGCATTTGTTGGGTGAATGCGATTCGCCGTTGACTCATCTTGACCTTCCGCCAGGTGTGATTAAATTCAAGTACCTGCCTATAAATTATTAAAAATAGCAATAAAGACATTTTAACGAAACTCGACAACCCTATTAAACCTTTAGCTGTACTCAAAGTTCTGTAAGAACCAGACGGAATATCGCCGCATCCAGAATTGTGGAAATAATTTAGTTCTTAATATGTTAAATTTCCATCGTTATTATCATCTACATCTATTGTACTGTTTTGCTTGCTTATTGTATTCGTTTTTATATTTATTTATATTTTTTAAGCTTCTATCTATATATCATCACACCGAATTCCCATTGTTGGCGTAAATAAACACTCTTGTTGAATCACCTTTTTATTAAACTTTTAAATACTGTCCAAAACACATCACAACTTGTTAGCCATTCTTTTTCTAATATCTGTACTTTTTATTATTGGTTCATAGGTAGGCACTGAAATTATACTATACAGCCATGATTGACATTAATAGGCTGAACACCCATTAATATAGACAGAGAGCATGGAACGCTGCTCTTCTGTATTTTCGCAAACGTCTTTCGCTTTCTTAACCTTCGTTAACCTCTTAATGCACTCTCGCCAGTGTCACGTATATTTGACATTACCTTCCATCAGTGCTCTCTTTGTTTGGTCCGAGTAGGTCGTTCGGTCTCTGCTCCTTATCGTCATCCTTCATCATTCATCCTCTCCACGTGCTCGAACCATCGAAGCATTCTGTTATGCGATATCGATTAAAGTATCTTCGAAACCAACTATTCTGCGTGTCTCTTCGTTCCTAACGCGATCCGCAAGCGATACTCCGCATATAGAATGTAGAGATCGCATCTCTACTGCATTAATACTACTTTCATACTTCTTCTGACATACTCAGGCCTCGCTGTAGTACTAGGAAGTGGGCACCAGGACCGCTGTAGTGTTCGAGTAATAGAACATTAGTCAGCCGCTGTAACAGAGGATGGCACGATGCGTGCCGGCGCGGCAGATGGCGCTGTGCCGGATTGCATCGCGTTGTAGTCTCATCCGCAGCGGCTGCATATAAGGCAAAGGTGCCATATCGCAAGTCGTGACGAGATGACAGTGAAACAAAAGAGATATCAAGTATTGGTTTTACGTGCTATATACATATATTCAGTGATTAAACCAGTGGTGACCTGTATCTAGTGGTTTCAATTCAATCTCTCCGCTCATGATCCAGTAAAGGGAAATCTGTACAAAAGTGTTGTATGTTTTATTAAAACGGCATCCAGTGTATGCCCCATTGGCAGCAGTAACTCACCTCTCTACACCCGTATCACACAAACTATTCCTTGCAAACGTACTGCCAAGATATACATTATCATTCATTTTAAAAATTAATGCGTACAATATTGTTTTTCAGTCGCAGGATTATTTATTAGATATTTGTTCCCTTAGGAACGACACAGCAAAGTGCCCGGATCTCCAAGCCATTACGTCGTGCTCCAAATGAATAGTTCCGCTCAATTATTCCATTCTATTATTTGTTTCGTACAGGCTGTAGGCAAATACTGTTATCTACTCCTACCGTGAGCTAAAACAAGCAAATACTCATAAAAATATTAGATTTATTTGACTTATTTCATTGTTTTATGACGTTATAAATTATCTTCTCACTATATTTACATTGTATAAGCACAGAAATATTGACACACATAGTGTGCGCGCCCGCAACGCCACATGCTATGCTTCGCTGTTAGAGGACACGTGTTCACTTATAAGACTGTGAGGCTGTACAGATACAGCTTAAGCTCTTCACGACTTGTGCCGTACACATAATTAACTGCATCAGCTTACCTTGGCCGTGGAGCTCTAAACACTATTCAAGACGAGGCGCGTGCTCGTAAATTCAAAAAATATAACTTCGCCTATTTCACGAGCCGAAATGCACGAGAAAGTCCAAAATATCCGTTAAACTGAGCAAAATATTAATTACGGGCAGTCAACAGCCGAGAGAAATGTCCGTATTCGTACTAATTAACCATTCCACATTCTCAATGTTCCGTATAACATTATAAACATACCTATATCACTAAACGTAGAAGAAACAGAGGGATCCACCCGTGAGCCCGAGCTCAACCCAACGGACTTTGTTATGAAGATATGTGCATGCGTGTGTTAATACTATGTGTGTTCATATGTATATATACATGAACATATATAATATAATTATCTATGTCACTTTGAGATAGTCTCTAGAGCTCTGTATCTATACTCTGTTATTCCCTTTCTCGCTATTTTCTGCGCGCTGATCCGACAAATTGGTGTCAAATGATAATAAGAGCTGGATGGCTCAGCTGGTCACTGAGCATTTGCTGAGCTGCCTTCTCATCGGCGCATCGCAACTCAGGGCATTTGCTTTAGCAGCTATCTATTTCGATTACCCTATATTTCTGTGTTGTCCGTCGTGTATGTCGTGCGCCAAATAAATGCTCTCAGCTATTTCGTTTCAGTCCGAACCGTTTCATTAATATTTTATAAGATTATCAAAAGTGCTAATTAGAAAGCCCAAAGGAATTGAATATTAAAGCAATGTTTGGATAAGGTATTGATCGCGGCTGAATGCCGGCGCCCGGCGAGACCCCGTCGACTGAGCTCAGGTTAGATTTAAAAAGGTTCAGCTTGGATTGAACGGTCATTTTTAAACTCAATGGGATAGCGATCCTTTGGGACGAACAAACATCATCAATAACCGGAGCAACCTTATTTATTTTTGAATTCGACTCCCTCCGCTACCTTATTTAAATGAAACGAATGGATAACTTCATTCATTTTATACAGAACACAAGCAGTGACTACATTGCACTGGATGGGAATTACAATGTAGGCAAAGCATGGCAACCACTGCCAAGAGATGAAAATCAGTTGCAAGTCGTCATAGTTAAGTCGTCCCTTATATACCGCGACGGTTTTTGGGTATATGAACAACAACTGAACATACAAAAACTGTTTCCGAAACACGTCACACTGAAGCGAATCACTGTGACGGTCTTTACACTTGTGTACTGTGATCAGGACCCACTTCGGACAGTCCCCTATCACCTACAATATAAAAAAGGTTGTCACAGATGCTTGCTGCGGCCTGCCGCGTTCCCGTGTCAGCCTGTGTACGCCCAGTAACCCATACAGCGGGAGACCTCCAGCCGCGGCGCGTGTGCCTGACCTGACGACGACTCCGATATCTTTACTGACCTACATCGCGCAAGCGAAATTTTTCTGTAAGGCGATGTTAGGAATCTTCCTTTAATAATTCATTTCTTTTTTTACTTAGATTTGTATACGATTTTGATATATGTAAGTTGTCACTCACAAAATTTCCTTATTATTTATTCATTTTCAATAGACGGCATATGTAGGAGCTTTCACACGAAGTTTAATTATACATAATATCATATACATAGGCTGAGGAACAGATTTACTCTATAATATAACACATGACTTCAAGTTTTAACAGAAATTATATTAGGTGTTGAGAGCCAGCGACTAGTTTGTAATTAGCTCCTGAGAAGTACTACCATGATTAAATGATTCCTTTGAAACAGTAACAATATTCTTATTATAATGATATATATAATATTTTATTCCAATAATTGATAATTACAACTGGTACACTAGTATTAATTTGGTATTTTAGATATTTTAATAATAATGGTTGAGGTCTGATGTTAGAGTTGCAAGTTCCTTTAACACGATACTCTTTGAACAGAGCTCGTATTTATCAAGGAGAGTACAGTAAATAGATGGTAAGTATTAAAAAGCTCTCGAAAGTAAACACACATGTTATTCGAAGTGAAGGAGGATAAACAGAGTCGATGGAAAAATAACATTGCGTCGACGGCCGCGGTCGAGTTAATATTTGAACAATTTCATTCTCCACGCACTTAGTTCGTCCGTCAATGAGTCCCATGTCGCCCTTAAAATTCTTTGTGACTGGCGCAGCCTTGAGTTTCTTTCGACGTTTCTCCTGAAGGCAATCGCTCCTAAAAGACCAGTAGATCATACAAGTCTCCGATGGACGCCTCAGGCGAGGTTCGTTCTTAATCGAACCGTCCGTGCGTTGCAACCTATTTACTAAATTCACAGACTTTTTCTTTCTTTTATAATTTCCTGGTGGACTCTTGACCTCAATCACAACTGGTGGAAGGTGAAGATGAGTCCGATGGGGGACCGTGTCCACCCAACGAATGCCTATTCATTCTTCTTTTAAAGGCTCCCAAGCCGTAATAATAAATGGAAATGTGCTCATTGGAAGCATACTCTACTCCTTAGCTCTTCGCATGATGAATATAGAAGCGAATCTCTTCGTCCGGATATAAGGGATGTACACCACGTACGGATGGTATCCAATGCGATGTCTAGCGGTTTTATGATGAAACGGGGCTGGTGAATATAGATAATGTAGCTCATGAGAACACTCCTTCGCGCAACCGGTAGAAGACTGCGAGACGGGCGACATTACGTCGGTGCACGATGTTCTGCATTTTAGCCTCCGTCAAACTGGCATCGCCAACAAGTCCACGAGCTCCACGATCCATCCACTGATGCCCTAGGCCAGATGTGCCCAGGCTTGGACAGCTGCCGATCGGTCCCATAATTGTTAGTCTATAAGCTATCAACTCTGTAGATGCCGCAAGTATGTGTGACAAGGGATTATTATGTATGCTGGTCTCTGGTCTAAGAAAATGCTTTTATATTGGTTTAATAATAATACGTAGACCGCCACAGCGACTGGATCGTGTTTGTCGCGTCTCGGGATCGGCTTGCGTGCGTCCAGTAACTCATACACCGAAAGACCGAAGTCGCAGTATATGAGAAATTCATTGGCAACGACGAATGCCAATAGGTTTCCGTCGTTTGACAGTCCGTGTCGTTTTTGGACTACAGTGTACTTACTATCAAGTGCTCTGTAGTCACTTTGTCAAGCCAATGTGAAAACTATATTAAACCAGCTCAATGTTATAATGATATAGAGCGGTTTAAAAGTCACTTACTGTTTTGTTGTCGCAATCAAGATTAACATTTTAAATAAATGAAAGCAAAACCTTACAAATTATCTTCAAAGTATTTTTATTATCCTAATTTGTTACAGTGACTACACCACGCGTAATAGGAAGCACGATGCAGTCCAGAAAATAACCACAACTATCAATAGTAAAGAAAAACAGGCTTGCTGGGAAATCACTGTGAAAAACAAAGTGAAATCACTCTGTCCATCACAACAATCCATACTTACCATGGAAAATCCATGAATACGTGATGGAATTCGAACTTACTAGCATTCCTGTAGCCGCGTATGGATACCTGTCCCCTATCCATTACTTCACCACAATCACAAAAATTAGAAAATCGTAACAATATATGTAAGTGTTTGGTTTCATTTTTCCATAATATTACCGTCTACACTAGCATATGCTGCCGTCTGTATCATGGCGAGTGTTTTGAAGAGTTATATAAATTCGTTCCGCCCTCTCCCTTCCTTTGTAGAATCAATCGCGCGGGTTCACGGAGTCACAGCTATACGGGAACACACATTCTGACTAGGGCTAAGAAGGTCTCTAACTCTTACTGCAGCCGAGTTGTTGAGCTGTGGTTGGTTGTGAATGGTTCCTGGCGAGCGTGTCCCTACCGACCCGCATGGTCGTTGCGGTTATCACGTTGCCGGTTTTGGACTGCACCATGCTTTCCATCATGTACGGTGTAGTCACTGTGCTAGGTCAGGGTATAACAAATGTAAGGGAAATGGGAGTCGAAGCTGCTCGCCTCCGTAGGCTTTACCCTAGTTTCCCGACACGTGACTCCTGGGTGGTGCTAAACGAGCAGCAGCGAGGTGGCAGGGCGTCGGTGCCCGTCTAGATCGCGACCACAGTACATGGGTGTAAAGCCCGTCATAGTGACCAGTTTCGGCTTGTCGCGTTTCAGGATCAGGTTGTGTATATCCAGTAGCTCATATAGCTAGAGACCTTCAGTCGTGGTATATGTGGGCCGACATGACGATGTAGACTAACAATGGATTTTCATCCTTTGATAGTCGCTTTCGTTTTTGGACTACACTGTACTTACCATCAGGTACTCTGTAGTCACTATGTCGAGCCTGTGTAAAAAAAAAGGTTTGTAGTGAAGCTGAGCGCACAGGGTACAGCCTACATCAGTCACTCCGCGAGTGGAACTGGGAAAGAAATACGCGATCCCAATAGCCAGCCCTGCTACACGGCATGCCATCAAGCGTCAGGCGTCGGGCGTCGGGAGCCAGGTGTCAGGCGTCGGCCGTGTCTCTAAATTTCTAATCTCATTACGTCATATATCAGCGTGATGCATGGAGGGACGATATCACGGCCGCCTAGGGCTGCCACCTTTCACCATTAATAACAAACCAAGACATTTTCGTTTTATAAATGTGTTGCTCGTGGCCTCGTGTGCATTACTGAGGAAGTAATTTTCTAGTTTCAGTTGAAATATACGCTGCTTCAGATATGTTCTTGGAATTTTTAAGATAATTCTTTTTTTATAATGCACAGGCAGATGCTTGACGTCAATCACACCTGATAGAAGGTGAAGATGAGTCCGATGATGGAACGCATCCGCCCAACAAATGCCTATTCAGTCTTCTTTAAAAGCTCCCAAGTCGTATCAATCTGAAAATATGCTCGCTGAAAACACATTCTACTCCTTAGCGGTTTGCGTGATGAATGTAGATATCACGAGCACTGCACTACGTTAAAACATTTTACGTTTTAGTTACGTTTACGTTTAGTTCAATATGTTACGTTAGTAGTAGGGATTCACAGGTTCTGGCTCACCGCCTTTGGCTCTCTCATCGGTTCTAGCTCACTGATCACGGCGGCAACCCTAAAAAAAAAAAAAAAAAAAAAAAAAAAAAGGTTTTCAGGGTCGCTGAATCGAATGCAAGTATTTAAAATTGCGTAGCTTTAACCGTTTCAGAGATAGCATAACATTAACTAGGCTATAATAATACAAAAGCAATGGGGTACAGTTAACAATGGATCATCCGAGCAAGGGTCGCCTATTGTTCGCTCGAACGCTATTGTTTGAATCGAGTTACGGTCGGGGGGTCTCAGGTACTTTTTCTATGTATAATAAAAAGCCGTCTACATTCCTTCATTACTCATATTCATTTATTTTAAAACAGTAATTAAACAAATTCCATAATAACATATCATTGTACATGGTATCGATGTCAAATTGATTAATAAAGTAATTCATTGTACAGTTGTGCAACTTGTAGTACAAATACATTAAACAGTATTGACCACATACTGAAGTCCAATTGTTTTGCAATATTTTTTTATTGAAACTCCATCGGTGGCTATTTCTCTTTAAGAATGCATAGTGATATCCAGAAGGTGGTCGTCCATAGGAGTCGAAAAATTCACCAAAACCATTTTTGTCTATATGTAGTGCAACCCAATGTGATCCAGGTTTTGTATCGGGGTCCAAATTACTAATTAAATAAGTAGGAGTTTCCATGTATATCGGTAATCTATTTGCAGCATACACATTATACCGCAAACTTGGATGTATTTCGTTCAAATATTTCTGTAGTTCTATTGTATTCATATTTATTTAAAAATACAACTTTCCAACCCCAGAGATCGCAAACATGTGTGCGATTGTAATTACAGTAACTTATTATATATCGAAAGGGTGATTATTAAAAATAATACAAAGTAAGTTCATTTTAATTAATTTATTCAAAAATGTACACACAAAGAGATACATACAAATATTACAAAGTTAATATTTTTACAATATATATATTCAACTATTATAATCGACGGATACATTGCGGTTTTTATCTATCTCAATAACATTATCAAATTCGGCGTAAACAATACAGTTAATAGTTTGTACAAGCGTTGACTCAAATCGAACTTCTAATCTTACAGTGCCATGTCTTATAAGATTCCAATGACCTGAAGAGTTGGCTGATAAATCCGGAGTTAAATCAAAAGCTAACAAACAGTAACCGTTCGAATATTGTTCTCTCGAAATTCCATTCCCTTCATTTAAAAAATGTATACCCGTACCCGAAAATAATGTATGATAAGCCGTGGTGAAAATATGGTTTTCAAACGAAGGTTGTAAAGCTTTCGAAGGTATTTGTTGACCATCAATATATAAACAAAATGTGTTAATGTTGTAATTTTCGAAATTAAATGGATTTTTAGTGAGATTACCGTTAAATGCCCCGTTATCAACAAACCCAATAATACATCTTTTTGGGACTTGCCCCAAAAAAATGTTGTCAAGTGTTTTGCCTTGAATCCCAGATGGTATAGTTAAAACTTTCACTTCAGCTCGAGTGACGGGATATTTTGCTGTAGAAAAAGCCAATGCTTTTTGATGTGCAAGTAAAACAGTTGGATTGATTCGTGCTTTACGAACGATAAGTGTTGCATCTGTAATGCATACTTTAAACTTTGAATCACTTGAAGGGGCCATTAAGTTAAATGTTTCTCTAGAGCGAACTAATTTAACTGACATTTCTACACCATTGATCAAGAACTTTTCTTGGTTAAATATATCGCCATGTAAGTGTCCAATCATTTCAATTTCTTGACTTTCAGAAGCTAATTTTTGTCTTTTAACAAATCCTCCATTTTCCTCGCCGGTTTCATTCATTTTGTTGGCTGTATCTTCATACCAAAGGCCACACGTAAGATGAGATTCTTTAGCTGGTTTAGCATAATTCAACAAAGTTTCCATGTAGGCACGATACGCATATGTATTATTTGGAGGTGATATAAGTTTTTGATTTAAATAGACATCAAGTTGACTGAAGATTGAATGCAACCAATTATTAACCGGAGCCACTACCGTTGAGGCAGCTACCTTAGAGGAATCTTGATGCAATATCCTGGCTTTTATATGAATCAAAGTATGAGACAGATCTATATAATCTTCACCAGTTCCTGGTACTTGAAATTCGAGGGGCCCATCATCAGCTAGAGATGATATAGGTTTATAATGTATCCATATTCCATTTTCTATACTAGTTTGTGTTGAGGGTAATGCAAATAAATCTAACTCTGATTTAATGCACTCACATGATTTGTTATGTAGAAATGACATTTTATGAAAATATGTCTTTGATTTTAGTATGACTTGACTTTGATTTTTTGATACCTTTCACCTTGACATTCGGTGCTGAAATGAGAGAATTCAAACGGTTCCTCTTTTTTATATATCCTGAACCGGACATGTTAATTCGATTAATTTTATCTTGAGCTTTTTTGTGTAAATTTGAGCTGGCCTCTTTCAATCTAGTTCTTATTGAATCTTCCATGGGGCGTGCATTAACCATATCCGATAATAGACCCACACCGGCATTTAAAGCCTCTTTACCCACTACTTTAGCACCACTAGAGAGCAATGGTAAAACAGATCTAAATAAGCCTCCTAAAAAACTACCAATTCCATGTCCACGCTGATACGGTGCTCCTCGATAAATCACACCAATACCGTGACCAGCTTGATGTGAATAATAGTGCTCATAAGGACAAATCTCATTATATTCTTTGGAATACATTATAGTTTCATAAAGTGGAGTTTAATACACAATGTCCCAAACTGGAATGGTATTTTTTGTCCTGTGCCTGATCTTATATTTATTTCAATCGTGTCAAACTCCCTGCGCATAACAGGTATGTAGTGAGGTGGTGAGAAAACATGCATTTTATTAGCTCCATATATGTATTTTGAAGGGTCTAGTGGTATTATTCTTAATAATTGTGTCATCACATCCCCAACAATTTGCGGTTCAATAATATCACTATAAACAAATAACTGGGATGGTAGCCCTAGATGTAAATTCGCTGAACATTTTCCAAAACCACCCCTGTGTGCTAAGTTTCTAGTTGGTTCAAATCCTAGTTGAAGACTTAAGCTAGGTGCTAACGTAACTGATCTTATTGATTCATCCATTACAGTTACAGATACAAACTTTGAAATTTCATCATATCGAAATATAACTTTATCATCAATGCTGTTTAATGCTGTTAAAATTTGATTAATATCATCATAGTTGGTGGCTGGTATATAATGTTTGTAGTATATTAGTGAAGGTTTATCCTCATGGGGCATTACAGCCCATTTTGTTATATAAACAATATTTTCATGTTCCTGAACTGTAAACATCGTGCATGGATATTGAAATTCAACGACACCAACAGACCATCTACCTTCAAGTATAATAGGTTTCGGTAATTTGGTTGAAAACTGGGTTGTCGTATTTTCTGGGAAGTATTCCATGGAGCTATTACTCAACAATGTTAAATAAAAACTTTCCTTCATCATATTTTCTTTAAACTAGAAGCCAATATCCAACTATTAAATTTATCTGGATAACCTTTCCACTTGACCAACACTTGCTTTCTGTTACCGGAATAGCGGGAACCGATAATTTTATCTATTTTATAACTTGAAGTAGGATCATAAGATATTTTTTGTAACTCTTTCTCATAAAAAGTTCCTGTTATTGGTTCATTTTGTAAATCTTTTAATGTGTATACTACCCACGGTGATCTATCTATTATAGAAGATATAATAAAAATTTCATCACTCCAATTGGATTCATATCCCTTTTGAAATATATGTTTGTGTTTGGTGATTCTTACATAGTCACCAATATGAAATTTTGGAAGTGGAATATTTGTAGGTTGACTAACTTTTTCTCTGTCATACAAATTATTCCAAACAGTCATTATATTATCAAAATTTACATCGCAAGGACACATCTTAATACTAGAATGATAGCTATGGTTATATGCGTATATTAAGTTCTGTAGGATATCTATATACCTATGGGTATTTTTGTGAGTGAAATAACGCCACATTCTCATTTTTAGTGTCCTTTGGAATCTTTCTACAATGCTGGCTTTAATATCAGGGTTATTTGTTGTATAATAATTTATATTTTTACTCTTTAAATAACCCTTTACATCTTTTGAAAGGAATTCACTTCCTTTATCAGATTGTATATGTGTTGGTGTGGTATTAGCTTCACTAAAAATACTATCAAAACATGATTTAACTGTTT
This sequence comes from Automeris io, assembly GCA_036320925.1. Taxonomy (NCBI): domain Eukaryota; kingdom Metazoa; phylum Arthropoda; class Insecta; order Lepidoptera; family Saturniidae; genus Automeris; species Automeris io. The sequence continues at coordinate 17,872,778 of JAUDJH010000009.1, forward strand.
CAGAATTTTTATTTTTCATAGGTCTAGCATAAGCATATTTAGTAAACACATCAATAACACAAAGTATATAATTAAATCCGTCATTATGTGTAGAATAAGATCTCATATCACTTAAGTCTACCTGCCAAAGTTCATTTAGGTTGGACAAAATATATTTGTTTCGAGGAAATTTCCTATGTACTGGTTTATGCAACGTGTATGTTTCTTGTAACCGTAGCCACTTTTTAACGTCTTCCTTAGTCATTTTACCTTTCATAGCTTTCGACAATTTTTCAATACTACTGTAACCAGCAGGATGTGATGGATCATAATAAATCTTAGTTATCTCTAGTATGGGGTCCATTTTTCCCAACTATTTTTTTTTCTTATAGGTTTTTTTATCTTTTCTAGATTGTTTTTTTTATCATTAAACTCTTCATCTGTAGATACTTGGTCAATATCCTTTAATTGAAGCCGGTGTATGTATTCACTTCTAGCTGGATTCCCAACGTAAGTCAACGGTACTTTAATATCCTTCAATGCTGTTGCAAACTTTTCCCAACCTATTGGATCACTTTTTTTTAACGGTCTAATTGCATCATTTAACAAATCTACTATATTACTTCCAAGAATTTTTTCGTTATCTATAATGACTGTACCATCATCATTCCAATGAATTTTATTTGTACTTAGAGTTAGCAATTCCAATAAAGACCCACCTTTCTTTACATAGGTTTTTGGTATTAAACTAAGAATTTGATCTTTCGTGTAAGGAAGTTTTTCATAAGATATAGTACTCTCCTGATTTTTATCTTCAGTGTTTGGTGGCAGAGCTGTAACTAAACTCTTGTCGTCGGTATAATTACTTTTATTAGATGTATTTACTTTTACTTCTGGAGTGGTAGTATCAATACTTTTAGTTATTATTGGTATTTCATGAGGTTGACGGTCTTCTCCAGTAAAGTGTAAATATCTTTGTAAAATTTGTAGATATAGAATACATTTTTTCCTATCATCCATATTACTATTCAAAATATTTTTCATCTCAGCATCTAATCTAGAAGTGGGTCTATCAGGAACTTGGTTGTATTTTAGTTTGTCCATCAAACTTGGTTCAATGAGCAACATTTTCTTAGCTTGCTCCATTTTTATTACATAAAATAATTAACTAAGCCACTCAAAATTGAACCCAATATTATTGGTAGAAATGCACCACCTTTTTGAATAATAATATTTTTTCTTATTTTATTAGAACTTTTATGTAACAATTTCCGCAGTATAGATTTATATCGTTTAAGTTTTTTTTTCTCTTTTTCTGGTAGTTCCACTTTACCTTGGAGGACGTTATGTATACATTCACAAATACAGTTAATTTCCTTTTCGTCACACGATTGTAAAAGAGCTTTCTTATATTTAGGTTTAAGCTTATGTAGTGCTCTCAGTAAGTCTTTATGCGTGTTTAGACTTCGCGGCATTATGTGTAAATGACAGGAATTTGTTGATTCTTGCTATATTTAAAGCCTTTGGTGGGGACATAAACAACGCAATGTACATCTGGAGGAAATATTTTTGTTTTAATTCGACACATTTCATCAGTGTTTTGTTTAAGATCTATCATTAAATACCCATGTGCTTCCATAGTTGCATTACGATAGGCATCTTCAAGAAATTTTGGATTTTCTGGTGATACTTGGCGTGCTAAGTATCGTATTTGAGTTTTATCTCGGGGATTTTTAAAATAAACAATATAATTTGAATTTAAAGAAATGTCTCTTTGTCCTTTACCTTGGTGAAATAAATTTTGTGTGATGTAAAATACACTTAAGTTTCTATGGTGGCTTCCTTTGGTAAAAATATCAACAATGCGACCATCAGACTCTCTCATAAGATCATCAATTATTACAAGGTTTGCATTCTTCCCATCAAACATATTAAGATCTGGTATACCTTGATGATAATTTACATTTGGCAAGTTATATAAAGGTTGCATTTCATCAAAGCACCAAGTAATTTGTGTAAACTCCCTACTACATATGTCATTAATATATTTAATGAAGTTTGTAACAAAATTTGATTTTCCACAGCCACTTGGACCTGCAACTATTGCAGTAAATGGATGAATAAAGTGAAACATCACGTTGCATGTGTGTAAATGCTTGAGAGTTACAGAGAGAAATAAAACATTTCGTTCAATTGTTGGTTTATATATTCACTTACTACATGCATATTAAAAAATAAACATAAGAAAAAGTATTTACAAATATTAACTATTTATTGACAATAATAATTGAATAAAAGATACATCTTAAGACTAGTATACAAATACAGCAGTGTACAGCAACATATTTACAAATATTATATTCATAAACTAATCGAAATACATACATATTTTAGTTAACATTAAGGTACTTAATTAGAACATTGAATAGAAATATATATTAACAAAGAAATATTTACATACAGATTTTTCTATAATCTATTTTAATTTGTAATGACCCCACGCCAGTGTATCCATATTATTGGGTAGAATATAACGCTTTGTGTCGTTATAAGACAAACATCTTTTGTTTATTTGCTGGGTGAAAATTGTGTGTTTAATTGATTTGAATCTGTACATGTTGCAAAATTGGATATTTTTAGTGAAAAGACAAGTCTTATAATTTTCCATGGTCATTTTTTTTGTAACACATTTATTAACACCCTTTGCTTTTGCTGTCAATTTATTTTCGACGTCAAATGCATACATTTTAGATCTTAGACCTACAAACTCTTTTAAAATTTTTCCATTATTTTCATCTTTGAAAAATCCTAGTTTCTTTTTATTGATTTTTGGATAACCATATGTATTATCTGATGGATAATCGGATGTATCAAATCGATAAACGAGGTCGGTTTTAATATCATTGTAAAAGTTGTCTGTAAAAATCTGATATATTAAACTATCTGTGTCAGTATACAATAATTTTAATTTATTATCAAACTTCCTCATCATGTAGTTGTAGTGAAAGTCATACATCAGAGTTTTTGAAATATCCAATATACAAAATCCTAAATAAATGGGTTTATTATGAACCAACTTTGTTTTTCGCAATTGTACTGAAACTAAGTTTTCTGCAAAAATCGATAAACTGTGAAATTCCGGTTTTGCAATCAAATCTTGTACACCTAGAGTTTTACCGTTATTTTCCCAATGCGTTAACAATTTCACATTAACCCTTTTTTCAATGTTTTCCATAGTTTTCCCAAACACGGAATTATTCATTAATTTATAAAAATCCTTTTCAAAATCCGAGACTGCCTCTATTCTACGTTTTGTATTTAAATCAATGTATTTTTGCAGCCATGAGCTCTGTCTAAATTTTAGTATTCTATGAACTTTTGTTATTTTCATTCCCATATTCAGACACTGTTTAAGATTTCTATAATGAATTTTATATCTGATCTTATTATAAAGATTTGGTATTAATTTGGTTTCTTTAGAATCACTACTTATACATATTTTCTCAGGGCAAAGTGGAAAATCAGAGTGTAAATCGTGAAGTTCAACTGGGTACTCTAAATCTACTTCTAAAATAAAACCGAATTCAGACGTGTCGGGTATATCAAAACTTGTATTTGGACTGACCCATTCAAATCCTCCTTCAGGTAAATATTGAGACATAGCCCAACCGTAAAGGTTATTTGCATCGAAATAAGCAAGATATGATGTAGGTTTATTTTCATCATAATTATCTAAAAATTTATTATTAGCTTTAGCATAACGATTGCTGCATTGTGATACTCCCCCTCTAATACCTGCCTTGATGAAAGCAATTTTATCAAAGTCTGTTAATAATTCTAACTCTATTTTTGTATATTTTAACATAGCATCCCAGCTCAAGCCCGGTGCTGTATAATAATGAGCAGGATCTAATCCATAAGTTGTTATACAAATATTTCTAAAGTTTTCGAATACATCAGTTAACAATATAACATCTGTTTTCAGATATAAGTTAGAGTAATCCAGCATATTTTGACAACCAAAATGTTGCCAAACATTCTGTGCATGATTATAATCATCATTAGATACATTTGAATCAGTTAATGAATTGTAAAATTGATTTTTAGTGGGAATAGATGTTAATTTTAAACAGTCGTATGATGTCATAAATTCATAAGGATAAATACCTTTTCTCCTAACATACCTGAAATCTTCATTTCTTGGAAAACTATTTTTTAAAGTAATAAATTGTTCATCGTTGAGATTTTTAGCTAATTGCTCAAGACTACATGGTAAAAATTTTAGGGAATCAAGAAATCTTAAATTCAAAATTTGGCTATTTATTATTAATGTTTTAGAAAAAGATATGTATCTTTCTTTGTTTTGGGGAATGACATCCACATCACCCTCTACAAAGTTTAATGCATGAACAATGAAATGTGCATCATAGTGGCTGAGATTATGTAGGAATACTGGAACATGACGTGGTATCCTAAATTTGCTTATACAAACATCGTGTGCAACACCTCTAAAATTACCTGTATACCAATCAAAATATGAAATCTTTTTATCATCAGAAAATTCTATTTCACATATACAACAGAGTATAGAATTCGCAATTTCCTTTTCATTTTCTGCAGTCAATGGTTTGGGGCATTTTTGAAAACTATTTTTCTTACTTATTATTTTTAAATCATCATATAAACGATTCATAAATATCTGTACACAATCTGGACCGCTATACGTTACATATTTTGACAAACTATTATCATATGAACATTTAATATAATATCCAAAACTATAAACTTCATGTTTGTGAACATTTTTAGTATACGGTTTATTTGGATCGTTAGAACACGTTTTTATTGGATTTAAAAAGGCTTCAAAATCTGCATATATAACGAAGGGTATCTTTAACTTTTTATGAAAATTTTCAAATTTTAATTGAGTATTTGACACTAGTTGTCCAAACCAATTTTTATATCTTTTATCTATATTTGGTAGTTCTACAGTAATATGTGAACAATCATATTGTCGATGGTTATTCAACCTTTCCTTTGTGGGGAAATGCAATAAACATCCATCGCATATATAAACCGCATGATTTTGATTTGAAATTTGTTTACTGACCAATCTTGATAAGTTTTTAATATAACAATAGTGGTAAGTCCTTTCTCTATTTATGAGTAATAAATTAATGTGACTATTTCTACGACATTTTGTTAAATATAGTGGACCCACTACACTATGCCTTTTCATTTCTTTATTAAATTCTAAACCGAATACATTGATACTAATATTATTTAATTTTTCAACTTTTGATATATCATTTAATTTAACGGGAAAAGATACACCATTAAATTTTAGTTTATTTACATGTATGCTATAGGACGATACTCGATTTGCGTTCTTACTCACTGGATATAATGCCGAAAGTAATGCCCATTGAAAACATAAATTGTCAGAGTTTTTTACGTTTATCACAGCTTTTTTATTACTAATATCTTTAGGTAAATCAATATATGACGTACCACGTAGCGGATTAAATTTATTAATATTCATGTCTAAGCAATTAATTTGTTTAAGACTCCACCCACTGTCTTTTTGTTCAAAAGCACTTATTTTATTTGTTATAGCATCACATAATGAAGAAAAGAAAATATTTAAGTCATCACCTCGAAAAATTATATAATTACATGTTTGAAAATCAAATGAATTTAGAATATCTTTAGTTTGTTGTATAAAATCTGCGTGTAGTATAAAATTTACTTTAAAAGCAGTATGTTTCTGCATACATTCTTCAATCAAAAATAGCACATCATCTTTTATAGAACTTAAAAACAATTCCGGCGTTTCAAAATCTAACATAGATGATAAATCAGGTTTATTTTTAATTTTATATGTAATTATTCTATTTCCAAAGGCTGTTTCAGCAATTGATACATTTTTAAGAGATGTGTGAGAAGTTAAAACATTATTATTATGAATTTTGCTTTTCAAATGATTGGTAAAGTATTTTCTAGTTATCAAAATTTTACACGTGTTACATTGCACCTTGTCGACATCGAGGTCTGCTGATATCCCGATCGATGATAATGAAGTTGATGGCCTATCTTCATATCTAGTCTTTTTCTTATTATTGTCATCATCTTTCGTACTACAAAGTTTCTTAGACCCCATCCCGATTTGATATGATTGTTTTGATTGTCTAAAACAAAGAAGAAACATATTTATAGAAGAAGAACAAAATAATTCTGTAAATTTTGAGATAATTTAAGAAGGCATACTCACGCTATGTTTTCCTCAACTACTGCATAAATATTGTACAATTCTTCATCATATGTGGAGTCTTTCAATCCACTCTCTGGAACTATTCCCCACAAATTATACATTCCATATTAGATTTGCGTTGAAGAAAGGTACAGATATAATTTTAGATTATGTTTCAATAAAATGGAAATATATGACACGAACTTATTTAAAGAAAGTACTAACAAAAATTTGTATTTACAAAAAATAGTTTTTTTATATTCTAGCTATAAAATACACATGATTATTATATTCAGAAACTATAAGTAAATAATATATACACGAATATTAATTAAATGGAATGCGTTTATTACTTATTACTAAAGTGAGATTTTTTACAATTTTCAGTCTTAGAAATTTCTTTAGTTATCTCGTAAACAATGTTTCTAACGTTTGCAGAATTTTTGTGTTTATCATTTGTGTAATATTTAACTCTAAAATCTGCGTGTTTCCAATGTTCTGTGGAGGCTATTTTTGCAATCTTTTTCATGTCATATATTTCTATTTTAATAAGTTTACTTGAGCTGGAACCATCATCAACGTTTGTTGATAAACAGACGGTATTACCTTCTTCATCGATTCGAGATACAGTGGATGAAAGTTTTTTTCGTTTTATTATAGGACCTTCAAAGAATTCATCTAAATTCTTGGTAATAATATTTTGCTCCCTCTTTTTCTTTAGTTTTGATTGTACATTACTAAATAAATCCTGACTACCTTCATCCGATAGAGGATAGTAGTAATTTTTAAAAGTATTTTCTTCATCAATAATTTCCAGTGAGTTCTGTAAAAATATTTTATAAATTTAAATCTGAATTGATGGATGTTCGTAGTGTAGCGATGGTTTTTAGTGTATATAAGTGTGGTATAAAGTAATAACAAAATTACTTACATTCATTGTTGTATGAATCTATGTCACTAATACTTTGTAAATTAAATTTATACTTGTATTTCACTTCACTTAGAAATACACGAATTATAACAAACTAAATGTTCACTATAGAAATGACACGTTCACAATGTAACTTAAACAGTTCCAACCCTATATATATAGAAAATATCGCTCCTACACCATGACTCATGGGTCCAATGCACAAAAGGTTTGTGATAATGAATTCCGGCTTCGATATGAACAAAAGATATGAATAGGTTTATAACATTTTGTAAGGTGTCTTTGTTAGTCATCTTTCCATTAACTATTGTTAAAAAGATTTTGACTCATTGTTTAGAAATTTTTGAAATACTTTGGAACTTTTTCTGTTATCAGACAATGAAACAAGTTGTAACATGAAACTGTTAGAAATGTTTGAGTCATAACTAACAAATTTTGGAATGCATTCGTCAAAACGGTAAGAAGATATGACGATTATATAGATCTGTCTCATACTTTGATTCATATAAAAGCCAGGATATTGCATCAAGATTCCTCTAAGGTAGCTGCCTCAACGGTAGTGGCTCCGGTTAATAATTGGTTGCATTCAATCTTCAGTCAACTTGATGTCTATTTAAATCAAAAACTTATATCACCTCCAAATAATACATATGCGTATCGTGCCTACATGGAAACTTTGTTGAATTATGCTAAACCAGCTAAAGAATCTCATCTTACGTGTGGCCTTTGGTATGAAGATACAGCCAACAAAATGAATGAAACCGGCGAGGAAAATGGAGGATTTGTTAAAAGACAAAAATTAGCTTCTGAAAGTCAAGAAATTGAAATGATTGGACACTTACATGGCGATATATTTAACCAAGAAAAGTTCTTGATCAATGGTGTAGAAATGTCAGTTAAATTAGTTCGCTCTAGAGAAACATTTAACTTAATGGCCCCTTCAAGTGATTCAAAGTTTAAAGTATGCATTACAGATGCAACACTTATCGTTCGTAAAGCACGAATCAATCCAACTGTTTTACTTGCACATCAAAAAGCATTGGCTTTTTCTACAGCAAAATATCCCGTCACTCGAGCTGAAGTGAAAGTTTTAACTATACCATCTGGGATTCAAGGCAAAACACTTGACAACATTTTTTTGGGGCAAGTCCCAAAAAGATGTATTATTGGGTTTGTTGATAACGGGGCATTTAACGGTAATCTCACTAAAAATCCATTTAATTTCGAAAATTACAACATTAACACATTTTGTTTATATATTGATGGTCAACAAATACCTTCGAAAGCTTTACAACCTTCGTTTGAAAACCATATTTTCACCACGGCTTATCATACATTATTTTCGGGTACGGGTATACATTTTTTAAATGAAGGGAATGGAATTTCGAGAGAACAATATTCGAACGGTTACTGTTTGTTAGCTTTTGATTTAACTCCGGATTTATCAGCCAACTCTTCAGGTCATTGGAATCTTATAAGACATGGCACTGTAAGATTAGAAGTTCGATTTGAGTCAACGCTTGTACAAACTATTAACTGTATTGTTTACGCCGAATTTGATAATGTTATTGAGATAGATAAAAACCGCAATGTATCCGTCGATTATAATAGTTGAATATATATATTGTAAAAATATTAACTTTGTAATATTTGTATGTATCTCTTTGTGTGTACATTTTTGAATAAATTAATTAAAATGAACTTACTTTGTATTATTTTTAATAATCACCCTTTCGATATATAATAAGTTACTGTAATTACAATCGCACACATGTTTGCGATCTCTGGGGTTGGAAAGTTGTATTTTTAAATAAATATGAATACAATAGAACTACAGAAATATTTGAACGAAATACATCCAAGTTTGCGGTATAATGTGTATGCTGCAAATAGATTACCGATATACATGGAAACTCCTACTTATTTAATTAGTAATTTGGACCCCGATACAAAACCTGGATCACATTGGGTTGCACTACATATAGACAAAAATGGTTTTGGTGAATTTTTCGACTCCTATGGACGACCACCTTCTGGATATCACTATGCATTCTTAAAGAGAAATAGCCACCGATGGAGTTTCAATAAAAAAATATTGCAAAACAATTGGACTTCAGTATGTGGTCAATACTGTTTAATGTATTTGTACTACAAGTTGCACAACTGTACAATGAATTACTTTATTAATCAATTTGACATCGATACCATGTACAATGATATGTTATTATGGAATTTGTTTAATTACTGTTTTAAAATAAATGAATATGAGTAATGAAGGAATGTAGACGGCTTTTTATTATACATAGAAAAAGTACCTGAGACCCCCCGACCGTAACTCGATTCAAACAATAGCGTTCGAGCGAACAATAGGCGACCCTTGCTCGGATGATCCATTGTTAACTGTACCCCATTGCTTTTGTATTATTATAGCCTAGTTAATGTTATGCTATCTCTGAAACGGTTAAAGCTACGCAATTTTAAATACTTGCATTCGATTCAGCGACCCTGAAAACCTTTTTTTTTTTTTTTTTTTTTTTTTTTTTTTTTTTTTTTTTTTTTTTTTAGGGTTGCCGCCGTGATCAGTGAGCTAGAACCGATGAGAGAGCCAAAGGCGGTGAGCCAGAACCTGTGAATCCCTACTACTTACGTTCAAATAAAATACTGTACTGTCGAATACCAGGCTGTATTTAAATTCGCAATATGATTATAATTTTATATAACGAAACAATTGTGAGTTCTAAATTGCTTGTAGCGCCATCTGGTTTAGCACATAGATACTAAATGAGTGGAAAAATTAAATTTATTTCTTAACTATTTTGAACATATATGCGAATCTTTTCGTGTCGATCTAAGAAACGCCCACCATATATGAATGGTATCCGACACGATGTCTAGTGGTTTTCTGATGTATTGGGGCCAGTGGAATTAGAAAATGTAGCTCTTCGGAATACTCTCCATTAATTTCATTCATTTTAAGGTGGCAGAACGATTGTCCGAGCTGGATCATTAGCTCAGTACACAGGTGTAAGGTCCGTCACAATGACACGCCTTAGCCTGTCGTCTTTCGGAATCGGCTTGAGCGTGTCCAGTAACTCATATGCCTGGAGACTTTCATTCGTGGTATATGCGGGCCGACAGGACGACGGAGACTGTCAATGGATTTTCGTTCTTTGATAGTTGATGTCGTTTTCGAATCAAAGTGTACTTGTCAGGTGCGCTGCAGTCACTCAGTGAAACCAGTTAAAATACAAATAGACAGGATAAATCGTAACAGGGAGCGTGCCTGCTGCTGCCTATATGTGTCCCTGTCACACGCGTCGTGCTGTCCTAGAGCTCTAGAGCTGTCTAGACATGTGATTTTCATTAATCGTTGATAAGTTACTAATGATTTTACGTTTTATCCTCCTATTAATAATTGAGCTAAGTATAAAAATGTATTTAACATAGAAGAAAGCTTTTGCAACTGAATTATACAGATGCCTATAGTATGTATCTATAGTAGTTCATATATATTCTGTCGATACTCAATAGTATTTACAATTTATTAACAAATATATAAATCGCTGTTACGATGTAACGGTATTCATCGGCTGCCCGGGGGGACGGCGCGGGCGCGCGGCACTCAGTTACAAAAAATCTCCACGACGGACGTACGCTCGCACGCGTCTTCCATAATCAGTTGTAAAGAATATACAATTACTTCACATATCGAAGTTTTTTATTAGCCAGGACGCTTCTTTACACATAAGAAGGCTTGGCACTCAGCCAATCGCTAAAAAGTGATAATACCATATGTCAAAAAATGTGGAATTTCATTTAAAACAGGTTAGGTATTCCAGTATGATACTAGCAATAATCTTTTCAATTCATTTTTACAGTTGTTAACATGTTATTCCTTTTTCTTTCGGCAGGACAATATGCTTTTGGCCGGGAATCCCCTTTACAACTTCACCGGTACTGAGGGGTGAGCTAAAGTGCTCAACCAATGAGTTATATATATTTGGGTACGAACTCGGCTTAGGCGACCAGTCAGGATGTTTTTACTCTTGATAAAAAAAATATAGCTTCAGTGAACTGGTAGCCCTAATAAAGTTTGGCAAAGCAGCGAACTATAACTTTTAGAAACTTTATTTTTATAATGATAAAGTCGAAAATCGCTTGGTTGATAGTAGATAGAACTTGGAATATAATATTTCGGCGGGCTAACAGTGCGAGGGCTGCTTATGGCGACGCGAAGGTCGCATCAGTTCGCTTACGGTGCTCCGTTGCTTCATTATTAAGTATTTTATTGTTTTGTTTACTAAAGAAACATGAAGCGTTAGTTTTGCAAACTTTTGTGTTTGTTGAAGAAATTCATTACGAAAATATTTCCTTCCCGGCAGAGTGTTTACAGGCAACCGCTTCGCCATACTCGGTGACAGAACTACCGTATGCGCAATAGATTGCTCATCTGGTATATTAAAAATTATTCAAACAGAATAAATATGGAGTTTGATGTGGCAGGGAGATTGCTTAAACTGGATCGTAACCACAAGAACAAAGACCGTCATAGTGACTCGCTTCGGCCTATTTAATATCGGGAATCCAGTTGTTCATAGACCTAGAGTCCTTCCGTCATCGTGTGTGTGGACCGGCATAGCGATGGCGGTTGTCAACGGATGTTCATCTCTTGAGGTCATTGCCGTGCTTGGGTCACGCTGCACTTACCATCAAGTGCGATGTAGTCACTTTGACGATTCAGTATAAAAAAAATACTAAATTGAATGTTAAGTTGATTAAAAAGAATTTTATTGTTTCTTTTATTGATGGCGGCAGTCGCGTTTCGGGGTCAGCTTGTATGCGCCCAGTAACTCATATACCTTGTGATCTTCAGTTGTGGTACATGTGGGCCGGCATGACGACGGAGACTGTCCATGGATTTTCGTTGTATGATAGTCACTATAATTTTTGGACTGAATTGTGCTTACCATCAGGTGCACTGTAGTTACTTTGTCGAGCCAGTGCAAATAAAATCGAATGCAAAGTTTTCAGTCCGCGAAGCCAGAGAGGAAAAATAACACTTTCCGAATCTTATCATATTTTGTCAAAATTATCTCTTTAGATCGCAGGAATACAATACATTAGATACATTTTACAAATCGAGTTGATATAACGCGGCAAAATTCGCCGGGTAGAATTAGCTTTTGAATTATGACGGGGATCCCGTTGATCCCCGCCCCTGTAAGTCGAGAGATCAAGCGCTAGGGCTTCCATGCCGTGATTATAGTCTTGAGATTCCGGAAAGACGGCCAGGGTGAATTTTTTTTCGTATTCGAGATCGTTCAGGATCGAGATTCTATTCGGTCCTGGGGTTGTCGACATCGAAACATTGAATAATTTTTTTAATTAATAATTTGTATTCTTATTTAGATTGGCTACTGGACAGTGTACAGTTGCATAATCATAATAAAATGCTTAAACATATTCGGATCAATATTTTACGGCATTCCTAGCGGCTTCACTGTGCACTAACAAATTAAAAAATAATTAATCTGTGTATGTGGTCACAACTAACAAGATATTCAATAATAAAACTGAATACGTCCAAAAATTACATAAAAATATGATAAATGTCAGATTGTTTTTTTTTATGTATTTAGTTCGCATTGTTTTATTGTTTTGTGTCTCTTAGCTGGATTTTTGTTTTGAAGAAACTTTGCTGGCTTATTTCTCTTTTTTTTTATATATGTATTGTTGCAAGTTTCTCTTAAAATGTATAAAATAAAATTAATACTAAAAAAAAACAATAAATGCCACACAATCCCTAAACAATTGATGTTTCATTTTAACTGTGAAACAATTAGCTTACGAATATGAGAAAAAAACCTAATATAAATAGATGTACGCATCGCCACGCGCTATATCCCTTACGGGGTGGGCAGAGGCACAGCAGCGGCCGTGTCCGCTCTGCGCTCGCGTGTCGCCCCCTTTTTTTGGTAACCCGGGGGGAATCCTGCGTAGGACCGTCAGGACCGCCGTTAAGGCAACGGTCCCGGCGTGCCACACTCTTACTAACTAAAAACCCCCGGGGTGTCCGTCTAATCGCTCCACCCGGGCCTGGGAACCCGAATCCGTCCCGAAGACGGGGAGCGAACAGATCTGTGAAGGCTTTCTCGCTGAGAGGGGGTGGGTGTAACAGACTCACCCCTTCGGAACCGTCTCAGACGGCGCGCTGGACACTGTGCGCCGCCTCTCTCTCATCCGGGTATCGATCTCCCTCAAGTCTGCCCGGGATATATCGCACCCAACGTGACCAGCAACGTACCTGATCGCCGTTCTCAGGGCAGTCATATATGTGATTTCTATTAAATACCATGTGGCTCTCATCATTACGCTTTCTCCTTACTTCGTACTTCATCTGGAATAACCTAGTTAAACATACGTGTCGAGGTTCGAGCCAACGCGTGGTACTACGCATAGAAACGTGTATCTCATCCACTACTGTACTCGTATAAAGTATTATACTATAAATTCCTAATTAAAAGGGCTTATTTGCAAAAAAAAAAACGTGAATTTCCCGGAATTTCTGTTTCCGGGATTTGAAGTATAATTGAGACTGGAAGCTCTATAAAGCAGGGAGCGAGTCCATAACGCAATTACACTGGATGCTTGTTTTTGTGGCGTTTGCCGCTGTTTTAGCGACATTTTTGTCGTCGTTGGCACGTTTTTGTGTGAATAATCCCCGCTCGTTGACGAATTCGCGGCGGGGTGCGATTTATTGCTGCCCGTGTGGTGAGCGCACTTCACATGATACGATATTAAAAATATTTATTATTTATTCGGATCTTGAATATCACCGTTTCATATTAGTCTAGCTCTATAAACATATTAAATAAAATATAATGTAAAACCTTAGTAATGTTTGGACTTATGTAACTATCATGTTTTATGCGAAAGGGCAACCATGCGAGCAGCCCACCCGATGAAGTGTGGGTAAAAATAAAACAATAAAAAGTATATATATGTATATATATATATCCCTCACAGGGTGAGCATGTATACATTAGTGGCGGTATCCGCTTTGAGCTTATACGTCTCAGAGCACTTACACATGACACTTGTATTAGAAGCCATGCGAGGTTTTCTTTCACCGGTGAGCATGTGGAGCCTAAATCCGTACGTAGTCTGAAGAAACCCCGAGCTACGTGCCGGGCTTCCACCCTAGGACCATGCGCTAGAACGGCCAGCATCGCTACACCTGCCTGCACAACTACAGGACCCGCAGCGTCGCAGCGTCGCCGTCGTGTTGCTATCTTTAAAGAACATTTTTCATTTCCTTTATACAGAGCCTCATGTCATAACTCCAGAGGAAAACACTTGCAGACAGTCCATAAGATTAAAAAATAAAAACATTTATAATTGATCAAATGTGTTGTGGTAGTATTTCAAATCGATGTGTATTGAACTTTTCTAGGTTTCCCATTATTTATAGTCTAGGTTCAACACAGATTATAACAGTTTTATTTTTTCCTAAAGAAAAAGTTTATTGTCGAAGCTGAGAGATATGTTATGTATGCGCTTAGATCATCTAGATTTGTGCTATATACAATATATGACCATATAAAATTCTAAGATTATAAGAAATTAACTTATAGCTAGAAGACGTGGGGATGAAAATATCTGGCTAGAATAGTGATACGTGCCTAGAGGCCTTCCGCCGTAGTATATATGCGTGGTATATATTGACGGCGACTGTCAACGAATTTCCGTTTCTTAGCGGTTGTTGCTGTTCTTAAATTACACTGTGCTCTCCGCCAAGTGCGGTGTAGTCTTTTTGCCGAGCCGATATAAAAACATTAATACGACATATCGTATCGTGCGCTGTAAACTGTCACTTTGCCATATCAACATGATGTGTTCATGATGGCGGAATAAACATGTCGACATTTACCGCGAAATATGTATCACTTCCAGAAAAACC
This sequence comes from Automeris io, assembly GCA_036320925.1. Taxonomy (NCBI): domain Eukaryota; kingdom Metazoa; phylum Arthropoda; class Insecta; order Lepidoptera; family Saturniidae; genus Automeris; species Automeris io. The sequence goes on from JAUDJH010000009.1 coordinate 17,887,898, forward strand.
ATTACGCGGCTTTGTCTAAACTCTAAAACACTTGTCAAAGTGACAGCGAATCGAAAGCGTTGAAAAACGATGCGAGGCGATTTTATTTCGTAATATACGGTATCGTATGTCTCCTATCACTCAGAAATGTGGAAGCTAACGGTTCGCTACCGGCTCGCTAAACAGACATTAAAAAGTGGAAAAGCCTCGCTTCGCTTTCGCTAAAGTTTCAATTCGCTTTCTGTTTGACAAGGCCTTAACGCTTTTATAAATCGAATTGTGGTTGGATACGAACACGTCTTTTTATAGGTTCGTTCGTTCACTTTTATTTGAGATTATTTTTACTAACTTTTGTATATTTTGATATTTCTCCATCAAATACAACAAAGGTGTTATACAAACTGAGAACACACCGCGGCACAGCGCCCGCACCGACCTCGATAGTAAACGCGGTGCATTTCAAGAAACGACTACAAATATCAACAGAAATGAAAAATCAATCGATAGTCGCAGTGATCATGCCGGCCTGCACAAGTCTCTTTACGCTTCGTTTAAAAGAGCCAATATCATACGACAGCGGTGACACGCTCACCAGAAGTCCATCCCACTGCTCAACGACTTGACAGGAGTAAGAGTTAGAGAACTTCTTAGTCTTAGCCGGGTAATGATTTACTGTACTGTACCCACACCTGATGAATGATGCGCAGATACGGTCTATAGCAGAGAGCAACACTAAACTCCTCTCATGTTTTCAAGACCAACCGGTGAGAAGCGACTTGCACCCAGCTTCCTCATCTGGATAAGGTCATCTGTCCCAATCTAACTTGCAGGCGGACGGCCCACACTGCGCTTGCCAGTGCGTGGTCTTCACTCGCGAACCCTCCTGCCCCATCGGCCATCTATTTGTTTTACTTTATACTCCAGGAATGAGGATGGGGTATTCTTAAATTATAAATAATTATTATTTAAAGGGGATAACCTATCCCGCCCAGCAGACTTGAAGCTGTCTATTGGTTGAATTCCTACGCTGCGCCTGAAAGAGAGACTCTGAGAGTAGATTCTTTAAACCAGCTTCCGGTGTTGACGGAGCCTAAGGTAAGCCTATAAGGTACGGTAAAGCAAGCCTATGCTCGAAGGGTCGCGTCACAGGAGGGATACAGATTGCCAGGCCCTGCTTACAAAGAGTAAAGACACCCGGGGATTCAATAGGAGTCCGTCATACCAGTGCCGCCGCCTTCACGGTTGGCCTAACATTCCTATACCAGTTCTTCTCCGGGGTTACGAGAAAAGAAAAAGCTGATAGAGTTTATAATCAGAGGTATTTAACTTATGTAGAATGAGCTGCTAGTTGTACTGTGATGCTTCTACCGCTTGTGGGAGGCTTGTTAATAAAAGACAGTCTTAGCATGAATCATTCTTATTATTTATTTAGCGAGAATTTTATATAATTCTCATAATCTAGATATCGTGCATTACACTTCAAATAACCTCATAGTACATTAACTTTATATAACTTTAATTAGCCTTACATAACATTGTCGCCGCAAACTTTTCTCGTTCGGTCGTTGGTGATTTACATTTTCTTTGAAACAAGCAATCAAATAACAATAATCTTGTACAAGACGATAGCAAAAAGGCACGGCGAGCGCGTGACGGCGCGTGACGGCGCGCGTCGTCAGACACTCTCAGAACAAAGGCTGAGATTTTTGCTTCTAATGGTACTATTATCACGTTCGCTATCTTCCGGTATTTAATGATATATCTAATAGTATTACTACAAGCTATAAAAGACTTTATACACATTGACTTAAGATAGAATATAATTAATATATTGTTTGTATTAATAACTGTTTTCCGTGTAGAGTCACGTAGTTTTTCTCCTAGTTACAGCGAACGTTTCCAAAATCTTTCGTCTTTCTGTAACTTGCATTAAGAGTTATAATTACTGAGTACTCGTGAGGCTGCTCGTGCTAGCGCGCCGGACGACTGACTGGCTGATGTGTCAATTTGGTACCTTCGGCGTTTTGAATTACATTTCCAGATAGAACCAAGAATGTTAACACATATTAGGTCTAGAAACCTTCTTGTATATCATATTATACAAAAAGTTATCGAGATTGGTCTACACATAAGGGATGTATAATTGCTGTTAATTTAAGGATTCTACTATAACTTACTATCTCGTAAGACCTTCGCCAAAGCTATACCATGTTAGAATGGAACCATCTGCACGACATACCTTACTGCATAAAAAAGTTTTATCCAAACCTGTCAGCAAATGCTGTCGTTATGGGGGAACATGTGTACATACAAAGCATAAACCATACAGCCGAATACAGAATCTCGTCTTGTGTAAAGTTAGTTAAAAATTTGAAATTCGTATGTTTATCATTTTTTATTCATAAAATCGTTGTTCTGTAAGAATATGAATATTGAATATATACTTTATTTACATATTTTTAGGGAAACATACAGCAATATATACATAATAAAAAATACGCAAAAAACAAACTAACCAGCAAAGTTTCCACAAAAAGAAAATACGAAATAAATTTCAAATTAGGAAGGGACCTGAATAAAACTCCAGGGTGTTCCTCTGAACCGTCGGCCAGGGCCAAGGGTGCGGCTGCGCCAGCTTTCAAAGCACGCGGTGACGTCGAGCCTTCTGCCGGCCTCTCTCTTGTACTTTTGCGAGGAGAGATGTAAAAGACCAGCCTTATTTGTCTTGGAGCAATTCCTGGGAACACATCACGGACCGCTCGCGCTTCCTAGACATGACGAGCGACGCACTCCCTCATACTTGAGTATACCGCGCGTGCGTCATGTCCGTTAGGAAGGGAGATATCTTTCAAAAGCCTTTCACCTTACTGCGTCTTTCCAAAAGCCTCTCTCGCTCTCTTTCCGCCTCTCCCTTAACCTTTAAAACGTCCTCACAAAAGTGCGGGGCTGCCTTCCACGACCGGCCAATGGATGTAGGAATTCTGGCATTGAAACAATAAGGGAAAAGTAACCAATTACAACAAGAATATTGAACTTGTATATAGATATGTTTTTTCAATGTTTGTGCAGTTTACATATTACATATCCAGTTGTTGATTTACCTAGGGACCTTCAGTCGCTCCCACACACCTGGGGAGTGGCCCTCCCCACTCCCCTGACGGTTCCAAGGGATTTCCATCGGGTTAGCAAAAAAAAAAAAAACACCTTCAGTGGCGGTATAAGAGAAGGACATATTGTCGGCCTACACGGCACCGGCGCACTGCACACGCGCGGCGGGGGCTCCGTCGAGCCAGCATAAAGGAAATATATAAAAATTGAACAAATATATTTAACAAAGAGATTATATTTCGTTTATGTTCCTCGGCAACCATTAATCATGCCGCGCGATCGCGATCCCTGATTTAGCCGAAATAATACGAATCATGACGCCGCGCCCCGCGCCCCGCGCCCCGCGCCGCTCACCCGCGCCACTGGGCGACTAGGCGCGCCCTGTGCCTTTGCTCGCAATGTATAATACAGGCTACTTGTAATTCGACATTTTATATATTCGAATAAAACATGAAATTAAATATATGTATTGTACACGCCATTGTAGTGGATATATATGTTTTTTTTATATTGTTTTTTTTTTGTGTTTTCGGTGATTTGTGTGTGTGAGACAATTAATTTAGCACGGAGTCAGCGTCGCATCTCACCTCACGGACTTGTGAATGTCTCTTCGCACGTACGGTAGTGCGGAAGTTTCGCTTCCCCGAAAGCTGTTCCTGGATCCAGGCAGGCAGAGACACCACAGCGGCAAGGAAAGCGAAAGATATATATATATGTGTCTGTGTGTGCGTGTGTGTTCTATAAGGGTCGTGTACATTGGTTGGAGCCCGAACATAACCTTACCAGCGCCTATACGGATACAATTCACTTTTCAAAAACCTGGTGCAACCCTTAGGCGGCACGTATACACTATATGTAAAGCATAAGTCCCATTAAACTATTTATAATTTATACTATATCATTATTATTTAAAATATGAATAGTAAAATGATAATAAATAAAAGAATAAACATCAGTAATATTGCAATACCTTGAGAAGGCAAACAATGACTGGTTTTCCCGTGACAGACAGACAAACGCCATGTTATAAATAATAGTGTTTAGTGGTCACCGTGAGCACGCCATCGCGCAATCTGTCGGCAGGTTGTGCCGCTTTCATTGCACTTACGAGTGTATTGTTTAGCATGACATATCATATAATAGATTTTTTATTTGTTTGGCAAACATAGCATGCCTAGAAGCCCGACTAATCTGCGTTCCCATGGCAGACAGGATATTATATGCTGTGCGGGTTTCCTCACAATGTTGTTCTTTGCCGGTGAGCATGTCACAAACCCAGAGACACATTCCGGGATTCGAACCGACGACTGTTCGCGTCGCCGCACATGGTCACCGCTCCCTCATTCACTGAGCCATCACAGCCACAACTTGATTATATTCAATATTTTGTTTAATCATTTAAGAAAACTCTCTATTAAATCACGTTTTAAGCAAAATAAATTCAATTAATATCGATAATAGGAGCTATGATGCCATAAACAGAGTAACAAATACACACGTTAAAGCTTATAACAGTGTTATTTTGCGTCAGGAGTTATTAAGGGCAAAGGCTTGCCCGCCGCTGCTAACAATATAAGCAATTATAATTGATTGATCATGCTTCAGTACTGTACAAACCGTATTTGTGGATGTAAGGTATTTGCGGCGAACCAGAAGAAAGAATTAATGAACAAAGTCGTTACTTCATGAATAACAATGTACTCGCTTCATTTGGAAGGTTTAAACAGCTTAATTAAATACAATCTGTATACACCCATCAACAAAGTCTAAAACTCAGCCTGTAATTAAATATTTTTTTCGTATATAACTACTCGAATTGATGTAGTGGCCAATTATATGTAAATTTGAAAAATAAAATGTGATAAAAATAATGTTATAAATTCAAATTCAAAAAATTGTGTTTACATTTTTTGCGTAAATTAGCGGCTTACTATGAAAATCTATATATAGATTTTTTTACCAGAACCAAAAAAGCTTTTTTTCCTTTTTTTGAACTAACAAAAGGGTTGAATGATATCTACCCGAGCAACGTCGAGTCACCACAGTTAATATTCTTATACTGGTTCCACAGAGTGACTTCATTGCAGCTGGTGGTAAGTTCAGGGCAGTCCATTGACAGTCGCCATCGCTATGTCGCGGTCGGCCCGCACGTACGGCGTACCGCGATTGAACCCCTCTAGGTATATGGACAGCCGGCCATACACAAACTGAACCCAAAACGAAACAGGCGGAACCAAGCCACTATGACGGTCTTTACACTTGCCTACTGTGATCACACCCAGTTCGGGCAATCGCCCTGCCACCATAAAATAAATAAGTTAGAAATAAATATGACGGTATATATTTGTAATGTACAATGATTCCGTCATCGTGCTCTCTCACAGCCCTTCCGATAGATTTACTAGTTCGCCGTCCGCAGCCGGATCCGTTTGCGCGGCTCTGATACTCTGACGTGAAATATGTCGTGCGCGATGGCCTCGGCCGCCGGCGCCGACGTCCCGGCTTCGCTTACATTATTTATTGCTGTACCGGCTACGTGCTGACGATACCTATTCACGAACAGTTTTATGCCTGCCAAACTTTTTTCTCGTCTTTCAAGATTTTACTGATTTTATGGACCTCCCTGCTGCTTCATCTCTACTATAATCCGAAAACTTGTCAAAAAGATGAAGAACCAATAAAATTATAGTTGAAAAATCAGAAAATTCAAAGCTTGAAGTTTCGAAATATTTTTTTAGTCTCAACACGACCTACTTATTCTAAATACAGACTGTTAAAAATTACCGAAGAAATTTGAACATATGCAGTTTAAAGGAAATTCGGCGGTCGCGGAGCGTGAGAGCATGCGGCGCATGCAACTAGCAAAATAACACTGGTACGGAGAGCGGCGAGCGACGAGTGACGTCGCCATCGCCGCCGCCCGCACGCATTTTGTAACGGGTTTATATTATCTGTGCGCGCTTCAAATCTTTTTCTTATTCCCTCAATTTCTTTGCAGGGTTTTATCTGCCTACATTGCTAGGTAAAGCCAAACCAACATTATCGTTACTTACATACTACTTGTAAACTCCTCGACGAGTCTCCCGTTGACGCCTGGACCGCTTTGGGAACCACTGCTATAGTACATACAAAACATTTTTATAATGTTATTTATTATTTTTATAAAAGATTAATTGCATTGCGCACACCGAAAGAGTTATAACTTCAAGACATATCATTATTTAAAACAATGTATAGAAATGCTTCCCTATATGTATAACCTAAGCCTACACACTAAAGCAGCTTTCCCGGGTGGTTTTGTTCCCTGCTCTGGCGGCAGTACGGCCTATGGCAAATAGTATATACCTCTTCAAGTAATAAATGTCAAAAAGAACATTATTTTCCGTATCAGGGCTTTGTAAGAGGAAGCCGAGTACAGAGTAAGTGTGAGAGCGTGACGGCCCGACGGAGGGAATTACATGCTATCTCGAGCCTTGGGGCTCGGGGCTCGGGGCTCGGAGCGGAGTCCCAGCGCCGCAATTCTTATTTCACATTTCTTAGCGCATTTCCGTAAAAATACGGATTTAGAAAACTGAGACCGAATACAATTATTGCTTTAGGAAGCCACCCCATTCGGGAGTAACGAAAATAAAGAAATAAATTATTATAATGCTGAAACACTTTATTCCATAAACCAATCACAAAGAGTAGATATGTCTGCAATACATCTTTATTCAGTATGGATGTCTAAATCCGTAGGTACTTTATGTGGTTGTGGTTTATTTGGTGTGGTACCTCAGGGTTTTAGTAAGTGCCTTTGGGATTCGAACCTATGACCAGTTACCGCGCTTGGATAACGGTCTCTTATCCAATAGGCCACCACAGCTTTGGAATATAGCATTGGGGTATTACAGAAATAAATACGAAGACTAAAATGCTTTCAAAAATATATTTCATTAAAAAAAAAAAAGTCATTACATTCATTTACGTCATCTCCGTGTGTGCGATGATGCATTTAGTAATGAACTCTTCAGTAACTTTAGTTAAATTTAAAGCAAAAAGTACGAATCTAGATTCAAAACCCTCTTAAAATAAGTGGAGTGTCCCATTCGAATCTCGTAAATTCACAAAAAGCAGCCAACACGCCGACACGCCAGCACGCCGACACGCGACACGCCAGCACGCCGACACGCGACACGCCAGCACGCCGACACGCGACACGCCAGCACGCCGGTGTGCGCTCGCTGGCCGATTTCCAGGCAATTTGGCTAAACATTCCCAGAAGCCCTCAGCAGATGTATGAGTAGCAGTCGTGCTTACCGCGGCACTCAGGTACGAATTGTATTATATTATATCATAAAAGCATAAATAAACAACAAATATGCTACTTATTATTTTCGGTTTATATATTTTTGGCAAAACAGTGAAAATTAACAAGCACTTGATGTTACTCTCGCGTTACAGGCACATCGAACTAACGCTTCGCGAGACAAGGCTACCGCTGCGTTGCCTTTTCCGATACATGTTTAATGACAATGTACACTGAGCGATGTTACGGTGTATTGTCTGCACACATCTGCCTGCTGATGCGGTAAGTCTTTGCGAAGCGGGCAACAAAACATGTGCACTGGCTGTTCAAGAGCAATACACGTGGATATGTAAAGAATACGTGGATATATATATATATATATATATATATATATATATATATATATATATATATATATATATATATATATATATATATATATATATATTGGGAGTCAAAGCTGCTCGCGTCCGTAGGTTTTACCCTAGTTTCCCTACACGTGACTCCTGGGTGGTGCTAAACGAGCAGCAGCGAGGTGGTAGGGCGTCGGTGCCCGTCTGGATCGCGACCACAGTATATGGGTCTAAAGCCCGTCATAGTGACTAGTTTCGGCTTGTCGCGTTTCGGCATCAGCTTGTGTATATCCTGTAGCTCATATACCAAGAGACCTTCAGTCGTGGTATATGTAGGCCGACATGACGATGTAGACTATCAATGGATTTTCATTCTTTGATAGTCGCTTTCGTTTTTGGACTACACTGTACTTACCATCAGGTACTCTATAGTCACCATGTCGAGCCAGTGTAAAAAAAAGAAGTCGGACACGAAAATTTTAAGTTATTTCACTTTCTGTAAATATAGTAACAAAGTCACTTTTTTATAATACAATACTAACTGTTAGCAATTAAATGGACACATACAAAATTAAATATGCGATCTATTTCACTGAAGGGCCAACACGCACCTTGAATGTTCATCGCGTCATATTTTACTGTAAGCTGTATAGGTGAAAAGATCCGCATGACAAAGGCGTAAAAATTTACGTGGTATTTTACTGCCTCTTGTTTTTACAAAAAAAATCACCTTTCTGTCTAAATCCAGAACTCAAATTCATGTTCTACTTCTAAACTATACTTTTTTGTATAATATGTCGCACTTTAAAATTCAGCAATACAGTCTTACTTCTAACGCTCAGAATAGTCGGTACCGCTTAAACAAACCAGCCATAGCTTCAAACAAATACGTAACATGAAACCCTTCATCCTCGATATAACATAGAGCCAGAAAACTATTAGATCCGTCTCACTAGTATAATTTCTAACATTTGCTCATTTGCTTGATATTAAAACTAAATTGCTCAAAAAGAGATATTATTCCATCAATCACTGTTTATATGCTAAAAGTGCATGCTCTTGTATGCAGTCTATCTCACGCGACATTCATTCCTTTGTGTATTACATCTGCTATTGTACCCCTCATTATATTGTGTAGAGCAATTACCAGAGCTTCTTGCCAGCTCTCCTGGTAGATTCTGCTCTACGAACCGGAGGTAGGTTCATTTTACTTTTTTTTTTTTGAAGATGTGCTCGTGTGCTCTCTCTAGAATTTGACCATAGATCCGAGCCAATGTACACTAATGGCCGAAATTAATAACTTATCCAAGTCCCTTTCTTAGTTTTGTTACTATAGCAACTATTGTGCATCTCTTTTTGCATACACAGGTTTGAAAGGGAAAGCTATAGCTATTAATCTACGAATCAAAGATAGATAAGTTATTAGTTTCGACGGTAAATCAATTTCAGTAATATTCTGGTAAACTTACTCGACAGTTTAGCGCTCAGCGCACACAATGTAGCAGCGAATCCATAAAATATTCTTCACTCTATTGCTCCATCGCATAACTTCCACTTGTGTTTGACTTCCTCACAAAACAGCAATTTATGTTTGATTGAAAATGTTCAGAATTCTTTTCTGTCCGGTGTCAAACAGCGACGTGTTATGTCAAGCGACACGTGGCGTGCGCGCCGCCCACGCCCCCGCCCCGGCCCGGCCCAGGTCCCGGCACGTCCCCGTCACGGTCGGATGTCGGTCCCGGCACCTTCGCATTGAACCCTGTAATCTGACGTGTGCCGAATCAATTCCTTTTATGTATATTTCAATTTATTCATGGAAATGTTTGCCTGTTCACCCATACGTACATATGTGTATACATCGAAACGTTGACTAATGGTGGAAATCAGGTTTTTATTCAAGCGTACTACTATTTGCTAAAACGATATAGAAATTAAATGAGAGAATGAAAAACAACCAAGAAATAAAAATGGTGTGTATTAATGTAAATAAAAATTGTGAAATTGCGACTTATACGAAAAATATGGAGTCTTCTAGCAACGAGTCAATCGACTTTTGCTAGGCAAGCGCCCTCCACCAGCGGCCTCATTGCCGCCTTCCATCAGGTGCGGGTGAGATCAACCGGAATCCTGTTTGTAACGTAAATCTCTTTTTAATTAATTATAGATTAACGCATAACTACAGCCACACGCGCTGGCAGGTGCAGATGAGGCCGGCGATGGATCGCGTCCGCCCAACAAATGCCTATTCGCTTTTTCTTCAAAGGCTCCCAGATCGTAAGATTGTGAAGAAACAGTCGCAGAAGGCGTATTTTCTTTTGCTGTTCGCAATTTGAAGGATGAAGCGAACTTTTTAGTTCGAGTATTGTGAATATGTACCAAGTAGCGGTGGTATCCATCACAGCCTCCACTGGTTTGCGGTGAAAGGGGCGGTCCAAGCAGAGGATAGAGCTCTTAAGCATAATGTACAGAGTGCGGCCGGTAAGAGACTGCGAGGCAGGCGACTTCATGTCGTTGCGTTTTAGCTTCAGTTAAAGAGTCTCTGGCCTACGACATATAGTTGCGAGCCCTGCGTTCGATATGTCATAAATAGCAATACATCGCCACGCTATATCTCTTTCGGAGTGAGCAGAGATACAACCGTGCCTGTATCTACATTGCGCTTGCACGTGACCGGTAGCGCAGTCCTCACAGCAGTAATACACGTGACATTTCTATCAGGATCCACGCGAGTTTCCTCACTGTTTTCTTTCTCTGGTGAGTATGTGCCGGCTAAAAGTGTACTTAGTCTGGAAAACTCCACTTTCCACGACCATGTTAAATAACTAAAAATACAAAAAAATTATCAACGAATTTTTAAAAAGCGACAGTTGACGGTTTTTAACTGTTGGTATTTACAAATAATCGTCCTCTCGTAAAACAAAGTTGATGCGAATCGTGCACATCCGTCCAAATAACGCATTCATATAAATAACAGCTCGGTATTATAGCGCGAATATCTACTAGATAACGGTGAGTGGGCAATAAATATGGCGATTTGGCGTGCGGCCAGCGGGCAGCCGGCAGCGTGCGGCAGCGGGCAGCGTGCGGCAGCGGGCAGCGTGCGGCGTGCGGCGTGCGGCGGCCGGCCCGCGTGCGCGCGCTCGCCCGCAGCCCGTCTACGAGCGCTTTGCTTCAATGAGCTACCTGACTTGCGTTGCGGATTCCGTATCTACTCTCCTCTTGTTACGGCATCTTAAATTCATGTCCTCGCAATTTTCTTATAGTCATTTTTTACAGTTATCGAATTTGAGACGGGATGTAGGTTTTCCATTTGTACAGCTAGTACCGGCAAATAATAAAGAAAACAAGAATGACGTGGGTGAGTTAAGATAACAAATAAATCAGTCTTGTATCGATAAATAATCAGACTGTAGAACACATAAGTTAGAACACGGGGGAGCTCTTTACTCTCACCTCTCAGAGAAGGAACAAAAACAGGCTGTTCGCTCCCCGGGCTATCGGAGGAAGGGGTCGCAGGCCCAGGTAGAGTGACGTGGGAGACACACCGGCGGATTGTAATCAGTAGGAGCCTGACATACCGGGATCGTCGCTCTCACGGCAGCCCTGATGCTCTTATTTTCCTCGGGTTACAAAAGTCACGGGCCATTCTTTCTTATACTACATGTAATGATCCTTCGATATTTTATATAAAAACTAGCTTAAGTGAGTTGCTCTGTAGAGAGAGAAACAACATTTAAAGCTGATATTATGGATTATGGATAATTTTATATTTAAATTGTTTACTATGTTTTGTAACTGTTTTGTTTACTGTGTGTTAACGTAACCTCAAAACTTAATGTCATCGAATCAATGTCGCCAACAGTTCCATAAAGTGAAGTGAGTTCGGATACGTTCATAGATCATAAATAAACTTCATTTAAATGAAGTGTCACACGCTTCTTTTACATACATATACATATATCAAAAAATCGCTAGAAAAATTTACATGATCCATCATATTTTCTATCTATGTATCATCACGCCGAATCCCTATTGGAGTAGGCAGAGAGAATGAACCGCCACTTCTTTCTATTGTAGAAACCCGTTCGCTTCGTTCACATTCGTTAATTCCTTGACGAGCGAGAATGCCGATTCCGTGTGCTTTTGACAGTATCGTATATCAGAACTTTTATTATTGAGTCTGTATCAGTAAGGCTCGGCCGGCCTCTGCTCTTGCTGCCACTCACATACATATACATATATATGTGTTTACTGTCATCCTTGCATCATTCATCGGCGCCACGTGCCCGAAACATCGAGGCACGCTTTAGAGCATGCTGTCGATAAGACAAGCGTTATTTCGCATATAGAACGAAGAGATCGCGTCTCCACTGCATTCATTCCACTTTAATACTTCTTCTGACATATCCAGAACTTACTGCCGTACTACAAAGTGGAATCCAAAACCGCCCTATGCACCTTCACATTGTACCTATAACAATAATTTAATTTCAAATCCGATTTCACATTTCGAAAAACAAAGTTAAAAACCTTGTGAAATGTAGAAACAGAGCGGCTTTTAACTCAACATTTGTATACATGCACAAATCCGGTTCGTAGCTATAGAACTGAGTATTAATAATAAAGAATTACATAAAGCAGCTGCTATTGAGGCCATTCCGGCATCAACCGAGGAAGTTGGCGTGTAAACATCGGAACCACTGCACTGTGCTTTGAAAACATTCCTCCGATGGGATGAAACGTCTTATAATCATCTCACTGCACACTGATTCTAACTCTATGCTTTCAACGGTAGAGTGCATATTGGATTGTTCTTTTAAAAATGGCAGAACAAATTTTTAGCGAGCTTGTCTAGGCATTGCCACCTTTGTTGAAATAGCCCGAGGTGTAAAGTTAGGCCGGGACATTATTCATTGTTGGGAATGAGCACGGAGGCTGCCATTCACCACTCCGTGCTCTGTTGCTCCGGTTTTGTTAGGGGAACTATAAGAATACATATCAACTCTATTTGTAGTTAACGAAAAATTGATTTTGCAGTTTTGTCTCTGCAGGAACAAAAAAAAGTGTACATTGTATTTTAATTTATGTATTTATGTATCAAACGTCTAAGAAATACATTTGTAAATTGCGTTCCTTTACTAACAATTTCAAAACGTAATTGCCTTTATCTAATCTTTGATCAGTGACTTATTATCGTGCACATCACTGACAGTCCAGGCATCTGCTGCCAGATATAGCTCCGCAGTCGGCAGTACAACACCGGACTGCAAGTTCCAGACGTGTGCGGCGTCAGTCTCGAAGGGAACAACAACTCCCAGTCTCGTTATACAATTGTAACAATAAGTGCGGCCGTCCCGCGTGGCAGCCCTGCAATCTCTATCAGCGCACTCGATGACGTGATGGGTCTTTAGCACATTTACCACCGAATTATTTTTTTTGATATTTTTTTGGGAGTCGAAGTTGCTCGCGTCCGTAGGCTTTACCCTAGTTTCCCTACACGTGACTCCTGGGTGGTGCTAAACGAACAGCAGCGAGGTGGTAGGGCGACGGTGCCCGTCTGGATCGCGACCACAGTGCACGGGTGTCTAGCCCGTCATAGTGACCAGTTTCGGCTTGTCGCGTTTCGGGGTCAGCTTGTGTATATCCAGTAGCTCATATACCTAGAGACCTTCAGTCGTGGTATATGTGGGCCGACATGACGATGTAGACTATCAATGGATTTTCATCCTTTGATAGTCGCTTTCATTTTTGGACTACATTGCACTTACCATCAGGTATTCTGTAGTCACTATGTCGAGCCAGTGTAAAAAGGAAAAAAACCGGCACGTCACCCAAATATTAACATTATCGTTGTTATTGCTTATATTTTCGGTAAAACACTCTAAACACATTTGAGAGGAGAAACTAAATTATTTGCGATTAATCGAAGAATATATACTACTCGAGTTACATTGTTCATATATCGCTTGTCGCACATTACGGTGTGCCGAGAGTTGTATTTCGTCCACGAAAGAAACACAAACGAATTGCGCTGGCCCACGAACGCGTCATTTATGTTTTTTTATCAATCTAAGATTTATCATTGTCTTTTCCTTCGTCATTCAGCGATTAAGCAGGAAATAATCACGAAATAAAATATAAATCGTTTGTACTGGGCTTTTTCTTTATAAACATCTTAAAGAAAATCATATGTTAGTGTCCCGAAGTATTCTTGTATAGTTCAAGTGGTACATTTGTAAGTTGCTTTTATATGTTCCGTTCATACACACTAAGAAACAGCCAATTCATCTCATGGCTGCGCGGAGAAGCAAAAGCTTGATTGAAATCAGCTTAATGCACCCGTACATTTTCTACAAAAGATAAATGGATGATGGAAAAGGTTTGATTAATTCTGAACACAAAACACGTCGAAAGCGGATCAGCGATTCACTCTATTGGAATAAAATAAATTAAAAGCTATTTTTTCTGTTTGTGACACATTGTGAGGGCGCGGGCAGACTATCCGCGTTCATAAGACGTCACTCGATAAATCGTTTTGCGGAAATAACAACCGCGAACGATGCGGGAGGCGCAGGGCTGTCACTGTCCAAGGATACATTATTTATAATCTAACTGTTCGAGTAAAAGAACATTAGTCGGCTGCTGTGAGCAGACTATGGCGTGATGCAGGTCGGTTCGGTAGATGGCGTTGTGCAAAATTGCATCGCGTTATAGTTTCGTTCACAGCAGCTGCATATAAGGCAAAGGTGCCATATTGTAGATCGTGACGAAAAGACAGAGATACCTAAGATATATCAAGTATTGGTTTAACGTGCTATATATGTTTAATTATTAAACCAGTGGTGACCTGTATCTAGTGGTTTCAATTCAATCTCCCCGCTCATGATCCAGTAAAGGGAATTCTGTACACTAACTTTATACTATTTATTGAATATCAATACTTCAACATTATGTCCTAACATAGATGTATAACCTATTATACACATATGCGATGAAGATGCGGAAATAATTAATATCAATGTTGTGATAAATATATAATAGTTGTCGATAGTATATAGCTTTAAATATTAGTGTTTCGATTCATTGCTGTGAAAAGAATACCGCGTAGGTCGCTCCTGTGTCTTTGTATCTTAAAGACTTCGACAAGGATTAGATTAAAAGGAATAACGACTAATAAGGACGATAAGCAATTCAGCAGTAAACCAATCTTAAAGCCCTGCACGCACTGCGAATTTTAACCGCGTGATTGTTTGTACCGCGAATTTTATGACACTAATAACGCACGCGCAGTCGGTAAAAATTTCCTAATGGCACTCGATATAAAATTCGTGAGCCGCACTGCACTTCACTTAATTTCTATGAAACTATCGAGTCTATTAAAAAATTAGTTTCACAATGCAACCTAGGTGAATCTACGATCGCGAATTAAATTCGCCGAATATTTTTCTGTGGTGAAATGCCACAGTGGTTCCAGAGAGGATGCTGTTTTGGAGGCGCTAGCATTCACGCACCAAACATATCTCCACTTTATTGAAACTTGAAAGGGCTCAAAGAGCTGTCTTAAAAGTCATGCTTAAAGAATCCAGAAGGTTTCCTACTGAGATGTTATATTCTAGATGTCAAGTTTTAACAGTAAGACAGCTCTTTGTCTCGAAACTTGTCCTTCGCAAACATAGAGTGGTCCTTATAGGGACAGATAGCAAAAGAAAACCTCGCAGAATGAGATATGTTTGCCATATGCCGATTCACAAGTCTCATTTTGCTGAGAAACAATTTTGGGTTCTTGGTTCAAGGATTTATAATAAGGTTAATCATGAATTAAATATCTTGAACTTATCAAAATTCGAATGTAAGATGAAGCTGATAGACTGGTTGTCGAATCTAAAATATAATGATACTGAGGAACTGTTGCAGGTGTAGATGTGCTTGGGCTTTAATATTAACATTATTTTGTAATTGTTATTCACTTTGTTTGTATAGTCTGTTGTTTGGTATGTAATGTTGTTTTTGTATTGTTTTGAGATATGATTGGTGCTACGCAGCAGTAAAAATATGTAACAAATTTGTGTGAAATATGCTGACATCCAAGATACAGGGTGTCCTAGTTTGGATGTCAGCTGATTTTTAATGTGCTGCCTTGTAGTTGTTTGTCGAATAAATAATTTTATTATTATTATTTATTATTTTTTATCTTTCGCAATTTAATGTTTCCGATCACCGATACGCCGATCATTCCTAATCACCATTATCACATTTGTCAGCGCTGTTCATCGCTCCATAGAAGGATAAAAAGATATAATTTTATCATAATGTAACATACAATGCGTACAACTCTGAGGTGTCACAATCGCAACTCATGCATTCACACTGGAGCCATTGCCAGCTTTGCTATAACGGCAAGTCGTGACAGCCCTGCGGTAAAGCCTCCGGCCTTTTTGCCGGCTGCTTGTGACAGAGCAATGGGTTTCAGCCCATTGTGGCCGTGAGCGATGCTCGCGCTTCCACGAGCAGCGTCCTGTCGCCGCGGGACATTGCTGCTCCCGACTGCTCCTTTACCAGATTATTCGTATTACGATAATTATTCCAAGTGACCAACACTTCTGTACACGTAGACAATGTTAAGGTGCGCTTCGAATCCTGGCAACAACTGCTCGGCTGCGCGACCGGCAGCAGAGCCGCGGAGTACTGCCCTGTGTGCATTTAGATGTAGAGGCGTGGTAACTGTTATAAACTGTTTCTTCTATCTCATTGCACGCGTGCTTTTGTCATAGTGCTGTCTCACTCCCAACAGTTTTTTTTTCCTTATCTGCTATTAAATAACAGGTACTTTAATATTTATGTCTAGTTTTCCATCTAGATTAGGTTAGGTTAAGCAAAATGGTTGAGGCGAATTGATTACAGGACCCACGGTCCCCACTAATTCGGAGAAGTAGTAGATGCGAGGGAGATGGTGCGCAGTGTCCAGCGCGCCGCCTGTAAAATAAGTTTAGAGGGGTGGGCTCTTTACACTCACCCCTCCCTGAGATGAAACCTAAACAGACTGTTTGCTCCCCGGGCGTTTGTCGCACATACTGTCGTAACAAAGCTCTGTGACCATGATATTTACGCGTGTTTGTGTCGATAGTGCGGAATGCATTTGCCACTGCGCAGTGTGTGTGTGTGTGTGTGATCATAACTTATTCCAAAATAGCGAATTCATACATATAGAGGATGTAATGGAAAGCATTAACAGGAACAAATAGAAATAAGATTGAAAGACTTCATTCAAAATTCACACAGCCTTCATAAAAGCTTGCTACAATGTGCCCAATTTATGTGAATTATTTCATTAGAGTTAATGAATAGGTCTGACTCAGAATTAACTTTGCCTTTCATTAACGTAACCTTGATAATGTGAACTGAGGAAACTATAATATTATTGTAAACGTATAATGATGAACTCTACGAAGAAATGTAAACACAAGTGCTTTAAATAAAGTTCCTGTCGCGTTCCGAGATCAGTTTCTGTACTCGTATCCAGTTAATCAAGTTACTAGAGCCCTGCCGTCGAGATGTATGTACACATGTATGTGGGCCGGTGTAGCAGTGGCGGCTGTCAACGGACTTTGGTCTCTTGGTGGTCATTGCCGTTCTTGTACTACATTCACCACCACAAAGCCGGGACCAAACTTATGTTCTTTTTTATCCTTACTTGGAGTAATAACACCACGCCTGATGGTAAGCGTAATGCAGTCCAAAAAACGACTACCACTATCAACAGTAAAGAAAAACAATAGATAATCGCATTGATCATGCCGGCCTTCACAAATAACTCTTCACGCTTCGTTTAAAATAACCTGTCTGTAATAACTCCTAAGTAAAAGTTGTATAAAGTAATGCAATAAAACTGGAGTTTTATTATAAACGCAAATCTTCATTTTTACGGTTGTTTAGCGGCGCGGCGAGGCAAGGCGAGAACTTATTATTAAAATACTTGCCTGGCGGTGAACATCGCGCAGGTGTCGCCGCACCTCTCCCCTAACTAATATTAATAAAATGCTAATTTTTATAAAAGAAAATGAAGTAAGCCGTACGTGCTGGCTTATATTACATTCTTACCTAGCTGAAATGTAATGTATCGGATATAAAGGGTCCATTACACACCCTTGCTAATCGATTGCTCTCGTATATCGAATTCGAAAGTGTTATAACTTGCAATAACTTACTAAGTGAATAGTGGCATACCATTTTTTTATATTTACCACATCAGTATCATTTTTTAAACATCATCATTTATGCATCGGCATTTAATATAAATGTCATGTATTACCTAAAAAAAGGCGATCAGTTGCGCTGCTGGTCACGTTGGGCATGACGTATAAGCGCAAAGCGCGAAATGTATCTCTGCTCACCCCGACGGGGATACAGCGTGGCGATATATTATCATTATTTATTTTATAGTTTAGTATTCATTCAACGCGTCGTTCTCTGGAAGATATCACTCGTATATAAAATTAAATCAGTGATGGGTAAAATTTGAAACATTGAGAAATAATAAATATGTATGAAATCTGGGATTCTGTAGGGCTAGAAACATAAATGAGCAAAAAGCAGTCATATTAACGGTAAAAATAATTAAATGTTTTCGGGAATCATTTTCATTAATCTGATTACATTTTGCCCATCTATGAATGAAATCAATTTCAAGTCCATGTTTAAACATCGATAAATACTATATTGTGTAGCGCGCACAGGCAATACGAGCCCGTTACACAATGCGTGCGTGCAGCAGCGATGCCTCCAGCGATATAGCACTCGGTCCACACCGCGCCAGTCTTAATTTGATTGTTGTATTCGCAGCTGTATGCTCTCGAACTCCGCGACCGCATGACGTGCGGATGGCACAATTGTAATAAAAATAAAATATCCATAAATTTTATCGACGCCAAAAATTACATTGCATTTAATATGTTGTTAGATCAACATAAAAGGATTTCCAATAATCTAAATGATATTAGGTTCTTACATATGAAATTGGCGTTTTTCGTACTGGCCACTTTAATCACTTTGGTAAGGAATTCCAAATTCAAATTTGTACAGCTATAGACTCATGTATTTGTGCTTCGATGATCGTCATTCATTTGTTTTTTTCTTCTGTTTTTTTCTGTTTGCGTCACTCATTTTACAAAATGGAAAACTTAAAATATCGCATTATTTACGAGTACGAGTTCCGCCGTGGCACTAGTGCTGCGGAAACAACTCGAAGGGTGAATGATGTGTATGGCGGTCGTGTTGCAAAAGAAAACACAGTTCGTTTTTGGTTCGAACGTTTTCGATCTGGAAATTTCGACCTGCAGAACAAGCCCCGTGGACGGCCTGAGACTCAAGTTGATAATGAAGAGTTGAAGGCTATTGTGTAAGCGGATCCATCGCAAACCACGTCCGAGTTAGCTGCAGGCTGCGATGTTAGTGATAAAACTGTTTTAATTCACTTGAAGCAAATTGGGAAGATTTTAAAAAGCTTGAAAGGTGGGTACCTCACGAATTGACTGAAGCAAACCGGCAAACGCGCGTCGACTGCTGCGTTACATTACTAAACCGGCACAATAATGAAGGTATTTTAAACCGAATCATTACCTGTGATGAAAAATGGGTTCTTTACGATAATCGGAAGCGCTCAGCGCAATGGTTGGATCCTGGCCAGCCAGCCAAATCCTGTCCCAAGCGAAAATTAACCCCAAAAAAGTTACTTGTAAGCGTTTGGTGGACTAGTACCGGTATTGTTCATTACAGTTTTCTCAAATCTGGCCAGACTATTACGGCTGATGTCTATTGTCAGCAATTGCAAACCATGATGGAAAAGCTAGCGGCTAAACAACCTAGGCTGGTCAATCACCCCACGCCACTGCTGCTTCACGACAACGCTAGACCACACACTGCGCAACAGACGGCTACTAAATTAGAAGAGCTTCAATTGGAAAGTCTAAGACATCCTCCGTACTCCCCGGACCTTGCTCCAACAGATTACCATTTTTTTCGAAATTTGGATAACTTCTTGCAAGGGAAAAAATTCAACTCCGATGGGGCAGTCCAAATCGCCTTCAAAGATTTTATTGATTCCCGTCCGACTGGTTTTTTTAGTAAAGGGATCAATGAACTACCTATGAGATGGCAAAAGTGCATAGAAAATAATGGTTCATACTTTGATTAATTAAATATATTATATTAAAAAATATTCGAATTTTTGTTCCTCCCATACAAAACGCCAATTTCATATGTAAGGACCTAATATATGTACTAACTAAAAGATTCAATCAAATACGTTTCGTTCTGTAATATCAATCCCACGTTACGCCATATCCAATTTACAGCATCTAACGGCTAGTTTACGGAACGTATCAACCCTCTTTGTGTTACTGACGCGAAATTATTTTCAGACAGATCTCGATCCTAGCTCGGATCGTTTCGTCTAACTGCAATAGACAGCTATGAAAACGGAGAAAACTTGTAAAAATACTTTTTATTTGATTTTTATATTTTCAAGGGCACATGCATATTATATATACATATAACATACTTTCTTATATACGAAAAAAGATATATAAGCCAGCAAAGTTTCTACAAAAAAAAATCCCGACGAGAGTTCTGTTAAGTCATGTATGAGGTTCCGACCAAATTTATTTTATTTGGCCTATGTATAGTATAATTTTTCGAGCTCTTTCTAACCATCTAGGAATAGTATTTCTATCCCTTATAAGTTTAGCAATATGGTTAATATATAGTCACGTTATATCCTCTTCGGGGTGAGCACAGATACATTAGCAATCTAGTAGTGCAGCTGAACACCGTCCTCACAGCACTGGTACACATTACAGGTATATTAGATGCCACGCGGGTTTGCCCATGGTGTTTTCATTCACGGGTGAACATGTGGCGCATGAATCCGTATTTAATCTCGAAGAATTTCAGATTTAATACCCGAGCCACGCATGGTAACCGGTCCCTTATTCGCCGGGGCACCAGAGCCACAGTTTAACAAATCGATTAACATTAGCGATTGAGTTCGAGTGATCATAGTACTCGTGCAGTGAAAGCCGTAATCCCCTTTGTGTAATGGCGGCTTTACATAATAATTGATCTCGATGAACCCTCTGTAATGGCATCGACTTCGCGTGTTTCGTGGGCGCAGCGGCTTAGTGGTCTAGACTCTAGACGTACCTACTCTAATGTACAGGGCACGTTGAATGTCGTTCAACTACTTAAGGAATTATACTTTAGTCCCGTGCCTCCATTATTTATTGAGCGGCTTAGATCTCTATCAGTAAGCCTGCCTTCTAAAGTGCTCTCGTGTCTTACGTAATGCTATTATTGCGGCTGTGTTGGTCTAGTCAATAAACTTACTTATTCACTTTAGAGAACTCAGTCCTAGCCGGGATGTGAGTTACCTCATAGCTGTGACTCCGTAAGTCTGCGTGCGAGGTTCCACTATAGAAGAGAGAGGGTGCAACAAGGTTACGTAACTCTTCAGAAGACTCATTGGGGTGCAGGCGGTAGGAAACGCCCAGTGAGGCGATATTTCTGGTATTATTCTGGTAGTATTTCTGGTTCTTTATTAGATTGGTTCACTTCTTACTTATGTAATCGTACCTCTAGGGTCGCAGTTAGTGGGCATCTTTCTAGACCATTTGTGGCAACATCAGGAGTGCCACAAGGTTCGCATTTAGGACCTATACTTTTTAACGTTTTTATTAATGATATACCATTGTGTTTTAAGAGTTCGAAAGCATATTTGTTTGCCGACGACTTAAAGATCAAGAAACCAATACAGTCAGACTCAGACAAAATTGATCTCCAAGACGACTTGTGTAGACTTTCTTCGTGGTGTCAACAAAATAATATGTTGCTTAATCTAGATAAGTGCTATCATATTCACTTTAGTAGAAACAGAGTTATACGTTTAGGTAGCTATTTTATAAACGATCACAAACTAAAAGTTGTTAACTCAGTGAAGGATTTAGGCATTATGATTGACTCAAAACTTAAATTTGATTTGCATATACTGGAAATAGTATCTAAAAGTTTTAAATTACTTGGTTTCATCACACGTATTTGCAAAAGCTTCAAGCTTCCGTATACTAAGATTAGGGTATTTGAGAGCCTTGTACGTCCTGTTATGGAGTATGGCTCGGTTGTGTGGAATCCCAATTACGAGGTCTACAATAAACGCTTAGAGAGTGTGCAACGACGTTTTGTTTACCATCTCTCCTACGGTGATAATGTGGCGCATAAAATCTTGAGCTATCATGATAGGCTGGTTTTTTATAAAATGCAATCTTTAGCTAGTCGCAGGAAAATATCTGACCTAATATTTTTATTTAAAATATTCAATGGATATCTAGATTGTGCAGAACTTATCAATAATCTAAAAATTAATGCTCCATCTCGTTTGCCCCGCAAAACAGCTTTCCATTTTTTTTCTATACCCTTCTTTAAAACGAATCTTGGACAGTTTTCTACCATGCCAAGGATCTGCAGGCAGTACAACGCAATCTCGCGACTCGGTGACTTGGACCTGACTGTTTCTCTTTCAAAATTTAGAACAGCGTGTAGAAAGTGACTGTATTTCTTTTTTCTTTTTTTTGTGTTACTTTTTGTGTTACTTGAAATCAGTCACAGTTTCGTTTAAAGTTGTTACTTATACATTCTACAATATTATCCTTTTGTGTTGTGTCTATGTATGTATGTATATGTTTTTTCTTTTTTTGGAATTTTATTATTATTCTTTAATGTAAACTAGCATTATATATTAATCACTGTGCATGCTGTGGTGCCCTATAATTGTGGGGGCATTTATATGTTCTATTTAAGTACCATGATCCTTTTGTTTTCTTGTCTAATGTTACCCATGTTGGGCACCCTATTATGTAAAATAAAATAAAATAAAATATCTCTGCTCACGTGGAGCGGTACCAGGTGCTTACACGTACACACTCGTAAATATTATTTTATACTTTTATAATACCTGTATACTTTACAAAATATATATCCACAATTTTCCATTGATAAATCTCTTTAAAATCACTGAATATCGAGCATACATCGGTAGAAAAAGTAATACAATTGCAAACCAAAAATTATATCAATCAGGTATGTAAAATTGTTCCCTTCGCCTAACATTACTTATGAATCCCATCAATGAAATTTAAACTATATTACAATACTTTAAGACTCATTTTCTTTTAACGGATGCAGTGTTCTGGGACGAATTTTCCAGTGTTCCGGTTTTAGCCGAGCGAGGCGCGACAAATATACATTTGCCGTGACGTTTATTAGGAGACATTGATTCATTGTATTCAGGGTCGCATCTCTTAAGGAAACTGGAGTATCTCTTCACTTGTTATCTAAAATTGTACATTATTTATCACAAGAAGTATGCATATCAATTTTTTTTTATTCCACCTTAAACCCGGCAACCTTGTATATACAGATGGTAGTAAGCATACTAATAGATACTCATGTGGACTGCGGACGGATGCCGTTAAGATCTGACAGCTCAGGGGGGCTACTGTAGAGTGAACAGATTTAGCTTTTCAATTTGTTTCTGACTGGGGCGATGCGAATCTAGTTAGTTTTAAAAACTCATACGTGTCTATCAGTTGGCCGCTCTGTACTCAATTGATCCTGGGGTTTGTGGAGCTGTGAGCAATGACTTTGACTGAGGCTAAAATGCAGAACATCGAGCATCGACGTAAAGTCACCTGCCTCGCGGCCTTTAGCGCGCACAGTGGAATGTGTCCGCAATAGCTACAATATGTGATTCCACCAGTTCCATTTCATCATAAAACCACTAGGCACCGTGCTGGATACCATCCGTATGTGGTTGACGTTCCTTATATTCGCACGAAAAGATTCACATCTACATTCATCATGCTAACAGCTAGGGAGGGAAATATGCTTCCCTCGAGCATAATTCCAATTGATGACTCGGGAGCCTGAAAGAGAAAAGTTAATGGGTATTTATTTAGCGGACGCGGACCACACGGCGGAGACGTATATTTGAGCTGAATGAGTAGCAAGATCGTTTTAAGGCCCGTCCACGTGTGCTCGCTCCTTACAACTACGTCGGCCGTATCCTGATATGGCATCATGTCGCAGGACATTCCGCGCTAACGTGGGCTACGCAAATCATCTGCGAGCTCACCTACGCCGATCGGGGCGGGCGCCTGCGCCTGCGCTTGCTTGACGTGATTTTAAAACGTCGCCAAAGCAATTCAGCTTTAGTTTCATCATCATCATTGTTATTGTGAATAATAAATATAGAAAATAAACGTGTTGCATGTTAGGTAATCTTTTGGTTTGATTTATTTATGCTCAATCTATATTTTTAATGAGATCACAAAAACCAGCTAAGTTACCGACCCAGAATATGTTCCAGTTTGTTTGTACCCAAAGTGTACCAGACACAGAGGTGTATTTCAGACAGTTTAGGTAAACAAGGCGAAAAGGACACCGCGGGAAACAAAACCCCGTTGCCCCTGCAAGCAGCGGAGCTCGTTTGTCAGTGCGCTCCGCTGTAGTTACGGCGCCAGTTTACCCGTGTGCCTACTATCTGCAGTTGGGCTTCATTTTGTTGCAGAAAGCGAGTTAGTTGACGTGAGAACATTTCTATATATGTATGTAGCGAGTATGAGTATCGTCGAGACATACTCTGTTTCTGGATTACATTGTGCTTTGAGCCAAGTGATACGCAGTCCCTGTGTCGAGTCAGAATAAAAAAGAAAAGAAGGTATACGAGTTACGAGCTCTGCTGATGGGATGCGGCTATAGTTAATTAAAAACAAATGCATTATTTGTCAAGTACTACCGCCTGGACAAAGATGAGGAGAACAAGCAAGAAACTTGCATCTCTCAGGTACAAGAGGTAACAGGTAAAAGTAATCCATTAACAACTTTCTCAATGCAAACGCCGCTAACACGATAACACGGGGATCCGTTTAATTTAAAAGTTGTTCACCGGCCGCGGCGCACCGGCTCGGGCTGGAGAAGTTGTTGAGTTATATCTGAGAAGTTGTCGGTAGGAAGCTCGACGGAGCATTACTCGCCGGGCACACTGTAAACTCGCGGCATTTGTCTTACCCAGTAGACTAAAGCCACGACCGCACGGCGGAAATTCACCGCGCGTTTAAAAAAAAGTTAATCACAACTCTACGTCCGGTTTATTATATACTTCAATATATTATCAAGTTTAACGGCTCTGGATACAAGTACTTTTGAGTCCGTCGATATAATTTTTAATAATCAGTAGTCTCTGATTGCCGTTTTACCAACGAGCCAAGCGACGCGTACTCCATTCAACGCCATCAGACAAATCACCAGTTCCCCGCAGCGTTTTGCCGTCCGGGCCTCTTATCGCTGTCCAAACCCAACACTAACCCAAAAAACAAGAACCACGAAGTTCACGTCCAGGAGACGACAACTGAGACTGGCGCTATGTCTTATTATAGCAATTTCATTTTTCGCTTTAATCAGTACCGGCTGTGCGCGCTCTTTCATACAATTGTTAGTATTACATGGAACTTGCGGGCGGTGAAACTTCCCAGTGCGCGTTAGGCTCTCCCGCGTCGGCGTCGGCGTCGGCGTCGGCGTCGGCGTCGCCTCGCTCTGTTTGTCCACACCGTTGAGAGGAACTTGTCGTGTTTACACGACCTATACAAAGCCACTGCTTCTTGCAATGTAACCTCCTACTAATATTATAAACTAGCTGATCCGGAAAACGTTGTTTTGCTATATAATGTTTTGTAATATCTTCTAAGATGTTCATTGAAATTAAGTGATGTCAAAGACAATTTTGTTCACAATTAAATACTCTTAATCAACAAAACATTTATTTGGATAAAGATTAATATTATTACGTTGATACAACTGTTAACAAATAATGCATTAATTTCGACCAAATTTTATTACTATAAAAACGGTTCTAGTGAGTTAATCTTAAAAGATACACATATACTGTCGAGCACATTTTTTTAGATCATTTCAAGAGGAATAATTCTTTCATATATTTTTCGTATCTTGAACCGTTTTCGCAGCGCACGCAATGGTGAATAATTTTCCCCGTTTTTTTCACATTTTCCATTATTTCTTTGCTCCTAATAGTTGCATCGTAATGTTATATAGCCTAAAGCCTTCCTCGATAAATGGTCTATTCAACACAAAAATAAATTTTCGATTCGCACCAGTAGTTCCAGAGATTAGCGCGTTCGAACAAACAAAAAAAGAAACAAACTCTTCAGCTTTATAATATTAGTGTAGATTCGAAGATGTGTATATTAAGCATGTATGTTTTGTTTCTATATCAAAACAGCTGAACCGATTTTGATGAATTTTAGCATAGAACCAATATAGACGTTGGAGACAAACATAAGCTTTTGCCACGGAAATAAAACTTAAAAGCGTTGAAATTGGGGATGCAGCTTACTACGGAGAAGTAATTGTTTTTTTTTTTTTCATTTAGGGGTACAAATCGGGTTCTTATATTTGGTTCAATTGTACAATGTAAAAGGTAGATTGAGAGGGGAAGGAATCTCTATTCCTACAGGGAGCAGGGCGGGGAGGTGGAGAGGAGAGGGGGAGTAAGTTGAACTTAAAGTAAATACAACATTCATTGTCTTTTAGACAGAACAAGTTCGCCAGGCAACCTGGTATACAATAGTATGCGTTTTGCTGACTTACACCGATGTTGGTTGTGTGGTGCTAAGGCCAGTGCTCGAACTATTTTCATGTCTTGCTTTACCTCTTGCCCTGCGTTACGCTGTAGGGTTTGCCGGCAGAACAAAATAGCGCCTCCCTCTTCAACATACTGAGGTGTCGTAAGCGCGTGAGAGCCGGGTGGGGCATACGGCACGCCGAGTTGCGCGCAGGCTGCTGCTGCATGCGCCGGCACCGCACGCAGTGCCCACCCGCAAATAATCCAACACAATATTTCCAAACCTTCGTCCGTAAACAACTTTAAATCCCCGTGCTTCAAATATCAAGGTAATGTGTGTTAGTAACATTACATACACGTAATTATTTCGCTAACAACCTTACAAAACCCTCCCGACGAATTAGCCTCTTACTTGTGAAAGAGAAAAACAAAATAACTTCAATTACTTCACCTTGTACTTCTATTTGGGTCATTAAATCAACATAAATAAGCGTTGCCCCACCTCCAGCGCGGGCGCGAGCTCTCGCACCGCGCGGATAGTTCTGACAGTTTATTCCGGCGCCGTGTATCGCTGGTAAAGTGGTCACAGGCTTTGAAACATTTTTACTAAGAATTACACTGTGTTAATTCGTTTGTGATTCTCTGTATATTTTACCAAGCCTCAATCACTTCGAAAGAAAAAAGGAAAAAGCAGTCATTTGGCACGTAACATAACATATAACACAGAAGGACGGGTTAATCAAGGTAGAAAACAACAAAAGCAAACACAGTGCGCTGCGATGCGTCAAAGGGAAGCCAGGTCAGCAAATGCTAGGTAGCCAGCTGAGCCATCCAGCGCTGATGTTTAGCTGATACCTATTATAAGTATTTGTTATGTCAACGCCCGAAAAGCAGCTCGTAACTGCCCTTAGTAAACATTCGCGATTTCATTTATAACTAAAACCACTTCTAAGAGATATATCATATGGATGTGAGTGGCAGCAAGAGTTGAGATTGACCGAGACTTGCGCAGACCAAACAAAGCGAATTCCGATGAAGGACGATGTCAAAATAACATGAAATCAGCGATAGTACGCGAATGGATTAATAAATGTTAAGGAATCGAAAGAGGATTGTAAATGGTTTCCAATAAAGAAGTAACGTCCTGTACTGTCTACATACCCCGTTAGGACATCGGCGTGATGATAGGATCGATGTTAAAATCTGGAGATCAGTTCCTCTAAAGATGCAATATTTGTGCTTTGTGTACAGACTTAAATTTTCATCTCTTTGCCCGTCAGTTAAGAGAATTAATATTATTATAAGAAAACATTATGTAATTTAAAAAGTAACCAGGTTCACTACAAATTACATTAAGCACGATATAGGCCAATCTATTTCGTCTCACCTTGAATAGTTTTAAAGCAATGACTGGCACCTTTTGTTTTTCCTTCGCGTAATTTGTGTTTAGCGAGAAAAAAGTTTAATATTACTCAGTATGGATATTGAGTAATATTAAACTTTTTTCTCACTTAGAACAGTGGAAAGCATTTAAGCCAGCAAATATTAATTATAATAGAATCAAACACGTTAGCTCTGCGAATAATCAAAGGAAGTGACGGCTAAAATGTTTTTACTAGACAACAAGAGTACATCCAGTAGAATAAAAGGTAAACGAGTTCTTGTCAAAGGAACTCTCTTTCTATTACGTTCTCCATTGACCGTATGCGGGACACGGCGAGCGGTCGCACTACAAAAACTCTCAGGCGGCTGCTCTCGAGAGGACTTGGGGTCACATAGGACCTGGTTTTCATATAGATTTGCAGCACAAGTCTTAAGCGGACGCGGAATAGTTCTTACTTCAGTACAACTGTAACGTTTTCTATAATAAAGCGTAAAATGTGTCATTAAACATATTTTTATGCGCAAATTCACTTCTTTTGAACTATGGCTCGTTGTTTTGACCTGGTTTTCACCGATCCAATCACTGGATTGAGCTGCATGAGCCAAAAATCCCCTCCAGAGATTTTTCTGTTACCTAAGACTGGTTCGAGAAGCGATCGAGACTGAAAAGCATATTTTTTTTAACTGGTATGATGGGTTTGAGTATTTATCGGCGTGGAACCCACTGAGTAGGAAACTAGGAGCCCGTTTTATATCGCCTTGTAGACATGCCGACACTGTGGGCGCTGTATCGGGACTATTCAAATTATCAAGAACTCAAGAAGGTAGAGAAATTTATTTCCCGCCCACGACGAATACTGCGCGGCGCGTCAGTCTGCTCGTGACGATGACCTGTGTTACCAGGTCGAAACGTCGAGCCATAGTTGAAAGTAAGTTGGTTTGCGCATAAGACCCGTTAAAGTATTTATAATGAGTACAAAACAATAAAGATTTTAATGTATTAAATATGTCACTATCAATTCACGAGAGCGATATAGCGACACTTCTCAAGGTAGGGCTTATGATATCTGCATGAGGGCTTCCAGAGCCAATCATACATCATTTAAATTAATTTCTATTACTGTGAGCTAAGCTCCACTCTATCCACCATAGGGCTTAGTGTAGTTATGTTACTTAGCGTCGTATTAATAAAAGTGGCAACGACTTGTTTTTATATAACATGGTGACAAACAGGCTAACAGCCCGTCTGACAGAAAGTAGCTGCCGTCCCTTATGACTGGTAGTAATATTAGAGGCGCCGCCATCATGTCGCTGACCTTGAGGACGGCAGAATGGATCGGAACGTACAAGGCTGGTCTCGAATATTGACTAGGCGAGGCGAGCCATAATGAATATATCGCATTCTTCAAAGATGCCAATCGAAAATGCCAATTTTCCCAGAAGCATTAAAAGCAAGATGGCTGACAAAGTATTAAACACTTTGTAACTAAAGAGAACTAATACCTATAACATATCGACCGCGACGTGTTAACTCAATTTAAAAAAAATACAAGGCCGGCAAAGTCAGTACATTGCATCTGATGGAAAGTACAGTGTACTGCAAGATCGACAACGAGCATCAAGGAATGAAAGCGCCCTCGCAGTCGGCACCGTCACGCCCTCTCACACACGGCGCGACGGAAGCCGGCTGGGTATATTAACACTTGGATGTATGTACACAAGCGGATCCCGAAGGAGCAGGTCGAAGCGAGTCACTATTGTACTCTATATTCAAATATTTATTTACCGCGATTTCCACATTTTTACTTTCGGTGGTTATTTAATGTTTTTTTTTACTGTTTTTACCGCGAATTCCGCTGAGCTCGGCACACCGCCTCCGCCGCTGCTGGCACCGGCGCCACCGCCAGCCCTCTCAGCTTGCCGTTCCGCTGCCTCCAGAGCGAGCGCCAGCTCCACCGCCTTTTTGTAGACCAGCGTGGGTTCAGCGAACAAGCGAGACCGCATCTCCTTACCACGTAAACCTGAAACGAACTGATCCCGGATATTTTCTTGTAACATCTTACCAAAATTACAATATGTAGCAAGACGTTTTAAATTTAATAAAAATGTACTAATGCTCTCTGTCTCCGGTCGCCGCCGCTGTCGAAGTCGCCCTACCACCTCGAGCTGCAATGACTTAACAAAATTTACGCAATTTATAACCATAATACTTTTTGCGGGAGTTTCATTAATTTACACATATCTTTGATATATGTTTGAGTAAATTATAAATAGACAAAATAGTTTTGGGAGTCGAAGCTGCTCGCGTCCGTAGGCTTTACCCTAGTTTCCCTACACGTGACTCCTGGGTGGTGCTAAACGAGCAGCAGCGAGGTGGCAGGGCGTCGGTGCCCGTCTGGATCGCGACCACAGTACATGGGTGTAAAGCCCGTCATAGTGACCAGTTTCGGCTTGTCGCGTTTCGGGATCAGCTTGTGTATATCCAGTAGCTCATATACCTAGAGACCTTCAGTCGTGGTATATGTGGGTCGACATGACGATGTAGACTATCAATGGATTTTCATCCTTTGATAGTCGCTTTCGTTTTTGGACTACACTGTACTTACCATCAGGTACTCTGTAATCACTCTGTCGAGCCAGTGTAAAAAAAAATAGTTAAAATAAAATATAAAGGATTTTTATTACACACTTAACCTTGACCACAATCTCACCTGGTGAAAAATCATGATGAGGCCGATGATGGAGCGCGCTCACAGAACAAATACCACTTCACTCGTCGTTTGAAGATTCCCGTGTCGTAAGATGTTGGAGAAACAGAAGCAGGAAGCGAATTCCACTCCTTGACAGTTCGCAGCAAATAAGCGAAAGCGAAAGTCAGATCCTCTGCTTTTTTTAAAAAACAGCGCAGATATGAAAAATTCTAAAATATAAATCGCTGGAGCTTATGACTTGCGCGTGACTGAGCTGAAGGTGCTGGTTGCCGTACAAATATTTGCCGAACTGAGCTCGGGACTCGCTCGCCTCTCGCCTCTCGCCGGCTGGCCTCGCACACCCACAGCCCTTACATTCTTTGGGAGGGACCTCACCTATGTCGATTATTTTTGGACTCGTTTATTATTTAAGACATCTGCCGAACCGACGCGACGGTGTAACGAGATAAAGCTCCGACGCTCAAACTTTTATTCTTTATCAATGGGACAGGTTAAACTTCGGCAAAATATCGTGACAGTACATTTGATCTGATATAAACTTTGTAACGCTCTTTTTTATGAGATAAGACCAAGTTAGACAAAAATAAGCTTCTGTTTTCTCTTATCTGTATTTTTTTTATTATTTCTAAAAGGCACGACTAAACGCCACAACCTATTTACATGGCGCGTGAAAATGTCATTATAAAACATAGTAAGCATCCGTTAGGGGCGGTATTTTTGATATTGCACTCTTAAGGGGATGCAATATGTTGGCAGCTCTTTTCTCTTTATCAGCGTAGAAATACGTATTTCAATGTTTTTTGAATATCAACCCCTCAAGGAAAAAAAAAGGTGTTGAAAATTGAAAATCAGTCAATTTTAAAATAAAAAGTCAAAGCCAGTATTAAAATCTTTGGTTAGATATAATAATATGTGTTTTGACCTTTTTGACTTATTAGGGTAAAATGAAGAGTTTTACCGGTCAGCGCCGGGTCGCTACAACTAGCGTACTATATAATATGGGCTTACCCTTGGCACCGGCAGTCGAGTAGGAGCAACAGCCCGGTGGCTCTAGCCAGTGCGCGTCCGGCACTCACGCACTGTTGCCCTCAGGCGGCCCAGGCGGTCCAGGAGGGTTCCCAGCTGGTCAGACAAGGGCACTGCACTCGTATAGTAAAAACTTGTCGAGATAAATGTTGTTCTCGTTGTGTGCTAGACCGTGTGCTGTCCGGCCAGACAGACACAAGTATATATTCGTAAAGTGAAACTGTAGAAGCCGTCGCACATATTTTCTGGCTGAGCTCGCGGCTTCGTTCGCTTTGAAATGCTACTTTTGTTATGATAATCATGATTTCAGTCTTATTCTGATATAAACATACATTCAATTAGAATTTTATTACAATTATAATATTACTCACTTACCTCTTGAAACTGTAGGTTGCAGGGCGCTATTGAAAATAAGGGTATTTCAACAATATTATTTCATAATAAAACGGGTGTTGAGTAACATAGTGCTCGACAGTATGATGTGATGAACGGCCGGGCGGCGCGGCGCGGTGGCGGGGCCTTTATTGCGGCTCAGGTAACGTTCCACTATAGCTGCAGTAATTCACTGTGACAGACACCTTATAATACTCACGGAAATACACAGAAAAACTCAGGACATATACATATACATATATATATATATATATATATATATATATATATATATATATATATATATATAATACTGGCTCAACAAAGTGATTACATTGCATCTGATGTAAAGTTCAGCGTCAGCCAAGATCGGCAACAACCGCCAAGGGAAGGAAACCCGACGGCAGCCGCCAGCGCGGGGTCGCGGTGACGCGGCCGGCCCGCACGCACCGCGACGGAAGCTCTCTAGGTATGTACAGCTGGATATATGCAAGCTGATCCCGAAACGCAACAGGCCGCAGCGAATCACTATGATGGTCTTTACACTTGTGAACTGTGCTCACGGCCAGTTCGGATAAACGCCTTATAACCTCAAAAAAAAAATCCACTTGAAGGCTGTATCCCAACGTTAATCAAGTATATCTATACATGAACAAAATATATGTAGCTTAATTCAATTAAACATACGAGTAGGTGTCGCGGCTGGAAAGTTTATCTTTAAAGGCACATTAAGCGTAGCAAAGGTCCCTCCAGTGCGGCCCGGGGGGCGGCGGGGCGCGGCGGGGCGCGGCGGGGCGCGGGGCGACGCGTCGCGCCTCATACAACCCCGTGACTCATCAACTTCCCTAATGTGTTTTTTCTGTAAGTTGAAGCACGCTCGCCGGCTATGCAATTTGTTTCAAAAAACCTAATCTACAGATCTGTTATGCTATACTTAGCGTAGATTAGTTAAAGTGCAAGGAGAGCATACATCGTAGACTCGATGGTAAGTGGAGGGGACACTTCACGAAGGGAAACCACGAATCGGTGGAAGGCATGTGGGGACACAGCCGGTGAAATGGACCGATGATTTAGTGAAGGTGATTGATAGCAACTGGTGAGCCAGAGCTTGCCGCCGTCAGGAGTGGATACTAATAGAAGAGACCTGCACCTAGCATTACACGGTTGAAGGTTGAAGAGAGATCCTAGACTCGACGATCTCTTTTTATCTTTTCAGGCGCATAATTTTAACAGAATATGTCGTCAAGCTATATCCCTTCCGCGGTGAGCAGGGACACATTAGTGTCTGTATCCATTTTGCGTTTATTTGTCGGGCCCAAAGTGACCGATAGCGCAGCGGAGCGCGGATCCACAGCACTAGTACACGTGACATGTCTATTAGACGCCGCGCGGGTTTGCTCGCGATGTTTTCCTTCACCGGTTACCATGTGGCGCCTGAATCCATAATAAATCTGGAATAATCCAAACACACGGGCCACAGTTGGAACCTACGATGGTTCGCGCCGCCGCGCTTCGATACTGGCTATTTATCCACTAGGCCAACACAGCCACGCAACACAAGCGCTCTATTTATTCTGGACGGATGCTTAGCTGGCCTTTTTCGATCTTCATGTTGGTCAGAATTGAATTTCGTTGACGCTATCCATTGTACAACGCTTTTCCTGATACCGGAAACCCAATAGTAGGGGGACAGAAAAATGCTGAGGTGGTGACCATAAAGTGACTGTAGAAATGTGTGGAGACAGTCGACCAGATAGACCGATAGATAATTTGGTGAAGGTGGCTGGAAAAAAATAATTTATTAAAACTCAAGAGTGGACAAGAATGGAAGACACCTTCGTCCAGCATTAGGGAGAACGATTGAATGATGAAGATGGATAATTTATTTCTACATTTATTAATATTCAGGCTAATAACTATCTACTGTGCCGCCCGCGCGTCGCGCCGTGCAGTTTATATAAAATTCGGAGCGCCATCGCGGACCGCGAGAGCGCCCGGCCGCACGAGCAGCGGCCAAAGGGAAGGCAGCGCTGCCGCCCGCGCGCGCTACGTGACCAGTTTACTCGGATATTGTCTCCGCGCGGCGCGTCACATCACTTATTTTAAAATTAAAAAAAAAAACTTACATAATCAACTACTTAAAGACTTAAGGGTACGAAATAATCGTTCTTAAAAAATAAATCTGTATGTGCGCTTGCACACGCGTCACGCGGAAACTTATCTAATTATGTGAGTTACATAGAGACACGGCTTGACCAGTCATAGATTACAATATCCTGTTCTCTAGTAGAGTGTCAGTTAGAGAGGCCGCTATCAATCTGCTTCGCGTAATGACTCGATTAAAAGTTCTTAATGAGTTAGGAAAATAAATTAAACAAAAGATTTTACAAAGATTATCCGGGATTTATGCACCAAAATCAGAGAGATAAAGTAAAGCTTGTTTATTAAGTGAACATTTTATGTTACACAAACACCAAACTAACGCTAAAATATTAATTTTAGCGATAGTTTTGGGAGTCGAAGTTGCTCGCGTCCGTAGGCTTTTCCCTAGTTTCCCTACACGTGACTCCTGGGTGGTGCTAAACGAGCAGCAGCGAGGTGGTAGGGCGTCGGTGCCCGTCTGGATCGCGACCACATTACATGGGTGTAATGCCCGTCATAGTGACCAGTTTCGGCTTGTCGCGTTTCGGTATCAGCTTGTGTATATCCAGTAGCTCATATACCTGGAGACCTTCAGTCGTGGTATATGTGGGCCGACATGACGATGTAGACTATCGATGGATTTTCATCCTTTGATAGTCGCTTTCGTATTTGGACTACACTGTACTTACCATCAGGTACTCTGTAGTCACTATGTCGAGCCAGTGTAAAAAAAAAATAATATTAATGTTTTCATTAGCTGAGTATTCTTTATTACGTTATAAATAAAGTATCTGCGCTTATCCTGTGCGTGACTGACAATCAAATATAATTGTGTCGTTTTGGATTGAATTAGTAATGACTCAATAATGTTATTGGCAGAAAAAGTATTGAGCCCCTTCGAGTGTGAGCCATTTTTTACAAACACCTATAACAAAAACTTTCAAAATAGAATGACAATATTATTTTTTGTTAGTTCATTATTATCAGGCAGGTCGTGTGGAAACACAACTGATTTTTTTTACACTGGCTCGACATAGTGACTACAGTGCACCTGATGATAATTACAGTGTAGGCCAAAAACGAAAGCGACCGTCACAAAGGATGAAAATGTATTGTTGGTCTCCGTCGTCAGGTTGGCTGACATATACCACGGCTGGAGGTCTCATACACCTAATGAGTTACTGGATATACACAAGCTGACGCGCCGCTAAACGCGACAGGCCGAAGCGAGTCACTATGACGGTCATTACACACGTGTGCTGTGGTCATGACCCAGTCCGGGTAATAGCCCTACCACCAAAAAAACGCAAAGATATGTGCCTGTATCTGTGCTATTTGACTTTTCTTAAATATTCTTTGTTGTAATTGTAGTATATAGTATTTGTTCCAGCGATTTTTAAATTAGTTCACAATGAGAGCTGAAGTTACGTATTCCGGGAGATCATGCCAGGCTCTGAAAAGTCCTGTTGCTTAAAAAGTGCTCCTGTGGGTTGTTGTTAGACCGACTGGTGCTCGGCTCAAGCTGCTGGCCTCGGAGACGGCCGCTGCCGCTGACTTTTAACATTTATTCAAAACCTCTAAGGTCATAATTCTCATTTAATATTTTCCAAGTTTCCACCAAACCACTGCGATCTCTGCGGCCCTCGAGCGTTGTAAGCCAGCCGCTCCTCACACAACTGTCACTCGAGCGCTCAGCCGACTTGGTGATTATTAATGTAAAGGCTAAAAAAACACAGCACGTACCGAACCAAACTAATGCAATAGATGTTAATAAATTAGAGATTTATATTTGCAGAGTCTTAACTGAAACATATCAATATCATAAGGAGAAGTGGCCGATACACCGTCTCTGTAATACGCATTATTGCCTGTAAACATTGTGTTATCTGTAAACATAATGATTATGTATGACGGACGTCAGACGCTGGCTATCGGCTTGTCGGCTAATAGAGTGCTGACATAGTGCAAATTAATCAGCAAGCGGAATCAAACGCGGCCGGCGGCGTGTTTGCGCTCGGCCCGTATTTGGCCACCGCTTGTGTTCCCACAGTAATCCGTCGACGTGTTGATGATGTTTGAGCCTCTCCAGACAACTACTTGCGCTCCTGCATCGCACTATTGACACATATACAGGAACAAGGCCCGAGTGCCAGTACTGGAACAAACACATTACATGACTAGAAATGATGTTTTTTATTACGCACAGACCTGGGCTTGACCTCCACCTCACCTAATGAGAATCAATGAAGTAGCAGACGGAGGAGCAAGCCTTCTTGCTTGAAATTCGCACTGAATTGAACTCAATTAAAGAATACAACACAACGGAACAAGGTGAGTAAGAATAAGCCTGTGAAAACAAAGGGATATGTCCTTTCGCGTCGCTTTGCACGCGCTTTACTTTTTCCTTTCCTGTCGAAGGAATTAACATTGCGTTAACGCAAAAAGAATATACAGAAATATACACTTGTCCCTTCGCCAGAAGTGATTTTAAACAATATGGTGTACCTCACGAGGCTGGTATGGTCATCAAGTCACCATCAATGCACCAAAGCTTCATTAATATATTTGATTTTAAAAAAAGATCATGTAATTTATTTTTTAATTTCATGTTCTTCTTCCCCCTTATCTAGCTCTTTAATTTATATTTTTATAAAATCGTTCTAGATCAAACTTTATCATGTTTGAATCACATGTTTGTTTGGCACTCAGGAACTTCATCAACATCGAGCAAAGTTTTACACTAGTACTGTATTAATTGAACGGTTCTTGCTTCAATAAAAAGCGATTCCTTCAGATGCGTTTACCTTTCTATATACAATTACAGAATGTTTATAATTTATTTTGGCATCCTCCCTACATTTTTTCAAAGCCTCACTTTACATTTGTTTGTTCTATTTTTCCGTTCCCCCGTTTTAAAGCTCTACCCAGCTGTTTATTAACACGTTCGCACGAAATGTAATGTAAACTTATATATTAACCATTTTGCGTACATACCTGTTATAGTATATACTTTCATCTTAATATATTAGTAATATACCCGGACAGTTTTGATTGGTCTGTCCCATGGAAATAATTTTAATTAAATAGCTTTAGTAACTGTTTGTTCGCTTGTAACTAGTTTCAAATGGATGTGTTTCATCATTGCCGCCGTGCACCAAGGCGCCGGGTAAACTAGTATATTTACAAAAAATAAAACGGCAGGGAATATGCCAGCAAAAGCGAGTCCGGTGGTATGTTAATAACTCCGATGGAACTTGATAAATGTCAATATAAAACTCATTAGGAGGCGCCGAATGAAAGCTTTAGAATGAAGCAAAAATTCCGACGCGTCGCCGCCGCCAGCCGCCGCCAGCCGCCGGCCGCCTCACTTGACGAGGGTGAGGCGATTACGAACTTCCATGAGCTCTGTCCAAACTCCGTGCGAGCCTTTCGCTCCTCTTTCACGGTTTTATGATGAAAAATTGCTCTAAATACAAACTTGTGTACGATCATTACTAACAGCAGTACAAGAGATGTCTCTTTATGAACAACAGTCAGTTGCAGTCGCGGCGCTGCGGCACAGCCGCGCCATCCTTGCCCTGGGCTCTACAGCCTGACTCGGCGCAGTGGCCGCGCCACGCTTGAAGGTTAGGTTAGGTTAGGTTAGACAGTAACTCAACTCACAGTAAAGAAATCCTATCGGAACTCGCGGAGACCATCATGCCGGCCTGCGCAAATATCTCTTTATGCTTCGCTTAAAGGACCCAATATCATAGGACGGCGCGGTGGGACAATGGCGAGCATATTAATTTTACACCAGTTACGCTAATTTGATTTTTATGGCACGGGTCTCTCCAAAGTTTTCTCTTCTTTTCGTAAGCGGCGTTGCATTCGCCTAATAAATTTATATTAGGAAACATACTTATGTTATTGGAACGATGCATATCGTATCAATCAAATATGTTATAAGTATGTGAACGATTCCTTTTTTGTATGTATTCTACTTTTAGTAATTTATCCAATTATTTATTGTAAGTTTTGCATTGCTTTTATACATATGTATGTATATGGGATCAAAGCCACCGCGGTGGAAACACGCTCGTCAGAACATCAATTCACAGCTGAAGGACACGGCTGTAGTGAGAGTTAGAGTACTTTGTAGTCCTAGCAGAGATGCGAGTGACCGTGCAGTTGTGACTCCGCGAACCCATACAATACAATTGCGCAATTTAATTACAATTGTAATATTATAAATATAATAAAACGCGCGCTGCCTGGGCGCGCACAAAGTAAAGATAATCTTTGTTTATTGTATCATATAAAATATAGTAGTTACTAATATAATATTAGGTACCTAGCGGCCTTGATACAGGGCAAGCATGCTTTTGAACAGAAATATAGTTTCATACTAGTGAATAATAATTAAAAATAAACATGTGAATGTGTGCTTACTGAAATTAATGAAAACACAATGCCTTTTTTACAGTCCTCTTACAAAGCTAAGGTTGTACAGGACTCGGGGTAGTAGTATTTACTGGCTGTATGCCCTGTTTACAAACCGTATGCACGCCCCTGCCACACTACGCCATCGTGGTGCGGTGGGGAGACTGGGCGCAGGCCTCTCCCTGGACGAATACAACTTCATAGAACCACAGATACGAGTGTATAAATTGTAAACCCCTTTTTTATGTCGAGGGCTTAAAAATAAAAAACCCAAATGATCCCGCCATATTGCTCTATCAATAGCGAAATCAAATAGTTAACGTCGGGAAGTCAAGACGGAACCCATTTCAGAGTACGAGAATGAGCTAAACTCTGACACGAGAGTGGTCGCCGTGATGAGGGTGGCGCCAGCCTCGGATCTAGGTGGGGATGGCGGGGCCCACGCCCCACGCGCCAAATTAAAGGCAGCAGAGAAAATCAACAAGCGTACACACTAAATAGCGTATCTAAAAAAGAGGACCAATTCCTTGTTAAAAATAAACTGGAAATTTGTACAATCCACCGTTTTTAAGTTTTAAGTCTCATAAGATAACAATGTCATAAGCAACGCCAGAACAAAATTTAGGTATATGTTGTTTATGAATATTTCACTTCCAATGCAATAAATAATTTTTAAATTTTTACAAAGCAAAGCAGCGATGCATTGTGTAACGCCTGGGGTGCGGTATGGGGGGGTGGGGGGTAGTGTCACTTACCAATACCTAGACTCAGCGCGCTGCCCCTCTCTAGTCGTGCCGGTGTCCCGTTCCATTAGATGAAGAGGCGTCTGTGCAAGCGCTAGTCTTCGCGCACCAGACACACCCTGCGCAATTGACTGTTCCCTAACATTGTCACCGGCGAGCTCGCCTGCACCGAGCGGGGCCGCAGCTCACGCCTACTTCATGTGATTCAGGTACATCGCCAAGGACGAAAACGGGGAGGATTTCATTATAATTTTTACAAATTTCTAGGGCAGGAAATCTCGGAATCTTTTTCTATTGGATTAATTTATTGAATTGAGAAACAAAAGTAGTAGTACTGGCGGCGCGAGGGGGGCAGGCAATCGTTTTTGCCCCACTTCGAAATATACCAAGATCCGCACCTGGCCGAGGCGCCAGTTGCCAATGGTACCTCTATGCGAGAGATCTGCACTCGACACCACAAAAGTATACCGGGCCCCTGCCGCTAGTCTCTCAAAGGAATGCGTAAAATCATCCCTCTTTATATGGAAATCTTTCAAATATTTTATTAATAACAACAACATGACATATCGTCACGCTATATCCCTTTCAGAGTGAGCAGAGATATGTTAGTGGCTTATTAGTAGTAGTTAGTATCCACTCTACGCTTATTTGTCGTGCCCAACGAGACCTTTTAAGCTTGCCTGGTTCGCTTCGGCCTGTCGCGTTTTTGGATCGACTTCTTTACGCTTAACGTAACCTAGAGCTCTCCGGCCGTGGTACTCGGGATCCATCACGTGCGCTGTATTCACTTTATCGATCTATTGTAAAAAAAACACAAATGAATCAATTTGCCTATCAATAGATGAAACATTAATGTTTAAAAGCATTTAAACTTTTAAGAAGCGTTTCAGAAACTGGCCGCTAATGTTGTGCATATTTAATGTAATTTTATTGACAAAATAAACTCGTATCTCGGCAAGTGCCTCTGAGTTTAAACATAGCGCGGAAAGCCGCATTACGGCGAATAGAAATGTCACGTGCAAGGGCGCTGTGCACGGCGATCAGCTGCGCTGCTGGTCACGTTCGGCACAACATATAACTACAAAATGGATACAATCAATAATTTTTAGCGTGGTAGGTATGCAGGAAGAAGAAAGTAGACCTACCGTAGGCTAAAGCGCAGGATAGCGTGATAGATGAGATGATGAAGAATGAAATGAAGAAGTCCAGACAGCAAGTAGATAGACGTTTAATAAAGCACAGTACAAAGTCCAGTAGAGGTAGTGAAGCACAAGTATAATAGTCCAAGTAGAAATCGATTATACAGCACAATAATACAAATAACAACACGTAAATAGCATCTATGAGATCGGTACGAATCCCGAGCGAGAAGAACGCAGCGGCGCGTCAACTGCGATAGCGAGACTGTTGTGCAGGGTGCGCGGCGGCGAAGCGCTGGCGTCGCGCGCGCTCGCGCAGTCCCCCCGCGCACGCCGGTACACAGCGGCTCTCAACCTTAGAAGCATTGAATGTTAATATGAAATGCATTGATAAAATTACTTATATAAATAAATGAAGATATAATAATGTTATTTAAATTAGTTGTTAGTTATAGATTAGTATAGTATAAAGAATTAGAAAATAGATAACGTTAAGGACAGAAATAAATAAATACATAGATAGTATGCCACAAATTTATGTCTGTTGACGCTGCAAGTGGCATAGCGTGGCGTGTATATATTA
Organism: Automeris io; assembly: GCA_036320925.1. Lineage (NCBI taxonomy): Eukaryota > Metazoa > Arthropoda > Insecta > Lepidoptera > Saturniidae > Automeris > Automeris io. Next base: position 17,928,832 of record JAUDJH010000009.1, read on the forward strand.
TTACAAGTTACAGGCATTGACTTGCTTCCTCTCCGTACTGTTCTCGGTACTTCGTTCTTTTTACTTAATAATTAATTATTATGGATTCATTTAAGATTTTAATAAATACTATGGTACTATTTTGTCTATAATTTACTTTGTTTTAAAAAAAATATAAGGCTATCTCTTTTTCTTACATATTTGGAATTCAAATCACCCTGTGTATAACAGTATTGGCACTGGCGGGATTGGACGGGAGCGGCGTGCACCATCGCGTCACACGTCGCGTCGCCTTGGGCTGGCTGGCTGACTGGCTGGCTAGCTGGCCGGCTAGTTGGCCGGCTGGCTGGCTGGCAGGCTGGCTGGCAGCGCACGCACAGTAGCGCCACTATTATATTCAGTTGCTTTCTTAAATGTACAAAAACAGGAACAGGAACAACTTAAATGTATTTTCTAATCCTCCTCCGCTTTACTCTTGTTTCTTAAATTAGAAAAATATCGTCCGTCCGTATGATACCCGACACGAGATGATGGATGCCATGCGGTGTGAGTTATTAGCAGGGCCCCGGGCGACACAACACGGTGTAATTACGGCGTAACACGGGCGCCGGCGAATTAACGAAAAAGTATCGCTGACACAGATTAACGCAAAAAGTAACAGAAGCACAAAGCTCCTGCGCCATCGTCATCGGCGTCCGCTCCGACGCGACACGAGCCCTGCGCGCAGAGCCGGGCAGCCCGCGCCCTACGCCATGTTTTATACTTTCAATGCTTTCCTTTTGGCAGAACTATATGCCGTTGGCTGGGAAAGTCCTTTACAATTTTACCAGGCGTAGATACTTTGGTGGCAACCAAGGGAAAGAACCTGGCGGTGATCTGCTAGCGTCTCAGAAGCGACTACCTAGAGAAGAAACGCCGAAAGAAACTCACGGCTGCGTCGGAGTGGAGCAGCGCCTCGGGGCCGAACCGCACCGGTCAGCGACAGGCGGCTGAGCTGCCTTCGCCGACGACGCCGGTGTCGTGGAAAGTTGCAATGAATTTTGTTTATATATTTATATTTAACAGCATAATTTGTTTTATACCTGTATGTAAGAAAAAATAAATTATTATTAATTAACACATTTTATATAATTGGTGATGATTGGTTACGCGTGACCAAAAATAATGTAACCAATGCATATTATAAACAATCTGTTATCAGTAAGTCTAAAAAAGTTAACTACGTATCAAATATCAAACCACAAAAACATGTTCTTTTAAAACTGTCACCAAATCTCAAACCTTTCGTCAAAAATATTACGAATTCTTGAATATAATATAAATCTACAGACAGAAACAATTTTAAGCATTAATGAATTATGGATTTGTTCCTGTTAAAAATTTAAGATTTATTAGTGATTGAAATTCTCATTCCATTTAAAGATCGTTTCTGCAAAGGAGTGAAAGAAATTTTAAAACTTAACTAGTGCACCTTTTAACTGCTGTACTTGTGTTACGCTTCTTGCGAGTGTGGCGGTGTACGTACGTTCTATACAGACGCACACGGGAAGCACGTGAAGCTGAGCTGAGCTCGAGTGTAAGCCTGTATCTGTAATTGCAATAGCTTTACGTAGTATACATATACACCACTTATTTCGGCATTACGCGCGAATTAGTTATACGCGCCCTAGTCCACGGCGCGGCGGTTCAATCTCCTCGTGCTGATGCCCGTGTAGCCCTTTCAAAACGCCAAGCCTTAACTAAAACAAGCTTAATTCGCGCATAGAACCCGTTAATGTATTTCTAATGAGTACAAAACAATAGTTCTATGTGCAAACCGATGACTATTTGCCTAAAACGTATTGTCGCAGCACACGTTGCTAGCTCCTGGACTATGTGCACGGCGCCAGCTCGGGAGAGGCTTTGTAGAGGCTTTACAATTACAGGTTTCTCTCGCACCGGCCGAATGCGAGGGAGTGCTCAGCGCTCCTGTCGCGGGAGGAGGGAACGTGTGTTTATTTTATGAGTGTCTGTGTATTGTTCACAGACGAGAGAGTGAGTGAGTGAAAGCACTCACACGGGCTTGGGGATCGAAATTCCAAATGAAATTTGGATGAGATAGAAAGCGGAACATTGTATTGAAGCGTTCTAATATAGCTGGAACTGCTACTAGCTGGTACACCGGGTTAGAGTTTGTAATGTGTTTCCAACTTGTCGGAATATGTATAGCAGTCGGCGGCTGTGGTGGCACAGTGCATAATGTACCGGTTTCCGTGCGCGGTCACGCGAACGCTCGTAGGTTCTAATCCCGGCACGTGCCTCTGGGTCGTGGTGCCAAATTAAATACGCATTTAGACACAGCACCGATGGCGGAAAACATTACGAGGAAACCCGCACGGCATCTAATAAAAATACCTCGTGCACTAGTGCCGTTGAACGGCGATTATCGCCGCTACTGGTCACGTTGCAAAGTGGATACAGCCACTAATGTACCACTCTGCTTACCCCATATGGAATACAGCGTGACGATGTATTATTGTTACGTTTTATTTCTATAATTACAAATAATTTGAATCAACCGTAAGTAGTGGGCAAGTGACAGCAGGCAATATTAGATGAAATGAATTTATTGTCTAATATTAAAATAAATTGAGTAAGCAACTGTACAGAGCTAGTGCAAGCCGCGGGCTGCGGCGGCGGCTGCGCCAGCTGGACCCGCGGACAGAACTTATAAAGCGTTCTTACCTTTAATTTCCTAATTGTGTCGATTTTCTATAAAAACATGAGCCCATACAGAATTAATTCAAAAACAAGATTCTGTAATTCCGTAAGCGTGACTCTCGCAGAAATATTAACAGATTAAATATACATCTCGTTTGTTTAATTAGTATTATAAATATTAATCTTAGAAACTTTTCAAAATAAATGTTAAATATTTGCGAGAGCGGCCGCTCCGCAGAGATTTCATTTACCCTGGGTTTATTTGTTCACAAACACGCCATTTAAATAAATCGCGTGATAAATTATGTTTTTACAAATGTCGACAGTTTTTTCGATCTCTCTATGGATCTTTGAAACAGATGTTATAAAAAGTGAATATATAAATGTTTGCTAGCCTCCGAGCTGGTGCACGGGCCTTCTCTATACATAGTGCACACCCGCCCCCTCGCATTGCACCAACGTCAAGGGTTCAATGTCCAAACTCCTTCCCTTGCATTCCACAGTTATAGTGGGCAAAGAGAAGGGATACCTTTGCCACGCAGTGCGACGAAACTGGTTAATAATAATAATTTAAATAATGAATATATTACTCGACATTATATGTATAAATTGCATTCGCTTTATATATAACCGTAAAATCCTCGGCGAGTAATTTTGATGACAATTGTTTCAGCTGTGACGAGACTGCGCTCCAGCTTACTCAGTGGGTTCTCTTCTTGTAAACAAATGTAATTGGTGTCCATTACTTTATACCAATATTACGAAGCACCATCTGTAAACAAATGAATTTACGACAAGATAATACTACGATACTACTCGATTTACTGACTACTGTACGATAAAATTTTTGAAATGTATTCTGCACAAACATATATAGGTATTAGGAATAGAAAAAAGCATCTAGAAAATGTAATTTGGTCCTGAAAACTGCCATTAACTATACCATTGATCACGTGCAAGCGCTAAATGAATACAACAATGTATTACTGCTTACCCCGAAATACACATGACGTGATTATATTTTATCAACATTATTCAAAAAAGAGTTGAAATGTTTGGGGTTCTCCGTAAAAGAGACAATTTCTTACACTTGAATATTATAATTCTTGATAATTATAATGTAAATAATAATAACAACATATCGTCACGGTATGTCCCTTTCAAGGTGAGCAGAGCTAAATCAGTTGTTTTATCCAATAATTATAAGTATAATAAATAATAGGTTTTACATAAAGCAATCTTACTGGATCAGAATGATTCCTAGTTCGTTACTAAAAAGAATGAATATTATTGTAATTAAAATGTAAAACAAACCGCAAACCGCGTATATCCAAAAAGAATTAAATAAACTTTAACTCTGTACAAATGAGCCGGTTTAGCTGCAGTTTCGGCCAAACTCCGCGAGTAAATCGGTAAAATTTTAAGAGCCAAAGTCGTTCCGTGGCCTTAAACAAAAAGTAAAGTAGTATAAAATTAGCATATCAACGCAACCAGAACACACAGCCCTGTGTGCCTACATATACATGTGTGCGGCCGTTACGCGCGTCTACCGAGCGTCTGTACAATTGTGTACTCCGACTAAACGCTCGCAGGCACGGCCGGGCAAGGGTACCGCAAGAGGAAATTCATTGTAAGTGAACACGTAAATTATCTATGCACACTCATACATAAACTAAAGTTTGTCAATTATTTTTATTCTTAATTCAACCACAGGAGTGATATACAGAATTAAAATAGCGATAGAGTAGCTTCATTTGTCATTTTTAAGATTAAAAAACAGGGACATTTAAATAATACATAAATGAGGGCGTACATACCCAGCGGATTAGTAAATAAAAGTAGCAATGGTTGGGACACACAGCACGAAGAGAGGATGGCTGATGGTACAGGGGAGATGTCGGGTGGAGACCACGCACTGACAAGCGCAGTATGGGATGTTCACCCCCAATTCGAAGATCGCATGGCGACGCTAGATGCAAGCCTCTTCCGACTGGTCGCTCTGGTAAACGTTAGGAGAAGACTATGTCCAGCACTGGACTTCCTATGGCGGATATGATGTCGGCATGAAAGATTTTCTGTTCCTTTGAATTATACTCAAATGAATTACCTTATTCTTGAATTACTCTAAAATATTGAAGTAACAAATGTTTGATAAGTTATGTATAAGGAAACCAAAAAGCAGATAAAGAAAATGCAAACTCTACTTCTGATATATCGAGAAACTCGATTGAATGGTATTGTCTTAGACGTTATTTACACCAGGCCAGCAGGCGAGGCGTTCCGCTGCGCTAATTGGCCCAAAAAGTTAGAATTACCATTCATTTTAATGGTTTTATTATAGTTTATAAGCTAGCAACAATTAGACGGCTGCAGAAGGGAAACAAGCGTTGTTTGTATAATGCCAAGGCAAGTATATATAAAAAAAGTAAATAAAGGCAAGGTGAGACGGGTTGGTGGCTAGATTCGGCTGAACCTTACGTCTACAACGCGCAATAGCCCGGCAGAGTGGATCACGTCTTATTTCACCTTAATGACTGTATCAATACAGTACATAGCAAGTGAACATCAGTTATATGCTATTGATGTGTTACTGGAAAAATTTATTACTAAATCCGGCGTCTTCCTACCATGCGGTCTATGACCCGTAGTTATTGTATCATAGTCTTCAAATTAATATTGATACAAGAATGGCCAGATATCGTAATGGTCCGGTCGTGGCCGTTCGGTTATGCTCGCAGGCCCGCTGGCCCGCTGGCCGCTCGCCAGCAGCAATAACAGACAGAGTTCGCAGCTGTGTGCGCGTTTTATAGACCTCCCGTGACCGATCACTGCCTCCAAAGTATTGGACAGTTTTGTAGAGTTCACATAAAATTGTATCAAATACAGTTCATGTTTGTAACGGGACTGCTTTTATGAAATATTATTTCTAGTTACAGTGTTATGAGTCGGTTACCTATATATGTCTACGAATATAAAAGTACGTCTATGTTATTTATTTCATCTCATCTAGCATTGATTATAATTATAAGAAACTTATTAAATATAATCAAATTTTAATGTAAAACCAGAGATCAATGCTGAAATGTAATAGAAAACTTTATTTATGTTTCTCTTTCATAGATAAGCCGAGAAACATAATTTTACTTATTTTCTATTTTCTGTAAATATTTAAAAAAAAAACTACACATATATGAAAAACAAAAGAGGAAAATAGGAAATATAAGATAAAAAGAACAGAAAATGCAAAACCTAACATATTTTAAACAAAAAAATCAAACAAAGTTTAGTTCCAGATAAAATATGAATAAATTTTTATATACTGGCTCGACAAAGCGACTGCATTGAGCCTGGTGGAAAGCGCTGTGTAGCCCAAAAACGGCAACAACCGCCGAGAGACGATGATCAGTCGACAGTCGCCATTGCTACGCCGGCCCGCACGTGCCGCGTCGGAACGTCTACGAACAACTGGACACACACAAGCCATTTCATCATGAACCACTAGACGCCGTGCCGGGTACCAGCCTTAACGTCCTTGCTGGACGTTCCTTGTATTCGCACGAAAAGATTCGTGTCTACATCCATCAGGCTAACAGCTAAGGAGTGGAATATACCTCCAGCGAGCGCATTATTCCACTTGGGAGTCTTTAAGAGGAGAGTGACTAGGCAATTGTCGTGCGGATGCGGTCGAACCTATCTTCACCTTTCACGAGGTGTGGTCGAAGTCTAGCGCCAGGCCGTAGCGAGTCACTGTGGCGGTCACATGTGTACTGTGGTCACAACCGCGTTCGAGCTATCGCACTACCAACTCAAGATGATTGCAGTAGGTCCTGCGATGCGTGCAATACAATACAATAGTGCAGAGCATATCACAGACAAGACATTGCCGGCACTGAACGGCTATATATCAGTCGGCAAGAGGGGCTGCCTCGCGCCGCGCCGGCTCATTATTCAGCGGAGACACTGATTATAGCGTTTCCATGATTGATGACGTTTGTATTTGCTCTGATGTACTCGCCTCCGAGCGAACATGTTTATTCTATTGTCGCAGCTCGCACTGGTGTATATATTGAGCCGAGCATCTAGTTGCTTCCCTCCCGCGTCACATGTGCACGCCGTTATCGATGTCACTTCGAAAGTAGTCTCCAGAGCTGTGTATCTGTACTCTATTAATCTCTTCCTCGCTGTGTTCTACGCATTGACTCAATAAATGGGTGTCAGGCGTGAATCAGCGCTGGGTGTCTCAGCTGGTCGCTTAGCATTTGCTGAGCTGACTTCCCTATGGCGCATTATCACAACACAGGGTATTTGCTTTTGTTGTTTTCTGTTTTCATTAACTTATACTTCTATGCGGTATGTCATGTTGTGTGCCAAATAAATGCTTTTTCTTAATTTTTTCCTTTCCACCACAGTCCCGTTTGATAGTATCACTATACTATTTTTCATTATGACATAGTAAATGCAATCATTTTACAGGTATTCTAATAGTCATAATTAATAATGTACTCGGGGTGTGAGTTTCGTTACGATGCTTACCTGCACCGGTGAGCAGGCCGCGCCTAAATCTGCATTTAATCTGGAGAAGCCCAGAGCTGCATGGGATTCGGACCTATGTCCGTACGCGTTTCTGCGTGTTCATACCGGTTCCTTCTCCATTGCCTCTAAGGGATGAGAAGAGCTACGTTAGCAGTTGCGTAGATTTTGAAATAAAGAAAGAAACATATTTATTAGTGTCACATAATAATTAAAAATCATCATTCATATCGAGACTATCAAGCAGACGTACTTTATATGGTGCCACCATTTTTAGCCCCCCGCGCGATTACAGGTTTTAAACACAGGTTTTATACAGGAGTACAGTATTTTAAGATTAGTTGATATATTTGTCGTAGTAGTAACTAAATGAATGAACCATTTTTGGTTTAATTTTTTTAAGTATCGGGGCTTATAAATGAGGAAACAAATAAACACAAAATATTTTGTGCTTATAATATACGATACGGGGAGCGACCTAAACATTTAACAAAATTTAATATGTATGTGTAACTACGTTATTGGCATTTTAGATTTTTATTTTATTTCCTATTTTGTATATAATTTTCTTATAATGTGCTGTGAAGTTACTATTAAATAAATAAATAAATATAATAATATATTTACAATTTATAACATCCTGTACCTTCCATAGTGGAACCAGACGCGCGGGTTTGCGGAGTCACAGCTATGCGGCTACTCACATCCCGGCTAGGGCGAAGTAGTTCTCTAACTCATACTGCAGCCGAGTCGTTGAGCTGTGAAATGGTCTTCCGGCGAGCGTGTTCCCACCGTCCTGTGATATCTATCAGGTACTATAAACAAAGCGCGAAGAGATGTTTGCGCGGTCCGGTTCGATCACTGCGCCTATCGATTGTTTTTCTTTACTTCATCATCAGGCGTGGTGTCATTGTGTCGAGTCAAGATAAAAAAAAAGATAGATATAATGTTAACTGTGCACATTGCGGTGATTCTTCAGCAAGTCATGTATGATCATGGCTAGACCGGAAGCACATTGAATATAGCGGTAAAGATAAGCACTGGACGGTATCTGTAAATTTACATAACAACCGCCATACATTCGCGCGAGATTAGCTGCGCGCTCGTAGCCGCCGTAGCCGCCCGTAGCAACACGTAGTAAACTTGTAGCTCAGTACTACGCGAAATTGTTGAAGCCTGCATTACCTTCTTGTTTAGACTTAGGGCGGCTTGCACTAACGAATTAATCTAGTTTAAGCTTGCATAAAACGCTTATTAATTGAATTGGTTTGATTCCATCTTAATGATGATTTCAGTTTAAGAGTTGTTACAACTAGATTTTGATTTAGTGCAAGACTATAAGTACAGATCAGCCCTAAATAGCATTTTATATAACTCTAAACTAGATTTAATTTGTTAGTGCAAGCCGCCATTAGCGGCTTAAATGTTGCTGACATTTAAATTTATTGTTAAATTGATATTGCGTTTTCGAAACTTCTTTGTAAATTGCATATCTTTGTTAACAATATTCTAAGCGTAATCGCATTTTAGTAATAGCCTTTAAGAAATTGTTACGTAGAAACAGTTACAGTGACCCATTGTTGTGTCTGAATAATGGTCGCGTAGTTTACCGATAATGTAAAAGTGTTTCAAACATTTGGCGGCCAGGTGAGTGCTGAGCAGGCCGCCGCACGACGGAGTTTCTAGTTAGTCAGTCAGTCAGTCAGTCAGTGTTTGGTGAGCCTTTGACTAATACGCACTGAACTTTCATCTGGTTCAATCGTGTACGGCATTAATTCCGAACGATATGATCACTCCCAAAACAGATCTTAATTCCCGTGATTTGTGGATAAATATTTCTTCTTTTTTTTTTTTTAAGTCAAACAAAGAATGACGAGGCCCTACGATTGATCTGAATAATCCTAATTATATGAATATAGTGATGGAAATATTTTTAAAGATAAAGGTCTACTTTCAAAGACACTTTTTAAATTTGAAAACGCTTCTAAACACTAATAAATAAATCTATATCTAATGAACTATTCATTAGTGTTACATTTTAAAGCGGGCTTATGAAAACTGGGCAGTAGAGCCGAGCAACTTGGCTACGTACTGATCTGCCCCCCAGTATTTGTAAAGTGATCTTCCTATGGAGTACTTTAAAAGTGTGAAGTAACATTTGAGCAAGCTAACAAAATTAACGGCGATTACAATTAATCGATGAACGATCCTATTTCTCGTTAGATGTGGACTGCTTTAGAGCAGCACTATCCTTAATACGAAGTACAATGGTAGTCACTTTAGCGAAAATGCTTGGGACTTTTTTTTACATAAAGTCGCAATAAAGCTGTGTCATATTGTCGAACGAATATCAAACGAGTGCCAACAGATATTGAGAGTTATATCACTCGGGACGTATGCGACGGTCGCTGCCATAAAACTGCAAACTTCTGTAATGAACTCCAGTATATTGCCAAAAGAGAGCGAGCACATGTCGTGCGCTTTGGAGTTTGTTCGGGTCCGGCGTGCGTCCACCGCGCTGCCGACGTGCGTCCACCGCGCTGCCGACGACGCAACAAAATAATAACGTTGTCGACATATTAGGCAATAATATATTTTCTACATTTTGCTGTTGAATTTAATGTGAGCTAGGTTCTATCTGTCAGGATTATTTATTTCTATTTATAAACTATTTAATAATATCTATAGGATATAATTGTTTACTACAAGTGCCGCAGCTTTCGTGAATTAATTTCACTGATACCCATATCATACCCAGATCAAATAATGTGGTTTTATAATTATTTAGCTTTTCAGTGTTATAGTAGCTGTGCTGGCCTGTAGGGCGCGGCTTCGTGTCCCAGCGCGCACCGCTGAGCTCATCCAGGTTAACTACGAATTCAGGCGCCACAGTCCCATCCGTGAAGGAAAACATCGTGACGTGACGTGACGTGACGTGACGTCTAATGTGCACTAGTGCCGTGAGGACGACGATCAACTACGCTACCGATATTGCTGGGCACGGGATACAACTGCTAGTGTAACTCTGCTCACCTCGAAAGGGATATAGCGTGACGATATATTGTTATTATTATTATTTCTATCGTTTAATGCGTTCCATGCAGGTTTAGCATTTATACTGTAAGAGTAAGAATTATTAAATGCTTCAACAATTTAGTTCCACTGTATGTATGTATACGTGCAATGGAAAACTTTAAATCATCCTCGTTGCAAGTCAGTTGGCTGTCTTTATGTATCATAAAATATTTTGATGCGATATGTTGTAACCATGAATATAGTCCATTTCTTTTTTCAACCTTCGCAATATTTTCCCGTATCTTAGTGGTCTATATCCGCATTTAATTAGAAAAAAAGAGATACGCAGAAGATTGGCGAAGTATAGGCAGAAAAAGAAGCGGTTTAGCGATATCATTTATTTTATTTATTAGTAATATATTTACATTAAAATCAGATTTTTATATGATTTACAGGCGGACGCAGGTCCTCAACCACACCTGGTGGATGGTGACAATCAGTCCGACGATGGCCGGGTCCGCGCAACAAATGCCTATGCACTACTCTCTTGAAGGCATGAGAACATGCGACCACGGTCGCTAAGCTAAGAGCACACTCCACTCCGTAACTGTTAGCACGACGAATGCTTTATGCTCATTATAAAAATGTCATTTATTCATTTCAACGAAATATTTATAGAAATAGCAAACCCGAATTATTTAAAAAGTTATATTTGTCTCTTCGCACTTGACCTTTAACTTAAAATTAGGATCGCTTTATAAGGACTTCGAAAATAAAACAAAATTCACAATTTGGACAAACTCGATCCCGTCTCGTTTCGTTTGCGAATTAATCATCTTTTTTAATGCCCTTTAAGAAAATATAAAAGTTCATCTGTTTATCTGCGAAATGAGTTCCCGGATGTTTCCGTCAGACATTAAAACCTTCGAATTAGAGTCCTTTGAAAGGTTTCGGTCCGGCGCCGCCGACCCGCCGACCGAACCCTGGACGGTACATTTTATTTTCATTTTTTTTTGTAATTATCATCTTATTTACTACTGTTCTCCTTTGCCTCCAGCTTTGCGCTACACAAATATAATCTTTCTTGATTGCTTAACTTTTTATGAATATTTTTTTTACTTCATTAAGATATTATCCAACAATATTTAATTACGCTGGTTAAATCTGTCAAATTGAAATAACTAACCAATAATACCATCCGTGTGTGGTGGGCGTTCCTTATATCCGCACGCAAAGATTCGATTTTACATTCATCATGCGAACAGCTAAGGAGGAGAATATGCATCCAGCGACCGCGTTCCCGCGTTCTTATGACTTGGGAGTCTTCAAGAGAAGTTTGAGTAGGCATTTGTTGGGCGGATGCGGTCCGTATCGTCGGGCTCATTTTTACCTTCCACTAGATCTGATTGAGGGCAAGCGTCAGCTTGTAACTTGTATTAAAAAAAAACTAAGTGTGTAAACACTTCATAATATATCGTGACGCTATATCGAAACCGGGTTGGGCAGAGAGACATTAGCGGCCGTACCCGCTATTTCATTTGGCTATACAGAGTGATTTTATAGACGAGGGGGATATTCAGCATTCGATTCTAATTTCAAATATGTACAAAAAGTAACGTCTTAATATTTCCTTTAAAACAAAGTTAATTATTGTCAACATATTTAAGGACATTTACACACTAAATGAATGAATAATTAAGTAGAGACTTAGCCTGTCCTAAGCCAGGATAAAATAAGAAAGCGAAAACGAGTCAATACCTGTTTACCTAAAATTACGTAAAATGAACTTTATCTACTGATCTATAGTGCCCGAGACACACTGCGGCGTCCGCGCTTTTTACGGATCAATTCTCATATGCTCATCAATGTTTCTTAATGATTTATTAAGAAATACAGTTATTTACATGTTTATTAGTTGTAAGAAGGTACAAATTATTGTACCCTGAAATAGCTCCCTCGTCTACACGCGTCTGTACGTATTCGTACCTGGCTGACTTTTATAATTTGCTATTGACCAAAATTTGGTGGTTTCGTTAAGTAACAGTTTTAGTTTATTGTTGCTAACTGCGAAGTGTTAAGGACAAGATTCCGGAAAATCCTTTTTCCGTGTCGTTACAATGAAATATGGCCACGAGATCTCCGTTTGCCACAAACGACTAGTTTTATTTTAAATTTAGTTCACGTTTTATAATATGTACGTTATCTAAGCTAGTATCAGGTCAAACCCCACCAATTTGGCAGCTTAGAGTCGCAAAACTATTCCATTTATCTGGAACCCACTATCTAGTGACATAAAAGCAATATTATTTTATCAGCGTCTATCAAGCGGCGCACTCTCCGCTAACCGTAACCGATAGTGCTCTGTGAAGGGTGTTGAGTGTCCACACGTCCCGCGCCCCCCGTCCCACGCCCCGCGTCCCGCGCCCTCTAGGGGCCAGGTCTCGATGCTTACTCATACACTGCCATATCCAGAGAATACAAATAAAAACAGAAGCATTTGTAACAAAATAAAATATAACCGCAGAAGGTTTTTTTTTACCAAAATGTTGTTGATAGAAAAGGATGACATTTTAAGCTTTCCCATTTCATGATGTAACTACATCTCATGGCTCGAAGCAAAGGCCCAAGTTACGAGCATCTATAGGAGTGTAGTGGAAACTCGGCGTCTATTTGCTGTCAGCCGGCCTCTATTTAGACGGGACAGAAATAGGTTACACTCGCTGGTTTCCACAAACTGTCACCAGTGGCTCCTAGACACTCTGGTGAGGACCGCGTCAGCTCGCGGGCGGAACCTGTCGAGATGGCTCGCACGATGTTCTGTCGCGCAAGTTGTTGCGGTGACTAGGCCCCGCTCAGTGCAAAAGCCTGTCTACTCGTTCATCATTTGTTGTGCTAATGGCAGCTGAGTCTAAGCACTGCAGCCTGGCGCTCTGCAGCCGTGTCGGTTCCCCGTCTCATTATAACTATTAATTGAGCGTTTGGACGACGGTGTGCGCTTTTGGAAGCGCTGCCATTCATGCGCCAGGCGTATCCTGTAGATACAATTGACTGTTCCCAAATATATTCATGAGCGAGCTCCTCTGCGCAGAATGGGGCTGCAGCCCACGCCTGCTTGATGTAATACTGTGTGTGTGTGTGCGCGTGTGTGTGTGTGTGTACTCGTTGTTTATGAACCCTAACTGGGCACAGTGAGCACACACGCCCGATGGTAAGCCTGGTGCAGTTCAAAAACGACAACGACTATCAACAGTAAAAAAACTTATCGATAGCTGCAGCGATCATGCCGGCCTGCGCAAACATCCCTCACGCTTCACGCTTTCCGCCTTCGACGAAAACTCCGGAGCCCGTCAGTTTGCTCGTGACTATGGCCTGTGCAACCAGGGGATATGTCGAGCCATAAGTAAGAGTAAGTTAATTCGCCCATAAGACCCGTTGGAATATTTATAACGACTATTAGTATTGTTCAAACTTACCCTAAAAACTAAATTGTTATTTATAGCAGAGACGGCAATATTTATTATTTTTAAAGTAGGCATATTTAGTACTGCGGACAACAGACAGATGGGAGCGTTTATTGGCGATTACAATAAAAAATACGCAACACTCATAAATAAAGCTCCGTGACAGATGGGCAAACACCGGAGCAGTTTTAGAAGCAATAAATTAATATTTAATCCTGAAGGAATTACAATTTATCAGAGCGCGCGCCAGAGAGGCCTCGGCGCCGCAGAACAATCCGTGACTAGGATTTGACAACTTGTATTATTAATGTTTAATTTATAGCCGCACGTAATGCTGCTTCACTGGATTCATTCAATGCCGATTCATGTAAAGCCGAACAGTGTCGAGATCACATTACGCGTCGGCGGTCGGAGACTCCAGCTTGAGATACGAGCACATGACTACTGATAGAGCGAGTTCATGGCAGCTACTGGTCATATGTCTTATGGTATTTTACTGTGGGGTAATGCTGCTGATTTGAAAACGATTTTCGTTTTCCAAAAGAGGGCTGTGCGTGCTATCTATAATTTAAGAACTAGAGTCTCGCTTAGAGAACGTTTCAATTATTTCGGTATTTTAACAGTTCCATCGCAATATATTTTCGCTTTTATTATATACATACGACAAAATCTGCATCTATTTTTGGCGAGGAGTGATATTCATAATGTTAATACTAGAAATAAACACAAATTTGTGTTACCTAATTTCCGGCTTAAAAGGGTTCATGGTTCCTGCATGGGGCTCGGTATTCGCTTATACAATACAATACCTAAAGACATCTTGGAGTTACCACTATTGAAATTAAAAAAAAAACTATTAAAACTAATATGCTAAAAAAGGGATATTATTCCATTAATGACTGTTTGAATGATAAAAGTGCGTTCTCTTAATATATGCAATCGTTCTCGCGGGGCATTCAATCCTTTATATATTATACCTGTTATTGTACCTCATTATGTTAAAAGGAGCAACTACCAGAGCTTCTTGCCGGCTCTTCTCGGTAGAATCTGCTTTCCGAACCGGTGGCAGATTCACTTTGCTTTTTTTGACGATTCAAAAGTGCTTGGAAGTAGGCCTATTTGAATAAAATTATATTTCATTTAAAAAAATATATATTTCATTTCATTTCATTTTATTTCATATCATATTGACCGCAAGAGATGCTCCGCTTTGCTACAATACAATTATGTATAATAGCGCAGACGGATTCTTATGTGGAGACCGCGCGTCGGCAGGCGTGGCGTGAGGCGCCCCCCCCCCCCTCTGGCAAGGTGGAGCGACGACCTGCGGAAGGTGATCGGATAGAATTGGATGAGAAGAGTCGAAAACCGGGCTCAGTGGCGCTTGTTAGGAAAGGTGTACGACTAGCAGTTGATTAAGATAGCTGATGATGATGATAAAATATGCATAATGGACTATATAATAACTAATGCATAGCCTCTTAAAAGTGACGTTAGTACATCAAGAATAACAACTTTTGCTCTACGACTTTTACTAAAACGTAATACACCCTAAGAAATTATTTTTAATTCTATCAATCGTTAGCTCTATGTCTTGTGGATAACCGATTCAATTTTCATTCGTCTGATTCTGGCGTAGGTATGTCACAGTCAACTGTGTGCCCGCTTCATGTCATACAACAAAAGCTGTTAATCTTGATACACGAAATTCATCCTTAAGAGGTTATGCGTTAGTCGCCAGTAACCCTGTACGCATAGATAACCAAAAGGTGTTCATGAAAGTAACGCTATGGCTATATTGTGGTAGGCCAAAATAAAAACGGCAGCAGTGCTGAGGAGTTTAAGCAAAGGTCATTTACCCATTTCATTTGTATGTGAAGTGCTATTTATCAGACACCAGCAAACAGACATTAGTATTATTGTATTAAACGGTCCCAACTCTTGCCGATGTTCCAGATTTGCCTAATTACAAATAAATAATAATAATATAAATAGAAAATGTATCGGAGACAAGAGTCCTTCTAGTTATCGTAACATGAACAAACGGATGTGATACGAGAGCGCGTCCGTAAGCTCACGAGAGCTGCTTACCGGCAAAGCCTCGACGGATGTCGGGAGCGCGTGCCTCTCAGAGCGCGTGCGGCGCGGCGCACAGGATGCAGCGGCGGGAAACCTGCCAACATACAGTCTACACGCAATATGTTACTTTTAAATGTTTATCTTGCAAAACACACAATCTTTTGTGTCTCACCAGATTGTGCCAGAGACATTGTGAATTATGTAAAGGTACAAATCGGATTCTGGCAGTTGCGTACAGAGCGGCGCCTCGCGACCAGCAGCGGCTGCCGGCCCACCGCTGCTGAGCACTCACTGCCATAGGCCGAAGCGTGCCTAGTGAAAGAAAAAACATATCTGAAAATACAAGAAGAGATGCAAAGAATCAATAATGAGTACTTTAATTTGGTAGCGTGTTCTCGAAAAGAAAATTATATTTTATTGATTAAAGATCCCCTCTAACCCTGTCTCCCTCTGTCGATGTGTCCCTACAACTACTTCACTCAGGACTTGGAAATCAGATTTTTTTATAAGTTAATATTTTATTATTAAAGCTGTGCGGGTTGGTGGAAGAAGTCAAAGTTCCCAGGTTCATTAGGAAGCGCCCCGCAAGCTCCGATGCTTCAAATGCTTGGAAGAAAATCGGCAATGCCTGAACCGCGACTGCGACGGCTAACAAGGACTGGCAAGGGTCTCCTTCTATCTCGGGGACCTCGGAGGAAGTGGCGGGCGGACCGTCTGAGAGGACGGGCGCTTAGGCGGTACTCCAGCGGTGTATGCGTGTTCCCTCGCACCACTCGGCGGTAGAGAGGTGGTGAGTACTCTTCCCTCCCACTTCTCCTAGAGTGTATGGCGTGGCGCTCCCCTAGGGGGCACCACGCGCTGGGCCCGCGGTAGGGCCATTCGGCGCATGCTCCTAGTCCGGCGTACTTTGTGATCAGAGGAACACCCCCCATGATTTTAGTCGGTAAGGTCCTTTTTTTTTTGTAACCCGGGGGATTTTCCTGACGGACCTCAGAGGGCGATTAGGGTCGCCCTCTGGTGTGTCGGACTTGCACCGACTAAAACCCTCGAGGTGTTCCTTCTCTCCGTCTAGCCGGGGCCGGAGGTACAGCAGCGTCCACTTCTCCGGCCCGCGACGACGTCTGGCCTATTCGGTAGACCTCACATCTGACTCGGTAAGGTCCACGAGGATTTCCACGGGCTACCAAAAAGGAGATCAAGGTCAAAGTAAATTAGGAAGATAAACAGTTACAGTTAACAGATTTATCCGACGGCCCACACGCACGGTGTAAAAGAAGGAGCAACAAGAAGAAGTAGTGATACACACAATAGCACCAAGAATGACAGTCAGCACATGTAGAACAGAGTATAAAACTAACTCCGAAACAGAAATAATATAATTACAATTATCAGAACGCTTTGCGAGCGCACCGCGTTCAACTCCGAGTCGTCACTTTTTTTACCCCAACCCTCTATTCGTAACTTATCGCGTTGTCCGACTATAGAGCAGGGTTTGTCGATAAATTATATTAATCGATGTCGACAGGTGGTGTGTTAAATATTATTATTGTATTAATAAATAAATATGGGAAACAATATACATACGAATGAATAATATAAATGTATAATTTAATTAAAAAAAGTATAAGTGTTTGTATAGGAAAGTAGCCTACCGGGCGGCAGACTAGAGTGAGTCCGCGCAGTGCCTAGCGCGCCGCCTGAGAAAGTGCTTTTGGAGGGGCGTTTTTTTTTATTTAATTCCATATACAACCGTTGCTATCTCATTGAAACGTCTTTGAGCGCTTTTACAGCAAACTTATCTTACGCGTTTACATATTGAATGGTCATCAGTTCTACAATAAGATATTTCAAGGTTATCCGTTAACTACTAGACTCTCTGTATATGTATATGACGCGGAAATATCTTAACCAGTTCGCCAGATGCCGCGCGAATTGCTGGATGATTCTCTTTACCGGCGACCACGTGATGCCTAAATCCGCACTTAATCTAGAAACATCCAGGGGTACGCGGCGGAACGCGAGCCTGCAGCCGCACGCCGCGCCGCTCCGTAGAGCAGCACGGCTACAGAGCAGCGGTTATATTATAATATTAATTAAAGTGTATAAAAGAATAACTTAGAAAAGTGTTTAATAATGTTCAAAGACACTGAAATAGTGGGCAAAGTACCCCAGGCACCGCGTTCCGCCCGGCGAACACAAACATCAACTTACTGTCAATTGGAGCTTCATTTTCTATGAAATCTCCGTAACAACGTTACCCTGTTCCGAAAACATGTTGACGTAGTTTGCATAAGCGGCCGTCGCAACGTAAATTGAACTCACATCCCCGACGTTAGAGTCGTTTTTACATTGATATTAACTTAAGAATATTATAAAGTGTTCAGTAATATGATCGTAAATGGATTATTTGAGTTTGTTTATAAACGTCTGTTACACGCTGAATACAACCAAAGCCCGCCTGCCCGTCCGCCCGCACGACACCTCGATGATTGAAAATGCTTGAAAGATCAATATTGTTTTATTTCGTAACAGGTAACTTAGTTTATAATAATATATCGTCACGCTAAATCCCCCATCGCGAGCGCTCTGAAGCTCCTACCCGGGTCACTGGCGGCAGCGGCCACCCCGGCCACTCCGGCCGCTCTGGCCGCACCGGCTGCACCGGCTGCCCGCCTCTCGAAGGATTGCTAAGCCAAATTATTTATTATTTAAACTCGACGTATCCCGCCCTCTTTCATCTTAAATATTCTTATTTATGTTAGGAATTATCCGCTCTTTTGTGTATTTATAAACACGCTAACGTTAATTTCGGACAAGGGAACAGGAATCAGGAATTAGCGAACGGGAATTTTATTTTTTGTATTTCAATTACATAAATTCGGAACAAAATGTACGGGAAAAGTCTTTTACATTTTGTGACTTTTTGAGTACTCCAACGATGGTAGGTCCCATAGAAGTTTTTAATCAATATTAGTAACAGGATCGATTGGCATCAAAACATTTTTTTGTATAAATTGCTATTTTTTTTTTAAATATGTTGAATGGGAAACAGAATTCCATAAAAAAATATGTATAGTCTCCTAAGACCACTTTCGTGTAACTGCAACGGATACGGTACTTCTCCTTACTGCCCCGCTGAAAGTTTCCACCCTGTATATGTTATCGCTCACCGCCTCATCGCTCTCGACCTGATCCCCTTTATTTATGTATCGAAGTAGAGAAACGTAGTTAACTCCGTGTGCTTCTGCGGCACTTCTAAGAGATTTACCATTTTTCACTTCTTTCATTTTCCTTTTTTTTTTCATTTTTCTTGCGTCCTTGTACTGCGATATGTCATTTCAATGTTTTGTCGTCTTTCTTATGCGCACCCTAGGCATCTACAACGAAGAACGAAGGAATTAATAATGTTACAACCGCACCCACAAAAATTGTTACAACTGTACCCATCTATATTATTTATAAATAAAAAATCACAGTGACGAAGCAAACTATCCTACACAAAAATAATTACAACTCCATATTCTCGAAGGTCTAAACTCCAAGGAAAAAAAAACATATCATCCTATTTTTGATATTAGCCACGTAATTAGAAACAATCTTCGATCGAAAACACTTACTTTGTCGCGACCAAACACAATAGGACCTTTTACAACAAACTGAAGCGCGCGGCCCCCCGCGAAACACTGACAAACATGCTCGGACACGTAAACTACTCCTCTCTTCCCTTGAACTCCTCTTCGTTCCTCCCATAATTCGAGAGATATTCACTCTGTTACAACTGTACCCAGTGTACCCTACTACCGGCACGGGCCGTACGCCGCGTCGTATTAAATTCTTGCAATTTGTAAAGTTTCAAAATGAGTGTCGAAGAGCAACAAAGGCGCTCACTCAGCGGCGCCTCACTCGATTATTCAAATAGAGTCCACGGCTCAGTGGCCGCGCCTTCGGGTCGCAGCCTCGGGCGCTCTCTCGCTCGACCCCGCGGCGAGCGGCAGCGGCAGCGGCGCCCCTGTGCGCAGGTACTCACTATACATTAAGGCGCTTTGTCTCGTACACCGTCGCCGACATTGCAATGGCAACAACCGCTGCTATCGCGGCGTATCGCTAAATGTATTGTTCAAATAAATTGAATATATAAGCTGCAATATAATTAACAATATGTTAAATTGAAATCAATGCATATAATAAATATATTCCCTGGGCACGCCTCCAACATTCCGAAAATGAGATTTACAAGAACTTGCATACATATATGCGAGTGGACAGAAAATTTCACTTGCTCGATGTATGCTAGTAAAAATGTATCTAAATCAATAAATAACATGCACATAGCTGCACGCGTTTGTGGCAGCTAATCTTAGAAACGGTATGACCGATTTCAATGCGGTTTTCACTATTGTTATTGTGAAAAGCTTATTTTAACATTTAGAGTTAATTTTATTTCTATCAATTTATAAATAAAAAAGTTGTGTTAGTTTGAAAAATCACGTCAACTATTCAATAAAAAAAGAAAAGTAACTAACTATTCTTGATTAAAATTTAAGTCAACGTTAACTTTAATCTGTAATGCAATGACGATTGAAAGTTTTTATTAACAAAAAAAAGAACAGTTTCAGAGATTTAGCGAGCTAGCGAATGAAAAAAAACTTAATAGAACATCTATATCTGATTCGTAAAATACTGCAACAAATATATTTGTATACCCTTGGGAATTCATTGTATTGTTCTTCAATTCACCCACTGTTCTTGAAAGCTCTCCTCAGCAGCCCGATGTATTTTTCCAAATGTCTTCCAGTCTCAAGAGTCTCCTATCGTTTACATGCGAGCGCTGGCCGCTCTTTCACCGCACTGACACACACACACACACTCACACACACAGACACACACGCACTACCTGCATACACTCACACATAACAGTACAAAGCTCTGAGTTGTCTTCGTCGGAACAGAGTCCTTCCAAACGACTGGGTCGTTTGAACTCGTTCTTTATACAGGGTTATAGGTAACTAACGCACAGCCTCTTAAGGGTGGCTTTGATTTATCAAGACAGACATCTTTTGTTGTACGACTTTTTCTAATTCAATTACTTTTTTTCCCATACAAAAAAAATAAAAATCAGATTTGCAGTTCTGAACTTTTTAACTCTTCGTAAGGCGACGATCGCGCCACGCTGACAAAGGCGACCGAAGACAGACTTACGTAGTACGCGGCGTCTTGTGTCGCTACTAACGAAGAAAGGGGTCTGCGGCGCGGTGAGCGGGCGTGGCAACATGTGCTTGACTACTGTGTAACACGGGTCATGTCAGTCGCAAATTTGCTTGCGTGTGCGCCCAGCATGTGTTAGTTGTCCCAGTGACGCGTTCGTTTCATAAATCACAATGTCAAATCGATACACTAACATTGAATATACCGAAATGGTGCGTGTTTATGCTCGGTGCGGTGACAATCTGTCTGAAGCTTGCCGTGAGTCCGCGAGACTATTTCCGAATGTGTTGACACCGAGTAAATAGATTTGTGAGTATTTTTGTAAATAGTTTAATTATTGTAAATAGAGTGATTCCACTTTTTAAATACGCCTACATTAAAAAATAGTTTGCAATTATCTATCTTCAAACAGACCGCGCGCCTCTTTTGGTGCGATGAATTGCTTGATTACGTATCAATGTTCGTGTTTTTCTATTTACTTTTTTATTTTTTAGTGTAGCCAGTTCTAAGCCTGGATAAGTATGAAGGGATTGTGGATTCAGTGTATAAATATGTACAACCTTTGAAACATTAACTTACGTAGAGGCCTTTACCTTGTTCATTTTACGATGTTCCCTATGGCAGACAAATAATAGGTTGGTTTTGTTTGTGAAACAATTATTTAATGTTTTATTTTGATTCTAGTTTGTTTTAATAGTGTATTAGTACGTCAATCAATAAACATTTATTTTTACTATTTAACTAAATATGGAAATTTACGTTCAAATAATTGTTATAAGCGACTTTGTAAAATAAACAAGGTATAGGGTTAATAAACTTTCTGCTACACGATCCTTAACGCTGCGTAGCAACTTTGCGCACGACTCCATAGCACCAGCTGATTGGATACCTACGCCAGATCGAATGAAAGTTGGAATATAGAGCTAACGATGACTAGATATTCACACTAAAACTAAAAAAAAAAAAATCTAACGATGTATTAGGTTTTGGCAAAAGTCGTACAACAAAAGTTGTCAGTCTTGATAAATCAAAGCCACCCTTAAGAGGCCGTGCGTTAGTTACCTATAACCCTGTATAATGCGTAGTCAATTATTCAAATATCTCGTTGCATCTCGGCTCACAAGCCGGCGCGGCGGCGCGGCGGCGTCTCGCAAATGACATCGTTACGTCACACAACTATTTCTGATATTATCATTTCAATGCTCTCTAGTTCTGTTTATTGTTTTGTTTTTATTTTGGCTCCACAAAGTGTCCACATCGCGCCTGACGGGAAGTGCGGTGTAGCTCAGACCGGCACCACGGCCGGCACCACGGCCGCCACTAGGGGACAGTCCGTAGACGGTCAGCATCGCTTTGTCAGCCCATACACGAATATACTACGGCGGACGCTTTGCACATATATGAACTACTGGATATACATAAACTGAGCCGAAAACGTGTTAGGCTGACGGGAGTCACTATGACGGTCCTTACACTTGTGTACTGTGGCCATGAGCCAGTTCCAGCAATCCACCTGCCACCTCATACAATATTATTTATTATTTTCGTCCGCGCTTCAAACTATGCTAATTGTTGAACTCCTAACCTTCGATAGCTCACTTTTGCACTATTCACTTTCGCTTGCACTTTTTACGGATGCGGGTAATAAATAAAACAATCACTTGTCCAGAGGTGCTTATATTATAAAAGCAAAATCAATTATTTGTATTCTCTGTAATGGTGGGCGCTGACGTCTGCGATACAGTCTCACGACTAGTGCAGGCGTCAACGTAAATTAAATTATACAATGTAAAATTTTTGATCCAATAAAATTATTATTATGTATTATTAAATTATTATTATAATTGACCTAAGCATTCAAACGATAATCTTGTCAGCGCGATATAAACCGTTTGTGGCGACATCTATTAGTAAATTGACATAACTTTTTGTAATTGACAATTTGGTCTTGAACACTAATTAAGACCATATAGATTGCCGTTTGAATCATCCATCTATCCATTCATTTAGATAAAAATAATAAATTGGTTCTCACTCTTTTTTAATAAGAGGAAGTATATATTAACAAGAGGGTCAAATAAAATGAACACTGTTTTGTTCGAAATCACGATCCCATGCTGTTTTGTTCGAAACTGTGACCTCAGTTTGGTCCACAGTTTGATGTCATCCAGCCACTTTCATTTCAGACAGCCTGGGCTGGTTTTTCCCGGAATCTCACCTTTGAGGGTCAATATAGGAAGCTAACTTTAGGATCCCTCTACAACTATGTGGAGTGTAAAGTTCCCAAGCTAGGAAACTACATACATAGTTTAGAAACGTCCGAAAAAAATTGTTTTTTTTTATTCTGAGTCGGCAGACAGCACAGCACGCGTTATGGTAAGCATGGCGCAGTCCAAACACGACAACAGCTATCACCTGTCGAGGAACACCTATCGACTGTAACAGCGATTGCGTCGCCCTGCGCAATCGGCCCGCCTCGCTTAAAGCACCCCGCGCATCGTAAGAAGGTACGTTTAGTTCATTTCATAACATATTTGTAAAGCGATCTTTTCGTATTTCGTATTTAGCAGAGTTTAGTTTTAGAGAGTAGCGATACATTGTGTTATTGTCAAAGTAGAGGCACATTCATTTGATGATGAACAAGTGAGCGCGGGCTGCGGCGCCGTTGGGCGGAGGCGAGCTCGCTGATGAATACACTCAGAAATAGTCAATTGCGCAGTGTATGTTTGGTGTGTGAACTCTAACGCTTGCACAATCGCAGCCTCTCGTCTAAACCACACCTAATTTAACGGGATAGGGAAACGCCACACCTGGAGAGCGGCGGGATGCAGAGGCTGGGGACTGGTTGCTGACGCCTGGCACATCCGGACTGTACATTCATTTACTGACGATACGAAACGGCTTGTATCCGGTGTACGTTAAACGAAATCTCTTCGAGTTGGAGCTTCATTTAAAAAGTTTTGGTCAAGTATCCCAGATAAAAGCAAAGAACGTTCGCTAAATCCCAATGTAACTAGCCTCACAGACACTACAATAGCTTTAAAAATATTAATGAAAATAAAACAGTTCGAAGAGCCTTCTCGAGAAGTAATATTAAACATAGAACTTGTATTATTTGCGACAGTAATAATACGGAGCTGTATTACAAACTTTATAAAGTATATTACTTGCTTTCTCGTAAAAAATGTATATTGACAATGCCTTCATCTACATTCATACATGTACCAGTAATTTCAATGAATGTTTATACCTCTTAAAGCCGTGGTGGCTGCCGGCAGAATAGAATAGCACCCCCCTCTTCTTGCCGAGGTGTCGTAAAAGGCGACTAAGGTATCTCTTTAACACCGCAATTCAACCAGGTGTTCAGAGAAGGAAAACTCGATCAAACCTGCATCCTGCTCCCTCCCGATCGTACTGGTTCTCCATTCCATCGGGCCCGAGAGAGTTCGGACGAGAGAGTGCTTCTCTGGCTGCGCGTCCAGTTATGCACTTAAATATCTCCTGCGCAATTGACTGTTTCCGAAAAGTGGCCCTCAATTTTCTTAATCGGCATTGAAACAGTCGCCGTGGCCGAAACCGGCTAGGTTATCATCATCATCATCATACCTCTTAGGTCGGAGCCGCTGCTAGCTTCTTGAGACTGCTTCAAACCGTTATTCAAAAGCTCCTCATAAAAATAGCTTTTTATATATATATATTTTTTTTTTTTTCAAATTGACTCGAAATAGTTCCTCCGCATGATACACACGCCAAAAAACGCTCAGTGAGGCAATTTATCTGCGTAACTGTAGCGGAGCTGCGTAATTTAAGTGTATTTTATTTTTTTATTAAATAGCTCTAAATGTAGAAATGTAACTTGTCATTACAAAGGCAAATGAATCAGAAAGTAAATACTGCGACGCCGCGCGCAGCCAGGGAGTTCAGAGCGAACGCTTCCCTAAGCGTGGACTGTTTCATTACGAGTCATGTGGTTAGCTGCAATCAGGCTTGTCTTAAACAGGCTGTGCTGCCCTCGTGCAGCGGCTCATCGTGCGGCTGGGTTCAAGGCTAAATGTGGTTTGGAAGCGCCTACCACATGCTCGCCGGCGAAGGAAAGCATCATAAGGAGACCGGCACGGCATCTGATAACAATATCATGGGTACTAGCGCCGTGAGAACGGCGATCAGCTGCGCTACTGGTCAATAACAGAAGCCAGACACTAGTTATAGTCCTAAGTGTAATTACAGGAAAACAGGAGCAGCAATACGCAGGACGGTGTACACACTCAGGATAGTGTCTGCTCAGGCGCGCCATGCCCGCCGAGCTGCAATAACCGACACACACACACACACAGAGGGCGCCGCGCTCCACCGCTGCTACTCTCTACAAGTACGCTATGGAACTTCATTGCAACACAGTTTAGCTCGAGCTGGCTTAGCTGCGAATACAAGCTCCGTTAGCATGCACTGGTTGTCTCCACTAATAGAATAACTCCCATTAATGAATACAAATGTTCACAGACAGCAAGTGTTTAACTTTTAGTTTATCTAACACTGCGCAAATTATAAGCCGGTGTGAGTGGCCAAGCGTGTCTGAAACCCGGGCGGAGCCCTGCGCAGGACCGACACGGACTTACTGCGAATGTGTGCATGACCTTCCTAGGTACTCCTCCTACGACCCAGCCAGTGAATAGCCTGTCTGAGGCTCCATTTTAGGAGGTGTGGGTGTAAAGAGCCCACCCTTTAGGACCTCTGTGTCCCCGTCGGTGTGCAAGATACATACGCACCGCTTCTGCCTCATCCGAACAGTAAACTCCCTCAAATCTGTTGCCTGGCAACATAAAACCAAGCTGCTCTGCCATTCAATATAGTGAAATATTGAGGAAGGCAGCGCTGGGCCCGAGACCTTGCACGGCGAAGCTGTGGGACATTAACTGCAGGGCCAACAGAAGCAGGCACCCACAACGCGGGCCTGTGGCCGGCACTAGTCGGCCGGCACCTCTCTCCCGCGGCCGAGACGCTCCTGTGGACATTCTCAATGAACTAAACCAATCTACCGAGCCTCACAGGTCCGCGACAACGCAACACTTCCCTAGAACACTCTCGTTGCGCTCTGTGGGCTACTAGGTGCGGGCGTCCCCTAGACCTTTTCGCGAGCTCTTCTAGAAGACAGTGACAAACGTCCATTTCAATGAGTAGCATAATGGCAATACTTCCTGTACTCTATTTATCCAATAGGCACATTATCGGGCAAATATAAAAAATACATATTAATATACAATTTCATAAACTCAATAAAAATAACGATTTCCTAACAATAAATATGGAAAGCGAATAAAAGCGACCGCCGATCATAAATATTACGTTATTCTTCCTCGTAAATTTGCACGTTATTTCCGTTCACGTGAAAAATTTGTTTAATGTTGAGCGAAATCGAAGTGAGCCCAATATTGTTAGGAATTAATGACTCCAGCAAAATTATAATACGTTCGTTTGTAAACACGAATGTTTCCATTCGTTACTGCAAACAGAGAGCCGTCGGTATCTGCTATTACCCTGGAAACGTAAAGGCTTGAACTTAAGGACTATAGGTGGTAACTCTTTTAAACTGGTTCGACAACAAAACCACATCGCACCTGATCCAAAGTACAGCGTAATCGTGGATGGATGACGCCCATCAAGGGACGAGCGTCTATTGGCAGTCGTTGCGTCATGCCGGCCCACGTACACCGCGGCAAAATGCCTCAAGTTAAATGAACAAATGCATTTCTTCAGTCTCCCTAAAACGTGTAGCCCAGTACTTATGTCAAGTTGAACGCGGAACAGCTCATGTTAAGGAGAAAAATGAACCAGAGGCCGTAGTCCTAAATGGTGGGCGGACCAGATCTGCGAATAGCTGGAGTTTCCCGTTACCGCTGGGTTGGATCAGAAGTCACGAAGACCGGGCTCGATGGCGCTTATCAGGCGTAGCCCACCTCCAGCAGTGGACTGCGGTGTGCTTATAACGCGTTGCGGTCCATTGGCAGAGCCAGTGTAAGAAATGGTAAAGGCAAACGGACATAAGATGATTGCTTTTTTACCAGGAGAAAACCCATCATAGGACTTCGCGGTCGCCACGACGATGACGGCCACGGATGTGTCAAACTCCTACAGATTAAAAACATCTGGGTTTCTTATCGCGCCACGGAAAATCATTCGTAGGAGCGAACTAGGAAATCTGCCACGGTATCGGCACATAGACGGCCTTCTCAGGCATCCTCAAATTATGTAGAGTGGCCGGAGTTGACCAGCTCCAGAAAACCATCGTAATAGGCAGCGTCTGAGAACACTCACACTCTGCTTTTCTCATTCATGGGCATTGGACTCCCTCAAGTACCAACATAAGATGATACCCAACGCCATTCACTTCACATGAATCCCACCTCTGAATGAAGACGAAGTGAATGTTCAAGTGATTTCTAATGATAGCACAGAGCGCTTCGCCGCCTCGAGCAGACCGCTGCGTCGCCTCGGACCCTTTAGATAAGGAAACGAGCAAGTTATTTCACGGCACGAATACGAGACGTTCAATCCAATTTACGAGAGTTTGAGCTTTGTAAACTGCCATAACGCCGGGAGGGTCTGCCGGAACCGAATCAAAGCCGTTTTATCCACTTAGCAACTTTTATAGGCTTCATTTTGGATCGCGCACGATCTACGCTTCATGGGTTTTCTTATTTATGCAGTATGTTATAAAAACCGTGTCCGACCTGTGAAGGCATTCTTCGGTATTGATATTACATTTTGTTTGCGCTATCTTCTTTAGTGAAACACCAAAAAAAAAAAAATACAAACAAAATAAAAAAAATGTTAAATGGGAAAAACTTACATGGTAACACTGGGAGCGTGTGTAGTTCGTGAACAAAAAAAAAGAAAACAAAGGATGATGCTAGTAGGTATTGTTTATCAATTAAATCGTTTCATTAGTCTTTGAACTGATTTTGATAAGTAATCCGGGCACAGACCGCGTGTAAAACAATTCAATTTCCTCAGTTTTATGTGCGGATTAGTTTTTAATGTTCAAGAATAATACAATTTCCTTATGTACGTTGGTAATGGAATCGTATCGTGTCACCGACACGCCCTCTCGGATTGGACAAGGTTTGGAAAACATACTGTAAGTATGTGAGCAAATGTCGTGTCTTTCACATCCTTAACATTCGATAAACACAACTCGTCTTCTGTTTGATCCATATACATAGGTAAATCTGGTAGTTTTGCCTATTCGCCTCCAAACTCCATTATGAGCTCGGCGCTCGCTACGGACGCGGCCAGTCTCGACAGACTGCAGCCCACATTGGCACCGTGCTGCAGCACCGTCACAGCGGCCGTCACAGGGAGCGGCGGCGGCGCGGCGCTCGCAGGACCAGTTTCTGGACGACTGGTTGTCCGTATGTCCGGAGCCCTCCAGCCGCGGTGCGTGTCGCCCGGCACGGCGACGGCGACTGTCAAAGGGTGTTCCTATGCTATAGTCGTTGCCGTTCTTGGATTACATTGTCATTTCTATCTCGTGTTCTGTACTCACTATGTCGAACCAATAAAAAAGTACACTATGAAAAGATAACATTTCCACGAAAACTAAAATGCAGAACAACCGAGCATCGATGTAAAGTCGCCTGGCTCGCAGCCTTTCACCGGTTGCGCGAGGGAGTGTCCTCAGCAGCTACATTCTCTAATTCCACCAGCACAATTCATTCTTATAATCACTAGGCGCCGTGTCCCGTACCATCCATATGTGGTGGACGTTCTTTTTATCCGCACGAAGATATTAGCTTCTACATTCATGATGCTATGACTTTCCTTTTTTTATGAGTCTTTAAGAGAAGAGTGAATAGGCATATGTTGGGCTGACGCGGTCCATCGACGGAATCATCTTCCTCTTTCACCGTTTTTTTTTGTAACAGGGAGGGCGGTGTAAGCCGCACACCGGTGTGTCAGACATGCACCGACTAAAACCCCGGGATGTTCCACCTCCCACCTACCGGCATCGAGGGCACGCCTGGGGTCTCATCCTCAATGACCGGCAAGGCGTGCGGCCTTGAGTAGGCTTCCACTCGTTTGAGCAGGAGTGGTGTAAAGAGCCATCCCTCGTCTTCCTCTTCCACCAGACCTGACTGAGGTGAAGAGTCCGCCTGTCAATAATTGATAAAGTTGTACTGCGGCCACTTTGTCGACACAGTATATAAAAATCCTACGAAAAAACATAATTTTCACGAAAAGGGTAAATGTTTCTGTCAGAGTTCCTCAGCGCGCAGAACGTTGTGCGAGCCCTCGTAAATGTTGCCGGGGCCCTTCGCGGTAACATCGCGAAGGCTTCAATTGAATAAAGCTAATTTACTTTGGAACCCTCGCGCCCGCCTCTTCCATTGCGAGTCTATCCGATAAACAATTACCAACAATTTATATTTACTCATGAAACGTCGAATAAATTAATTGGAAAGAGACGCAGCTGGGTGACGTGCTGATCAGGGCTACCGTGCAGATAGTCTCGAGTCACGAGATATCTGGAACCTTCTCCTCCATTTCCGAGACGTAAGCTTCTATCAAAACCATATAATACAGTCCCAGGCCAGTGGAGATTCCCGAGGGAAGAAAATTATTTATAATGTTTGTGTTACCAGTGCAATTAATTATTTAATAACAATAATGTATCGTCACGCTATATTCCTTCCGGGGTGAGCAGAGGTACATTAACGTCTGCATCCTCGATCGCCACACGCAGGGCATGGGGTTCGCAGCGATGAGCACGTGGTGCCTGAGTCCGCACGTAGCCTGGCAGGGGTGGCGGGCGGCGGGCGGCGGGCGGCGGGCGACGGGGGGCAGGCCTCCCAACACATACATACAATGCATTATTTAATAGCAACAAACACAGATCTACTTTTTGATAATCAATGTCAAACCATCATTCTTAAGAATAATTCATCATTATTGATGATCAAGGTGTGATTGAAATCGCTCTTGGTGAATGTCCCAAAACTTATTTAACGAATTCTCGTGTTGATTTAGGTCAAAAGTGACAAGTGGCTGTGACATGATAGCCTGGAGGAGAAGGGACTAGTAGCCATGCGTTGAAGCGAGAGGGGTCGAGGGCTCGAATCCCGACACGTGCCTCTGGTTTTTTTTCTGGATAAGCACGGACTTAGGCACCGCATGTACACCGGTGAGGGAAAACATCGTACGGAAACCCACATTGCATATTATAGAAATGTCATGAGCACTAGTGCTGTAAGAACGGAGATCAGCTGCGCCGCTGGCCACGTCGCGTCACGAAATTGTGGTCGCAGAACTCGAATTCGGACGGGCACTGCGGGCTCTAGCGCCGAGTGAGTGACGCCAATACATATAGAACAGGGCCGCAATAAATTCCTGCAGGGTTAATATAATATGGTCGCATCATAAAGACGCCGGAGCGGGCTATCGGACGCGTGTCGACTGCGCGTGACGGGGCTACGCCTAGGTCATGAGAGACAGCGATTCACTACACTTTCCAACGCATGGGACGGCTTTTTGAATGTTCGACGCACACAAATAGTACAAAGTTGCAAGGACGTGTCTGACTTATTGATCAATAAAAAACAAATTTATTTCCCGATTCAAAACCCATTGGCAGTCGGCTCAAGCCAAAGACCAATAAAATTAAATCACGAATATTTTAGTCAAGGTATTATAGACCTAAACGCTTTTCCTTTACCGTTCAAAGTTTATGATGTTCGACGCGACTTGGGTTTTACAACACACGAGTCCGCTGCGTGATGTCCAGCAGCGGCCTGATTGCACTTGGCCGGGACCCGCGCAGCCCGTGGACTTTGTGCACTTGTAAGGTTGGCTGCAGCTCGTTGCACTCGTGGAGTACAATGCTTTGTGAATAACTAGGTCTCGCTGATTGTATTTAAAGGCGCACCAAATAATTAAATTATGAAGTAACGATAAAACTGTCTTCTGATTGGCTCGTCGCCGCAAGCCCACCTCCCTGACCCGCTTCAGCCCGCAGCGCTGGAACCACATCGGGTATCAGGCGGAGTCGACCGCCTATGTTTACAAAAGGTACCACCGACAAGTTGTGTATTACTCGCGTCCCTTGCATTACTGTCGCGTGAGGTTGTGAGGCTGTGAGGTCGCGTCGCGGCGCCGCCCGCCGGAGCTCGGCCCGTGAGGACGCAGCGCGGCGCCGGCCCACGCTTGCCCCGGCTCGGCTGGTGTCTCTATGTACGACAAATGCACCTAATGAAGTCGTTTCATTTACCTATATACTGTATGCTTTGTCGTGGATCATATATAAATGCCATGTTTGGCAAATATTACAAAACATCCTGCTAAGTGCGAGTTCGTTGTCGTACCCGAGGTTCCATACAAAAATAATAAAGAGAGAAAAAGTATTTATTTAGCACACGACACAAAAGAATAAGTTAATGAAGATACAAAACAACAAAAGCAAATACCCTGTGCTGTGACGCGCCAAAGGGAAGCCAGCTCGGCACTGCTAGGTGGTCAGCTGAGCCAGCCAGCGCTGATTGTCGGCTGACACCCGTTTCTTGTGTCAACGGGCAGAATACAGCGAGGACGATAATAATAGAGTATAGCCACACAGCTCTAGAGACTATCCCTTAGAGTCATAGATAACGATACGCCAACACATACATATATACGAATATTTCGTACACGTACTCGTACCATATATAAATGCATATAGAATAAAAATAAATGTTATTATTGTGACGTCGCTGAACATTTACGTGTTTCACGTCTCCTCCTTCACTTCTGCTGCAAGAGTCAGCAAGACATCGCAAGCCCGGCGGACAGGGAGTGGACAGTCGCGTGTGCCATCGCCGGTGCCTTGGGCGCGCATCGCCAGTGTTGTCGGTTTGAATCGCCACTCACGCTTAGCCCAAACATAACAGCGGCGACGCGCCGCGCCCGGCCGGCCCGAGCACCTGGAAATACACACCTCAAAACTTCTTAGCAACAGAAATAATGACTGTAATGAAACCTAATATTAATGCAGTGCCGAGTTACATTATTATTGTTCCTGCCCCCGTCTGGCCTGCTTTTCGGATACAACTAGAATTTGTTTTGGACCCGGTGCGTTCATGCAAACAGTACTGTGGACATGTTGGTCCGTCAATATTCTGTACGGCTCCTTTGGACCGTATGTTCGCGGCCTTGCGTCGGATTGTTGTTGCGTAAACTGGCTGGGCCGTCCCGAGGCGAGCCCCCCCCCCCTCCCTCTCTGACGCTCAACAGATGAAACTAATATTTGAACAGAATGCGAAGCGGCCAATCGCTCTGAGCTCCAAGTTCAATTCGCAAAGTTTCTCGAGAATACTTTGAATGACGCTCACCCGGCGGCTGCGAGCGTTTCCCTGCGCACACAGCCGAGCTCCTGCTGCGTTACACGTTAAACATTGTTAATAAATATAACATTAAATGAGCTCTATCTCACCCCTCATGTTATTCATAGTTTACCGGGTTTCATTTCACCAAGGCTACGTAATCTTTTTCCTTTAACGCGGTGGCAACGCTCATAGACCGATAGAGCGCCCGCACCCGCACCGGCTAAAACCTCTTACCAGGTAGACTACTTAATCGTGTAAACTTTATAACTATGACAATTATTATTCGTGAATATTAATTAAAAACGATTTTAAAATTAATTTTAGAGCACTATGTATATATATATCGAGCCGTGTCCAAGTTGTAATAGTAAAAAAATATTAAAAACAGAATATTGCTTTCAGGGTGTACCGACCACAAATAAGCAAACAAATCCTAACTAATATTAAAAATTCGAAAGTGTGTTTGTATGTTCCGCTTTCACGTCAAAACAGTTCAGCGATTTTTGGTGAAGTATATGGCATAGAATATATAGCAGTTAGCTAGTCCTTACAGACAGGCATACGCTACCTTTTATACTGAAAATAAAATTTGATGGCGTGGAAATAAGAGGAGGCAATTGACTACATATTTAAAGTAAAGAGGGGGGGGGAGAAAGGAAAAGGCGTTAGAAATATAGGAAGAAATGGGAAGTAGAAATGAAGAAACCCGTAGAGGAAGAGTCACCGACGTAGCTCACCAGATTAGCGAAATGGAGTGGTTACGGGCAGGGCACACAGCTCGCTGTGAGGACGGCCGACGTGGCAGGGCGGGGCTCGAGTGGAGACCGTGCAAGGCCGACGCGCGAGGCGGACAGGCGGCCTGACCAAAAGATCCCGGGACGACGCTGAACGCAGGCCGCGTCCGACCGGTCGCTCTGGAAACCATTAGGGGAGGCCTGTGTCCAGCAGAGGACGTCCACCAGCTGATATTATCATGGACACGACATTCATTGTCTGTTACGGGGTACGAAATTCACCAGGTCAGCTAATTTATATATAATACTAGTACTGCGTTTTATTTTTTAGATTTTATTTTTTAGATGTTAGTCCCGTCGCGTCTTACTCTTACATAATAATAGCTAACATATGATGCCACCGGTCCGCGCCGAGCTGACGCCTCATCAGATACTAGTTCCGTCGTAACGTGACCTACAGATTAGGACAGGAATCAAATTGTGAGTGGACATCTTCCTGATCACCTGGATCATCGTAAAGCCTTCCTCGCGTTCGTGGACGGCGTTTCGGAAAGAACAAGTAGGCGGGCTAGGGCGGGGAGGGGCGGCAGCAGAACAAGAAGACAATGAACAGGGGAGAAAACGTAACGTAACGAGAAAACGCTAATGACAAGGTCTCTGGTTAATGCCAGGAGTGAAGAGACAGGAAACACGAACACTGTACACCAACGCAACAGCACACACGCGAACCAAACACAACTGAACACAACACAAAACAGCAAAAACAAAAATAGCTCTGTTAAGGCATTGTCACACATCCCGACGTGTAGCCCGTTCGAGCCCGTAGCAAGGCACTCACAGACGCCTCTCTCACCGCTTCAGGTCGGACACATTCCATCAACAAATGGTGGATATCATCTGCGTATTAGTACTGCGTTGAAACGTTCAATTCCCATTGAAAACCTTGCAACATATAAAATGTATCTCATATAAAGGTAATATCTAAAACCCATACGTACAATACCTATACATGCGTCAGCAAATACGAAAAAGCTTATTTCCTTTGTCCCCGCCCCAGTCCTACGACACTCGCCGGCCTGCATAATATATCGGATCTCAAAGCAAAAAGGGATACAGAACAAATACAGATTCTGTATTTTGAATTCTGTGCGTGAATATATCCAATACAAGTACACATAACCGCTATTTAATCATTATTATAAATGTAACTTAGGATTTAATTGCGCATTCGTCTTGTACTGCCGCCGATTATGAATCGTGCAGTGGGCCAGGAGCGCGCGCTCGGACCGGGACAGCTGGCGATCGGCTCCAGGGCCTTTAGGCCACGACTGAGCGACTCTGCGGCCGCAGGGAGCCAGGCGCCGTAAGTATAGCTCATATACGATTGTCGTGTCGGTGGTCGGGCTTATCACGATGATGGTGATGATATTCTGACCGATTTCGATCTTAGCAACGTTTTCAGATGACATCAAGTAGGCGCAGGCCCCTATCAGTCAGCACGCCAGGCCTTTCAGAATGCCTCACTGCCTCACAAGAGTCGGCGGTTGGACTTGGCTGCCGTTAGTACGACACGTGAAGAATAGGCAGGCACACTTTTGCACTGAGCGGGGCCTGGTCACCCGCCGCAACAGCCTCTCAATCAGGTCCCGCCCACGAGCCGACGTGCTCCGTGCCGACCGGAGCGCGGCCGCTGCGTGCTGCACAGCCACTAGGACGCGCTGGTGGCAGTCTGTGGATACCAACAGATTTAACTAATTTATGTCACCTCTAGATAGAGGCCGGCTGACAGAAACAGACACTGAGTTCCAACTACTCTCCAGGCTTATCATAATGTGGGTATGTCGCCGGTCAGCAGACTTCAAAAGGTGGTCTGCTGCCCTGATGAGACGGAGGTAATGTGTACTGTTACGAAGGAACCAGTGAGGCGCTTTTAAAAAAGTGAAAAGGGTTTAATTTAAAACTTTTGATACAATTTTAAGTAAACCGATTTTTGGTATTCTTGTGCAGACTGAGAACGGATCGAGACGGTGTCTGTCAGGAAAGGAATGCTAACGTCAGCAGTTATAGCGGAATGTACTGAGTCAGGAAGAGCTGTGCACATTCAAGAATATAACGTGGAAAAAACAGTACGTATCCTGCACACCGCCTGGTAAGGAAGTCTTCAAGGGTGTGCTTTTTACACTCACCTCTTCATGATGTGGAGCCTAAAATTCGCTCGCAGAGTCATTGGAAGAGTATAGATCGCCCCCAGGCCCGGGCAGCACTGATTTAATAAATGCCCAGATGGTTTTTTGCCTATAGGAGTATAAACTCAGCTGGGTCACCGCAGTCACGGTGGCTCCGATGCTCCTGTGCAGGATTTTCCACCAACTAACAAAGAAATGATTGATCCCGCCTGAACTGCGACCAGCGGAGAGCACGCCACGCATTCGGCAAATGCACATTTGTAACCGACTGATAATGCAAACATTTCCTGAGATCGACTCGAGAAGCTATCGTGATCGGAATTTGCATGATAATTACATTATGGAGGTTTTCAAATTGCGTTTATTAGGCGAGGCCTATGATCAATACCTTTAAAAAAAGGATTAAAAAGCTATGAAATATAATGCTAAGAAATAAAACTTTTATGCCTTTTAAGTTGCAAATATTTCAAGATCGCTGCAGTTAATGGGCCGCGAGCCCTTACCGAAACGATCCGATCCATATGTTCACAATTCACCCGCAGCCCACAGCCCACAGCCCACAGCCCACGCCATAGGACGTTCAATTTGAATAGAGATGCGTTCACGGCGCGAACCAGGGGCAATGTGCCAGCCCGCGCGTTACTCGCCATGTTATAAAGCGATTTGTGCAGAACTGACTTGTAGATCCTATTCTGCTGATGCAGTACATTCTAAATTGTGTCATCACGATAAATGTTCACGGTATACGGTAAAAGCAATAACCTAACGTAAAAAAGGAAAAGAAAAAGCATTTATTTGCCACACAAGATGACATACAATACACAAGGTTGGGTTAATAAAGATTGAAAACAACAAAAGCAAATCCTATCCAGTAATGATGCGCCAAAGAGAAATCAGCTCAGTAAATGCGAGGTGAGCAGCTAGCGGAGCCACCCGGCGCTGATTTGCTGACGACACGCATTCATTGTATCAAAGCGCAGCAAACAGTGGCCGATGAATGATTTTTATACATTTTTACTAACCTACATCACGCAAGCAAATTCTCAAATTTTTACGAAGCGAAGTTATGCAGTATATATAGAAGCTCTCAAATGTTTTCATCTAAGTATTATTGTGTAAGAGCGGGAGGGGAGTGCTGGGGCTAACCGGTTTATTATATGTATTAAAATGATATGGTAAAGTTTGTGGTAGGTGAAGATGAGGCCCATGAACTCCGAATGGAGGTGGATAGATAGAGTTCATTATAGAAGAAAACATTCATACGGAAGAATTTGTTCCACAGTGTGTACTCGTATGTCGTGTGTAAGCAACAAAATATCAAACAAGGCAGCAAAGCGACGCGCACCGGCGTGCGGCCTGTGCGGCCTGTGCTCCCAGCCGCGCCTCGCGCCTCGCCGGCGGGACCGCTCTGTGTGAACTTATAATATATAAAAGAGACCTACTGCATGCGGGCTGCGGGCTGCGGGCTGCGGGCTGCTCGGTCGCGAGCGAGTCGCAGCGGACAGGATTCGCCGCACGCCTTTAACGTCGACCGCACATCAATAGCGCGGCGCTCCCACTTCGCAAAGTTTCAACAACTTTGTATTCGAGACATCTTATTTACGAGTGAGCTCGGTACAAACCCAAAGTTGCGTCAAGTGTCGCTATTTCCTGATTCCCCTCGTGACAATAATACAGTGTCCCACACACTGGTCGAGCACGAGCACTTGTACGAGTACTCCGTCAAGAAGATTTTTCATGTACAAACATTTGCCAAGTTATTTATGATGACTTACCATAGTTGACTACAACGCATCCGATCTTACGCACAATATGGATCGGAAATCCAGTTTTGCTTTACACTGGCTCGACATAGTGACTACATTCCTTCTGACAGAAAGTACAGTGCCGTCCAAGAACGGCGAAGGCCGCCAAGGGACGTCAATACGTTGGCAGCCGCCATCGCTGCGCCGGCCCGCACGCACCGCGACGGCAGCTCTCCAGGCGTATGGACAGCTGGATATACACAAACTGGTCCCGACACGCGCCAAGCGGATGCGAGTCACTGTGGCAGTCTCTACAATTGTGTTTTGTGGCCCCGACCCAGTTCGTACAATCGCCCTGCCACCGTCAAGCAAGTACGCAACATGTTACGATTATCGATGTTTATTTTATTCCGGACCCAGTCGGCGAGCCCTCCCCGCCTGCCGGTGTGCACTGTGAAGTCCAAAAAACGACTACAACTGTCAACAGTAAAGAGGAGCCTGCCGGCGCTGCCGGTGATCATGCATGCCTGCGCAAATATTTCTCCACGGCCCGTGTAAAGGAGCCAATACTCGTATCATTGGAGGCGGGGACGCGCTCGCGAAAGTAACAATTATTTTTTTTATTGTGCCTTGGATGCGGCGACCAGCTGCTCTGCTAGTCACGTTGAGCAGGGCGTTCGCATGCAGATTGTTATGGCATGGTTATTCACGCCGAAAGTAAATGGAAATCCATAAAGTACTTTAAGTTATTGAGAATAAGTTTAGACGTTTACGAGCGTCTGTCTCACTGGCGGCGCGGCGCCTCCTAATGAAGTTTGTTTGTGTCGAGCCGGCGCACTTCTGTCAATTTGACAATTAGCTTCCAACTTCGAGATTAATGATCGCGGCACAAACTATCGAGTAAATTCAATGAGGATTACCGATACCTCCACTTGAAGCACCTGCGGCTTCCATCCGACTTGTCACGCCAATTCAGTAAGAGAACTTTTGTTTATGTTTTTAAGACTTTAATTATAGCTATTAATGATATCATGCCACATGATGCGTGAAAATGCGAATGGTCGTAGATTGGAATCCCGGCACGTATCCATACGTTTTCCCTGACTAAGTACGCATTTAAGCGCCACATACTTGTGTGGAAGGCTTGTGTTGTGTGGCTGAAGGAATACATCGTGTGGGAACCCGCCTGCCGTCTTATATAACTTCAATTAGCCTTACACAACATTATCACAAAAGAATTAATCAAACAAAAAATGTTTACAGCACAATTGTTAGACATTTCGTGCTCAACAACTCTCAGTTCCCGCATTACAAGTGAACTAATGAAGACAGATTATCCTTGACCTAGCATATTTTGAGACGTTGTAACGATATCTTGTGAGACTTTTGGGTTAACGTTAAAAACGTCAAAGCAATGGTTTGTACAAATCACACTTTCAAAATCCGTTTAGTAATTATTAAGTTTATCACGAATACACAGACGCATAGACGCGGCAGGGGCAGGGCGCTCTCTATTAACACATACATACATGTACAGTGAGTGACGCGTGCACCATGTCCCGTGCGGTTATTGAAATACAAGCTTAGTTAATTCTATAAGAGAGTCGAACACGACCGTTAGCATCTCAAGGAAGGATCACACAAGGTGACATTATCTAAGCAGAGACGTCAAAACGCCGTTCCGATACAGTGGGAAGGGAGAACCGGCCCTCTTCGTTACTCAATAACATTAATATTAGGTCCTTACATATGAAATTGGCGTTTTGTATGGGAGAAACAAAAAGTCGAATATTTTTTAATATAATATATTTAATTAATCAAAGTATGAACCATTATTTTCTATGCACTTTTGCCATCTCATAGGTAGTTCATTGATCTCTTTACTAAAAAAACCAGTCGGACGGGAATCAATAAAATCTTTGAAGGCGATTTGGACTGCCCCATCGGAGTTGAATTTTTTCCCTTGCAAGAAGTTATCCAAATTTCGAAAAAAAATGGTAAACTGTTGGAGCAAGGTCCGGGGAGTACGGAGGATGTCTTAGACTTTCCAATTGAAGCTCTTCTAATTTAGTAGCCGTCTGTTGCGCAGTGTGTGGTCTAGCGTTGTCGTGAAGCAGCAGTGGCGTGGAGCGATTGACCAGCCTAGGTTGTTTAGCCGCTAGCTTTTCCATCATGGTTTGCAATTGCTGACAATAGACATCAGCCGTAATAGTCTGGCCAGATTTGAGAAAACTGTAATGAACAATACCGGCACTAGTCTATCAAACGCTTACAAGTAACTTTTTTGGGGTTAATTTTCGCTTGGGGCAGGATTTGGCTGGCTGGCCAGGATCCAACCATTGCGCTGAGCGCTTCCGATTATCGTAAAGAACCCATTTTTCATCACAGGTAATGATTCGGTTTAAAATACCTTCATTATTGTGCCGGTTTAGTAATGTAACGCAGCAGTCGACGCGCGTTTGCCGGTTTGCTTCAGTCAATTCGTGAGGTACCCACCGTTCAAGCTTTTTAATCTTCCCAATTTGCTTCAAGTGAATTAAAACAGTTTTATCACTAACATCGCAGCCTGCAGCTAACTCGGACGTGGTTTGCGATGGATCCGCTTCCACAATAGCCTTCAACTCTTCATTATCAACTTGAGTCTCAGGCCGTCCACGGGGCTTGTTCTGCAGGTCGAAATTTCCAGAACGAAAACGTTGGAACCAAAAACGAACTGTGTTTTCTTTTGCAACACGACCGCCATACACATCATTCACCCTTCGAGTTGTTTCCGCAGCACTAGTGCCACGGCGGAACTCGTACCCGTAAATAATGCGATATTTTAAGTTTTCCATTTTGTAAAATGAGTTACGAAAACAGAAAAATAACAGAAGAAAAAAACAAATGAATGACGATCATCGAAGCACAAATACATGAGTCTATAGCTGTACAAATTTGAATTTGGAATTCCTTACCAAAGAGGAGAAATTTGTGATTAAAGTGGCCAGTACGAAAAACGCCAATTTCATATGTAAGGACCTAATATATCCGAAAGCTGCACGGCTTTGTCGGTAGCGAGCCGCCGCACCCCGCCGCCCCGCCGCCCCGCCGCCCCGCCGCATGTCAGGGATCGGTTTCACTATCACTTAGTAACCGACACCCGACAACTTGAGTCCCGATTCTGCCGGACCAGGTAATGGCCAATCTGCTTCGCTACGTCTCATATAGCCACTATGTAATGTAGGAAGATTGGATTAGGACATACCCTCCAAAATAATTTAATATGAAACACACAACTAAAAGTCACCAAGCGTTTTGTACCGTCTGTACCATGGCGAGGATTCTGGAGAGCCATTCGACCCTGTTCAACCCTCTCCCTTCCATAGTAGAACATGATAACTCACATCCCGGCTAGGAGTAAGGGGTTCCGTAACTCTTACTGCAGCGGAGTCGTTCCAATAAGAGAGGCACACAGCGGCACCTGGTAGCACTGGGAGCGGCAACTGACAAGGGACGGCGGCTTTATTAAGCTACTCGGTGTGCTCGCTTGGGGCTGTCAGGTCGCCGTTGCAAGAATTCGAAAAGCATCCGTAATTTGAAATAGTCCGAGATGTCGCAACTGCACCTGGCCGGCGGCGGGGGGCTCGCGGTCCCGCGCAACCAAGACGAGAGAGTAATGTCATCAGCGACGCCGCACACCGCGCGCCGGCCGCCGCTGCTCGTCGGCACCCGGCTTGCGGCCGCAGCGCGCCCCCTCGTCGCGGCTCGGCCCTGGTGACGCTTGGCTCGGCCGCACGAAGCAATGTTTATTTACATGAATGAATATCAGTAAGTTTGGAAGTCAACAGGTCGCTTTTATTTTTGGATTACAATGCACTTACCATCAGGTGCACTGCAGTCGCTTTGTCGAGTTAGTGAGAATATATCTTGATACAATTAACTATGTTGTTGAGATAGTTTTGAATTCATTTAAATAAACTATTGTATAATATAGAGTCATGTTGTAACTTCTATAAAAAAAAACCTTTTTTATAATTCTGACGCGACACAGTGACGGTACCGCAC
This sequence comes from Automeris io, assembly GCA_036320925.1. Lineage (NCBI taxonomy): Eukaryota > Metazoa > Arthropoda > Insecta > Lepidoptera > Saturniidae > Automeris > Automeris io. The sequence continues at coordinate 17,969,861 of JAUDJH010000009.1, forward strand.
CTGATGCGGCGGTAAGCATGGTGCGGTGCAAAAAGCGCCAACGACTATCAACGGATAAGAAAAAGCCATCGGTAGTCGCAGCGATCATGCCAGCCTGCACAAATATCTCTTCACGCCACGCTTGAAGGACCCCATATCATAGGAAGGTGGGAACACACTCGCCGGAAGTCCATTATCTACTCAAAATTACTACGCAAAACCATTGTAATAATAATGATGATAATTTTTGTTCATAAATAATGAAGTCACAACCGAACGCAAGCGTCCCTGAAATTCGAAACAACACAGACGAAGCAATTACTGTTAACGGAGTTGCGCACAGCACCTGCCCCGGCGGGCCCGCGGCTCGGCACTGCTCGTACTGTCGCGAACAGGTTGCTACACGAGCCGTACGAGCCGGACGAGCCGGACGAGCCGGAGCCCGCGCGGCCCCCCTCTCCGTGCACGACACCGGTCAAACGACTGTACTTTATGAACCCAGGACAATGAAACCTCACTCAACAATTGCGATTTTTTGCGACAGTAAAATTAAATAAAAACATGCTTATAAAAGAAATCAAATGACTTCAAAGAATGCTATGTTTAGGAATATTATAATAATTATTATTTAATTTACAATATTTTGAGTTGCCGTGGTATCAGAGTCAAGTTATTTAGCGTGTTCGAGATAGAATTCTGATTGAGAGGAAAGCAAACACAAATCTGCTGTACCAAGAAATCTTCATCAGACATTCACCATGTTGGATCCAAAGTAAGATTATGAACAAAAACTGAATCATCCAGATCAGTCTATACACGACGGTGGTACACGAGGAGAGGGAAATCAATACGTTTTGCAGCGGTCAGCTTAAGAATTTTAGTTTCCGAATACCTGCATCAAACCTGCACCATATTAAAACGGGACCGACTTCATGATATTGCCTATTGGCTGAAAGATGAATTATCCAAATCGATCAATAAACAGTGGAGGACTGGGTAAACATACGGAAAGAAACAAATACAGTCCAATACAGAACCTCTTATTTGTAATGTCGACTAATTACAGAATTCTTACACCTAATAGAAATTATTATAGGTCACTGGTTATTTTGGACACACATCCTTAGGTATTAATATTTAATATATGCTTCTAGCAGTTTTTTGTAGTAATCAAGCTGAAATGACAATGTGCCGATTACATTTGGTTTTAACTAACAGCTGTTGAGGAAAACGAGTTCTGGAGTAGAGACAGGCAATTGATAAGCGAAGTGTGAGATGCCCTGAGGTGATTTTAACCGACAACTTGCGAAGCACAGCCAAATCATCGCACTCATCTTCACCTCCCGCCAGGTGTTGATTGACCAATTGCGGTCAAGTGTCCGGTGTATAAATAATAAAAAAAATGTTGCTACAGACAAACGAGTACAGAAACAAATGGCGCGCTTTGGAAGGGGTTTATTTTAAACCGTGTACCGATGTGGGCTTAGGTGATGGTGATGGATCGAACCCTAAAGGAACTGATGATTGCTGGAGCACGCGAGCTCTTCTTTGAACAAATGTAATGTGCGACGCGCTCAGTAAGTTGGAGCAAGAACTTGCAAAAGATGACCGCCAATAACTGTATAAGGAGAGGACACCGGCGCTCATTACGTGAGACCAATGTCTAAAGGCACAAGAATAGACGAGACCGTTCTATTCGGTATTGACTAATGTGCTAGCCGTTGGATATACAGCGAGCGAGGAGGATGATATTGAATAAATATACATACTTGCTATAAACGATGAAGCCAATATTTTCGTAAATTTCGATTTGTATATAAATAAGAGAGTTACTGTTATAATCAATATTAGAATGAGGTTTTCTATGTATATTTATAATTCTCAATCTCTTGAATTACGTTTACAGTGTTCTAATAAAAGCCAAAAGCAACTACGAACCTGATATTTTCGAAAGCCAATAAAGAGATTTTACGAAATCATAAATTACGAAAGATTCGCGATAGAAGTTGTTATTGAAGTTCAATTGGATACTAAGCAAATGAAATAAGTAATAAATTGTAAATAAAAAACATCGCACAGAGCAGCGTGCGCCGCCGACATGAAAGGATTGGAGTAATTTCATTCTCTCAAACGGCTTTAACGTTACTTAAAACATTCGCTATATTAAATTCTTCATTGGGAACGTTTCAATCTTACCGACTCTGGACAGGATCGGTCAGAACAATTTAAATATGGTCCATCTTAAAATCATCATTTTCAATATTAAAACAGCCCATGAGTTAAAAATACCTTTTTGTATTAAAATATTTGCTTTCCTTCTAACTTTTTGATAATCTTCTTTTTGTTTCAATGAATCTTTTGAAAGCAGATGCTGTTACGATATTAACACACACAGCGACATGTAACTAATAATAATCTTTTGTTATTATTTTTTAAGTGTTTTGGTTTTTGATGTGTAAATCGATTTTCTTTTTACTTTTGTCGCTTTCTACGGAGGCCTTCGCCGGCTGATGCATTCAGATGTTTGTTGTTATAAGTTATTAAAGTTACATCATGTATCGGTCAAGTGTAATAAATAAATATAAATTAATGACAGTATATCGTCACGCTGTATCTCTTTCGGGGTGAGCGGAGACACATTAGTGGCTGTATCCAGTATGCGTTTATATGTCGTGCCAGTGTGCGACCGGTAGCGCAGATGATCGCCGTTCTCACAGCGCTAGTACGCATGAGATTTCTATTAGAGATCATGCTGGTTTCCTCACAATGTTTCCTTCACCGGTGAACATGTAGTGCCTGAGCCCGTGTGGTACCTGACCGAAGCTGCGAGCGCTACTCACTGGGGCACCGCAACCCACAAACAGAAACAAACCTAAATCTGCCTTTCAGACATTACTTATTACAAAATATAGTCTATTGACAACAATAATTTAACATGGTTCATAATCTACGATAACAAATTATGTTTTTATAATATGAAACAAGAAATGAGTGGCAATACTCAATAGTGATACCTGTACAAATGTGTACATGTTCGGCGCGCGCACCTACCCGAGGCGCCGGTTGGCGGCTGGCGGCTGGCGGCCGGCGGCGGCGGCGCGCGGCGCGGCCCAGTCATGAAGCGAAACTAATTAGCGGCAACATTCATTTGTGAACAGAGCTTCGCTGTACTCTATTACGACTGATCGATTATTCGATCGTTTAACGCAACTCCCGGCCGCCGTACCTCCGGACAGTTAGGGACTTTACGGACCTCACCCGCGCCCTGTCATCCGGTGCCCATCCGTCCTGCGTGGCTCTGGTGCGGGCCAGAGCACTGGCGGACTGCACTGGCCGCACTTGTGTTCCTTTGAATGCTCGCGCACCGCCTTTGTACCGAATCCGAGTTGTCTCCGAGGAGGAGGGCCGGAACTGGACTACGAAGAACACTAATGTGACGCGACGCGGATACGTTTAAGATATTTTTATAATTTATTCGAGTGCATTACAATAAATTATACATTAATTTATTTCATATTTTGTTGTTTCCAAGCCATGTGGCTTCATGGACCTGTATTTTAACGGAATCGAATCGGGCGCAGTGCGTGAGACAACGTCCGAATCAGGTCCAGATTCAAGTCAAGATCCGCGTTCTTACAGATTCAAATCGAACGCAGCTAATGGCATTGTCAGTCACCCTGGGCCACCGTCCGCTCCGCTTTTTGGATACAATCCGGAATCGATTTGCTCGCAGAGCGCGAACGTTCATACAAATAGTACTGTGGCTGCTTCGGTCCGTCAATATTCTGACTGGAATCAGAGTAACGCAGAGCGGACAGAAATCATACGACAGAGAACGCACAAAGTCCGTATGCCGCCATACAAATACTTGTACAGCTACTTCGGAACGCCTCTCCTCGCATCCGGATCAGCAGCAGGGCGTACCTGCTTTTAAAGAACTATTGTTGCGGATGAACGCGAGCTGCCCGAGGCGACAGGACATAGAACAATTGCCAAACGATTCAGTTCACTTGTCCCGCATTGTTCGAACCCTATTTACATATAAAGGCCGATTTATTTATATCAAACGAACTAGATGAAAGAATTCTTGCTCGATATTCAGTGTAAAGGAAAGATCGTTCTTCTTAGTGTTTACACCAAAACATCAACGAGCAAGAATAATGACTAAGAACTGCTTTTTAGCACGATAGGTGTTTGAATCAGCCGAACGAATGCTCTTTGCTCAGCCATGTCAATCATGTGGTTGGCAGTGCTTCGTTACAACCGACAGTGACAACAATGTTACTCCTTAAAATTTAATTTAAAATCACGTTCTAATATATTTGTAATGTCCTGCCCAGCACCTTGTTTGCGAGTTGTATTTTTATAATGTTCAAACGTCGGATCCCATACACATCTGGAATTACGGTAGGTTTCTTGAGGCATCAATGCGTAGTTCAATCGACGAGCACTCTCAGATCAGTGAGCCAGATCGCTCCAGCACAAGAACACTAAGAAGCCGCTCAGGGGATCCAGCAGGTCCGAACACGCAAGAACGCTCTGAGCAGATCCTCACGCACACTCTAGGACAGTACTCTAGTACATAAAGCGAGCGAACATTCTTAGGATACTTCATAGAATCTTTGTGAACGCAAAAAAAAAACAACGAAAAAATGCTCTACGTCTGTTTACACTAAAAGAATTAAGTAGAGTAAGGGAAGAATGAGCATTAGCTTGTCTATAGTATCGAGAAGTAAATTATGTTCAAGAGAACATTTAATGTTGTTGTTGTTGTTGATTGATCCAGATATCATAGGAATGACATATTTGATGCTAACAGCAATAGCGTACCGAGAGAGGGGGAGGGTGGGGCGTCTCGCACCAGGGCCCGGTCAGGGAGGGACTCCGAAAACACGATTAGGAAAAACCGGCCAAGTGGGGGGAGGATTTCTGCGCTGAAGAGGAACGCCTGATTCTGGATTCTGCGAGGTCGCTATGGCCTGCCCTATATGCATTTGAAAAGGCGTTCGATGCAGCCGACTGCGCGCCGCTGTCGGGACGGTACTTATTGAAACCGAAAATAAAATCGTTAACCTCTAGCTCACTTTATTTCGATCAGCAAAATTTTCTGATCCTTAAATTCCAAAAGAAATTTAATCTGCACATAATTTTGTGGAATAAATAAGAATTCCTCGCGAAGTAAATTAAAAAATAACAGATTGTTTACGCGAACTTGTTAAAAGCACGGAGACACTAGAGCAGAGCTCGTTTGCCTGCATTAATATTAAACAGGGCGAGTCCGCGCCGGCGCGTGCTACTTGCAGCTCTAGCAGGGATGCTGGCGACACGTCCTGTCGGGACTCGTCGCGGTCTATGTATTTGACACTCCTTCTGAAAACATTCTTTTATACTTTGAGTTCATTGCGCCTGATGGAAAGCACCGCGCAGACCGAGAGACGCAACCACCGCCCAGAGAGGAACGTCCGGTGGCAGCCGCCATCGCTGTGCCGGCCCGCACGCACCGCGACGGCAGCTCTCCAGGTGCATGCACAAGCTGGGCCCGACGCGCGCCAGGCGGGTGCGAGTCACTGTGATGGTGTTTACCCTTCTGATCTTTCTATTTATTTATTAAAGACTGGCAACCCTAATTACACTATTTCTTATAAGAATAAAGACAAGGAAATTTTCAAATTAATTTAGTATATCGAATACACTTATGAAAACTGATATTTATATCGTTTTAGAGATCCATATTCCATGGTTTCGAGTATAACTTCGCTTTATCAACCTTATAAGTTCAAAGTGTTTTTAAGCCAGCAGGAGGCTGACCCGCCGGAGCAGCGGCCGGCACCGCCGCCCTGAAGGTCCGGGAGGATTTCCATTGGATCAAAAAAAAGATACATCACTGTTCTAATTATTCAAAATAAAAACAAAAATTTCTACAATAATAAATACAACAAAAAATATCAACTTTTTCTATGCCCTTGTCTTATTACTAAGCCCTCGATTAGCCAGTGACCTCGCTCTGGTTTCAAGTTCTCCTAATAGTTTTGTGTTCCTATGTATTCAAATGAAACCCCGAAGCACTCGGACGCCCGTGCCCGCCCTGCCCGCCCCGCCCGGCCGCGTAGCGTCGCAGGGGCGAGCGGCAAGTCAATGCCGGTCGAGCTCTAGTGTTACCGAAGCCCTACCGGCGCTCCGCTCCAGTCTAACACGTGGATATCGCGTTATACTGGGGCTTCAAGTGCCGCGGTACTCGGATCCCGGTATCCTGTATCATTATCCGTCCCGTGGCCTGCAAGTTCGCGGACCGCTATAAACATTGTGTGCGACTATTTGTCACAGCCATTTGAACACAAACCTAAAGGTACCTGTACACGGTCCGCGTGCGTCCGATGTCATGTCGGAACTACGCAAATTGTTATTATAATTTTTGTGTTTACATCGAATTTATTGCAGCAGTGTACTATATAGGTAATATCCAGTTCAGTACAATACACTTGCTCTTTATACAAAAAAAGAAATACCGTAAATCAAGGGGCTGAGTGTGTACACATCCAACATGGCCTGGCGGACAGCGGGCCGGCGCGGCGTCCGCGCATGGTCCCAGGTTCGCATCTCAGTGTGAACCGCTGCGTTCTGCCAGAATACGCGCGGATGTCGGCAGCACGTGCTCACCGGTGGAGGGAGCCCGCCTGGCATCCGGTAGGAATGTCAAGTCGTGGCAGCACCAGGAAGCGCTGTCAGAGCGGCGAACAGCTGCGCTTCGGGTCACGTTGGGCACGGGCTTATACTGGATACGGCCACTGATGTATCTTTGCTCGGCCCGCATAGGCTATAGTGTGACATTATATTATTATATATAATTGGCTTATAAGTACAAAATTATACGAAATGCTCGGAGCCCGATTCGCTCTTAGCGGGATTTTTATTGTAGAATAGTGACAGACTCCGGACTTGTAATGTTTGTAACATATAAAAGTATAGTGGAATGTTAACGCATACGTTGTACCCGAGCCTTGGAGTTTACCGACAGAGCGGCCCGGCGCCCCCCTCCCTCTTCACCGTGCTGCGGTGCGGCCAGCGCGCGACAGCCCGCTGCTGCTGCATGCGCCGGCACCGCTCCTAGCCACTTCCCATACACACCACTAATATAATGGTAAAAGGGAAGGACGCCTTCGCCCTGCAGTGGCACGAAACTGGCTAATAATAATAATTATACGCTAAGGGAAGCGAAGTAAGGGAGTGTATCGACTGAGCGGAGCCCCCGGCCGCGCACACCCTGCAGAGCGGCGCTCTCGAAATTACTTCTAAATTCTTATGCATATTTAAGGTAGAGCCAGTTGTTTTCCTTCATTGAGAGTTATTGTCAAGTTTCCCGAACTCGTTCCGTTTGAGTGCTCATTTCGTGGGCGGCCCCGGGAGCCCTGCCGAGCGCAGGTGTGCAAACATTGCCAACCTCTGGAACGCTCTCTTTTACTAAACTTCACCGAAACGCTCTTTAATGTTTTTTTAAACATTTGAGTTAAGTGTTAGCGTTACAATTGTCTCTGATATAAATGAAAATCTCGTGTGGCCGTGTCAGCCTCGTAGATCAGGAACCGGAAGCCGCACGCGGCGGCGCGAATCCTCATAGGTTCAAATCCCAGCACGCACATCTGGGTTATCCAGTTTAAGTATGAATTTAAGCACCACATGCTTATTGGTGAAGGAAAAAATAATTGGGAAACCCGCACGACATGTAATAGAAATGTCACGTATACTGCTAATGCCGTGGGAACGGCGATCCGCTGCGCCACTGGTCGCGTTGAGCACGACACATAAGCGCAACGTGTATACAGCCACTGATGTATCCCTCTGCTCACGCCGAAAGGGATACACCGTGACGGCATGTCATTGTCATTAATACCTTGCTTAATAATAATCTAGTTACTTGGTATTTATTTATAAGAGCTAAATTCACGATTGAGTTAAATAAAAAAAAAGGAAATTTCTAAACTCGGACTAAAACTCTTAGATTATACTAAAACTATGCTTTTGTAATAAACATTGCTGTTGTTCTTCTTGACTGAGTTACAATTGGCAGCGGCGGGCGAGGCGAGCGGCGTGCTGTCCTGCAGACGGCATTGAATGCTTTCCCTGGTCGTTAATGTTAATCCAAACGAAGGGATAATTAAGCGGGCCTCGCGCACACTCGTGGGAAAGACGTAGATTAATTACAGGACGGGGCCGGGCGTGGCCGCGCCGCGTCCCAGGCCAGGAACAGAATGAGTGCAACAGGTGCACCAGGGCTCGGGGCCCGCTAATTGGCGTCGTGGGCTTGCCGCAAAGCGACTGCCCGCCGGCCCCGAGTGCCAGCGCCGTACGTACCACTCGCCGCCGTCACACTCTCGCAGGGCCGTCGAGCTGACGCGGACGTAGCGCAGGCGCGGCCCCTCGCACCGCCGACACAGATACACAATAATGTGATCGCATGTACTATGCAGAGTAAGGCTCGTAGAAGTTTTATGCATTTAATGTCACGTAAAGCACGGTGTGGCAAGGCAAGGGTATTTATAAGCCAAAGCACGATATCTAGGTCGAGCGCATTGCACCAGTATACTACAATGCGAGCCAAATGAATAACCAATGGGAATTTGGAGTCCTTACTTCAAAAAAAGGTAATCTCTAGTGCCATCTCTATTGAAGCGAACAGGGACGCTTTTATACCAACTTTATTTCTTTCTGGCAGTGTTGGCCCAGTGGGTATGGGTGCGGGGGTCCTGGCGCAGCGAGCACCGAGCGGCGCATCCTTCTGGGTTTTTCCAGATTAAATTCGGATTTAAGCAGCACATGCGCACCGAGGTAGACAAACATCGTCAGGAAGCCCGAAAGGCGCGTGCCCTGGGAGCGGCAATCAGCTGCGCTACTGGTCACGACATATTAGCGCAAAGTGTATCTCTGCTCTGTGCTGCTGTGTGTGTGTGTGTGTGTGTGTGTGTGTGTGTGTGTGATACGGCGGGACGATATATTATTGTTTATTTCTTTTTTGTTTCTCTATAACAAAGCAACTCTGTTTCACAAAACTTTGAAAGCAATTTTAGGATTGTCCTCAAAGGCATACGATTCAACCTGACTTAAGAGTAAACGCCTGGAAGCGTTTCCAGTTAATGATATCAGTTTTAGAACAACTTTCAACTAAGTCCTATTGGTGGCAGCGCCAGCGTGATGAGCAGCTCGAGGATCCAGCCGGTAGCGCTGGCTACATTCTCGATTAGCGAAGGCTAGTGTTACTACATACATGTACGCGTCGAGTATGTCCAGCACGCAGTCCCGCTGCACAGTCGAGTATGTCCAGCACGCAGTCCCGCTGCACAGTCGGGTAGCGGGAACGGGCCGCAGTAGATCCCATTCCAATGACTGTACGAGTTGCCCGATAGCTGCTGGCCACTCTGTGCCGTTGCATCCAATTGCGTTGTGCTCTTCTATATACCCACAAATATATATTATAATTACTATTATGATAGTAAGGCCTGAAATATTATGGAACCTAGTAACTAAAGTGACGTCAAACAAGATTAGATTGATTAAATGTACCTGACCTGGACCTGAGATAAAGACATTCAAAACTATATTTTGTCTAAAATGATTCATTTATCATTTGCAGCAGGATTCCGCCCACTGCAGACTCAGCCATCCATATTTTATGCCGCTATCCTTATCGCTGTGCTGTGCTGTGCTGTGCTGTGCTGTGTGTGTGTGTTCAGCTACGGCCCGCAAACTGGGCCACATCATTCACCCACGAATAACAAAACATCAAGTGTGAACTGAACATTGTTGGTGGGTGTGTAGGCCGGTCACCTAGCATATGCTCAGTCGAGTTCCCGTATGGCACAGCAGCACGGCACAGGTATTTGCTTTTGCCATTTCCTACCTCGACTAGCCTATTCTCCTTTGTTATATGCTATGTCATAGATATGCCAAATTATTATTTTTCTCACTTCCATCTAGTAGCCGGTGTAATTACACGTTGAAATATTTAACAAAATTAAATAAATAAAATATTTAAAACGATGCTCCAGTTGGGATCTATAACACCGTGCGGGACATGCCCGTGGAACATTAGAAATATAATGGCACCTCGAACGTGATACTTAAACTCAAAGAAACAGAATTAAAAATACGTTGGAAAGGCAATTCGGGCCTAACAGCCGGAGCGCGGTGCGCGGGGCAGCCTGCGCCCGCAGCGGCACTCGCGCGGCGGGCGCGCAGTCGTGCCCTGAACCGATTAACACGGATCAAGTCTTCGCGAGCCAGCCCTTGCTCGTGCGGTGCGCGGTATCGAGCGGTCACAGTCAACTTTCCCTCCGTAACCCTTATCCCGCAACGAATAATGGGACTGTTCTGTCCAACATTATCAAAGATATGCCATGACTAAACATAGATTATCACCAAAAACGGATGTTACGTGAACATCCATCAATATGTTTTATATCAAATTAATGGTACTGAAGTATGTATATATATATATTTATATATGTTTATGTAAATATCAATATATTTTGCTAATTATAGCATTTGCACTTGCAGCATATATGTATTGGTACTGGTATTTATTCACGTAAAATGTGCATTCATTGTTGTATGCTTAGAGAATGCAACAAGGCTAACAAACATCGCGTACAATTCATTAGTACGATAGTTTCAAGTTTATGATAAGAAAATCCTCTAAATATACCTATCTACGTGCCTATCTAGAGGAACGTCTGGGAGTCTAGTCGGAATAATCTCAATTGAAAGCCAGCGTCGAAACTCCCCTAGTCCTATCTCTCTACAAACTAGAAACTGGTTGAATTAGCTGTAAATCTCTAATGAAAAGTTCAACGAAACTCAACTAGTTACTGCAAAATTGAATTTAAATTTCTTTAGGATCTGTCCTCGTGAGTTCTCGAAAAACTTTATAGAAGCCGCGTCAGGTGAAGCTTTTCAATTATTCTGTGTTTGTCGACGTGTCTCGGATGGTTATGTACGTGCTCTTAAATTTTTAACGTATCACTCAAATATATACGTATATCACCTGATAAAGTTTTACAATATATGTACATGCATAAAAACATTGTGGTCTTTAATGATTCGAACTCTGTGGCTATAGTTATTGTAACTGTAGACATTCCTACAATATAAAATAAAAGAAATAACATTATTATTCGACGTATTCGCATGTTTTTATGTATCAGGTAGGGAGTGAATTTATCAATGATGTTAAGCTCTTTAATTTAGTGCCAAATAAACAATCATAAGTGTACTACGTATTTCATTAAAGTTATAGAACATTTGAATGTCCACCTTCAGCACTACAACAATTATAAACAAATAGAAATGTGACCAACGGATACAGTGATGTATTGTTATTGCGCAGGACGCACTACATTCAGTTGCCACAGATGAGCTGATGAGGGACGTAGACACGGCGGCAGACAGTTCGGCAGTCATTAGTGCAGTGAGGACGGAAGCAGCGCCGACAGCGCGGCCGCGACGAGCTGCCCGCGCCCGCCGTCAACTCTTCGCGGATGTGGGCCGCCGCTCTCGTGCCGCTGGCTTGGAACCGAGCTCGTCTGATCTACTTATTATACTCTAACATTTAGATGTGTTGTTTATATTACGTGGTCTTCATTAATGCCAGTTTTTTCTTTAACACTCTTATATATCCTCAACCTGATCGAATGAAAGTGAATATAAGAACGACGAGGAAACAAGCTCGCTCTTTTTTTTTGTAGTTGGACAGCCTTGAGAGTGGAGTACCAGAGTGCTGCACTCTTACCGGCTTAACACCGCCAGGGCTTCATCGTCTCCTGGGATACCATATTCATCGTACGGCCCAACGGAATAATGGCCTGAGAAGGCCTCATCTCTTAGAAGGGTGGATATAAAGAGACCACCTCTCTAGACATCTCCACCTATTCCAAACACAGATTCCCTCAAATCTACTGCCTAAAATATGAGCCCACCGTTGGGTGAGCAATGTAACAATTGAAAAAGCTTAACAGAATAATATCATATTATGATCCTGGGGAAACTGTTGCTCAACAAAAAACTTAGATTCAATCAGGAATGTCGTTTAGTTTAATCGCTTCTATACCACAGTACACGTGAGATAATTCCTACTACCTGATACATGTAGTATGTACATGATACGAGTATATGCCTGTAGCAAAGGAAACAATGAATACAATATTTATTACTTATACAAAGCAGTGGATATATCCAAACAGGAAACTATCTTTATACAGAAGAGGGATACATTAAATTATTCCGGAAGTGTAACATGTCTTTTCAGATTCGAAGGAACTCTTTTACTAGTAAGTTTGTTCCTGCTCAGTTGGCCAGATCCCGTGGGAAACATTCGTCTTAGTTCCGGGAGAGGGTCATCGCGGCTTCTAAACGCGTACTTTGTTTACGATTCTGTTTATTAACAATGGAAAACTTTTATTTAGGACACAAACCGATTCCGCCCCGATGAGGCCCCTAATGTCCATTTTGTTTGGTTTCTCATAAGCATTCCTAACGGACACTGCTATCTCATTGCTTTTAGTGCCCTCATTTTGTTTAGCTTCTGAACAATACACAAGAAACAGTCGTATTGTTAATTTAGTTCCAAACATTCAGATACTCTTCGATCCCTACATAAAACAAATATTTGCACAGCCCATAGGTACTTGTCCCGTGTGTGAGTGTTACCATGTGGAATTCATATTTGTAAAGGGATCAAAGAAATAGGATAAACTACAGAATTAGGAAAACGGTTAAAAACTGGCTTTATTGCTAATTCTGGCTTTAAAAGATATTTTCAAAGACATTATCGCGGTGAAATTAAATGCACAAAACATTTTTCATTGAGTCACTTTGTTTTAGAGGGCTCATATAATTGAATGTACGTGGAATGGTGTTCGCGAGAGGATGTGAACATTGCTCGGAGGCGACCCTCGCGCCGCGCCGTGTTCCGGGAGAGCCCAATTAGATATCCGCGTACACTTTACATTTGAACAACACACTCGTGCAGTGCGGTGCAGTAGTGGAGCCAGGGCACCGCATTACATCCACGAACCCTAACTAGCGAGTGCACACCGGCACTGCTCTCTCGAGCCACTCTTTGTGTGTGTACACAGCAGCGCTTGTGTGTGTAAGCAGCTGGATACACAATTACGAGTATCTGAAACAGTAATCATTTTTCTAAAACAAAGTTTACAAAAAGTCTTGATTTAGATCAGGTATTTGTTCTAAATCAGGCCATCACTTTACTAATAAAAAGATAATCGCTCTACTTCTAATGTGGACGTAAGTTTTATATTAATGTCGCGATGAATTTGTTTAATAACAAAGATGTTTATTCGAAACTAGATGTTTTTGCTAAACGAGCAAAATTATTCCTTGAATGGTGCATAATCAATGACAGGATTTTATTGAAGATTTTATTACATGATAGCGTTGAGTTTCCAGCAATGACAGAGTCTTGCGGAACTCTGCCATAATCTATTGTAAATATAATAGATTTACAGTAGATTATGTCTTGTAGATTATGTTTAGATTTTACAAAACGATTTACCAAAGTACGACACCACCAAATAAAGAGCCCAGTATAATTTGACTAGAGTATAGGTCTGAAGCTAAGCAATAACGTATTAAAAAATGACGTTGTTAATAGTGCGTTAGAATTATTTTTAACAATACCCTTTTTCTTCATTTATTTGACATTAACTTCTTCTGTTATTGCTCCACCCTGTTACTTCATTAATTTCACATTCCGTGTTATTTTTTCTTGAGTCAATTATTTGTAAACTATTACATATTTCAAATGCAATAACGTATTAGTGTATATTTAAATATTATGAATTGTAAAAGCAATTGCTCTTTTGAAATGAACTTTATTCCTTAATTAGCAGTTACTAAGAAAGCAGAAAGCCAATAGCAGAATGATGAAACAGTTTAATTTAGCGCTTATTTTCTTGTTACAAAGAGCGTTAAAATTTCATAGTCCCATTAATATATATTTAAGATTTTGAAGCAATTTTTTCGCTGAAACTGAAGCGGCCGCAGACCGAACTCGTTAGCGAAGTTTTAGCGCAAGTTTTGATTTCGTTATTAAAGCTGTAAAGAGCCTCGAAGGGCGGCCACGGAGCCCCCCGGCGACCGACAAGGGAATTTATGACCAGAGCGAAGATTTATCGAAGCGTATTTGGTGACGGCGTAATAGTCTCTCGGAGCTTGCTTAACATGTTTATCTTCCAACTTTAGCTTTGAAATTACATTCATTTTGCCTAAATTGTTTGCGGGATCCATCGTGTACAGAAACGTTGTTATTACAGCAGGTGCATTCCATTGTTTCGTACTTTGCTATATAGACAACTAGCTGTGTCCGCGACTTCGTCCGCGTGGAATAGTTATTCTGGGCATTTTAGTTAGTTATTTATTTTAAAATTGTAATATCTTCTAAGATGTTCATTGAAATTAAGTGATGTCAAAGACAATTTTGTTCACAATTAAATACTCTTAATCAACAACATATTTATTTGGATAAAGATTAATATTATTACGTTGATACAACTCTTAACAAATAATGCATTCATTTTGACCAAATTTGATTACCATAAAAACGGTTCTAGTGAGTTAATCTTAAAAGATAGACTAGATACTGTCGCGGACATTTTTTTAGATAATTTCAAGAGAAATAATTCTTTCATACATATATTTTTGGTATCTTGAACCGTTTTCGCAGCGCACGCAATGGAAGCCCTCAAGGATGAATAATTTTCCCCGTTTTTTTCACATTTTCCATTATTTCTCCGCTCCTAATAGTTGCATCGTGATGTTATATCGCCTAAAGCCTTCCTCGATAAATGTTTTATTCAACACAAAAACAATTTTTCAATTCGAACCAGCAGTTCCTGAGATTAGCGCGTTCAAACAAACAAACAAACAAACTCTTCAGTTTTATAATATTAGTATAGATTTATGGTGCTTTTTAACTCTACAATCAACTTCATCTAACAATACTCATACTTCATATGCCACAATAACCCCTTTTTACAAACCTGGCCGCCGCCAGGTCCGTCCTGGTGTGTCAGATTCCTATTGACTAAAGCTACCGTGGCGTTCTGCCCACAGCGCACCCTGCGCTGGGCACTATCCCTCTCAAAGGCAACGCTAAGATACTGAGGAAGATAGGAGGGAAGAGTGATCATCGCCTCGACTTCGCTGAGTGATACGCGGCAACACGCGCACGCCACAGCAGCCGTTCCCTGGGACAGACTGCCCGGCACGGCGCTGCCGCGCAGGTGAGGTGACCTGGGGACTCGGCGGGTCTGCTGTTGCCGGTGCAGTGGCCGCTTGGCCGTTGCGCTTGCTCTTGTTTGCCCTGACGGGCAGCTCCGCGGCAGCGCTGGCTTCATCGGCGACTCAGTAGCCAGCGAGTAGACCTGCAGCCGCGTATTCTGATACCACAATAACCCCAACAGTTTTTGCTCCATCAACAGTAACCATTTCAATCTTTGTATTTTTAGTTTTATTTCTATATTTATTACATTTTCATTTGCTATTCGCATTACAATCAATGTTTCTAGTACTTATGGTAAAAAGACTGCAATTTGTAAAAAAAAACATAACTGAATGCATTCCAAGTAATTTTATTATCTTTATGATAATTTATTTATTGCAAATCAATGACATTATCTAATCTAAAATTATTTCTTAAAATATTGTATAATAAACGGAATCCATATACATATTTTGTCTGATTGTGATTGAATGATGTACTATCGTTGATTTATTAAGAGACTGTAGTTGTAACTGGCAGATCGTGTAAATTCTCTAACATTAGTTAGCAATGGGAATGATCAGTTCGTTTCCGTGAAATGGAGAGGAATAACTCAATCAGGCCGAAGTGGCGAGCCGCGGCGGAGAAGTTTCGGGAATAAGTTAGCAGGGCGCAGCTGCCAGCTCGGTCGCGGCGAGCCGAGCGCCGTGCTCGGGCACACCGGAGTGCCGCACGAGGTTGGGCGAAACTCCTCCAACGCTGAGCTCCACTCCGACACCACTACTGCAAGTTCACGATACTCACATGTAAACGTTTTAGTGTTAGCACTGCTCATCTCAGAATGTTTATTCTCAATACTTTACACATGAGCCTCGGGTGGCGGTAAAGTAACCAGCAGCAAGGCGGTAAGCGTATACCCGCCTTGGTCGCAACCACAGTTCATGGGTCTAAAAGCCATTACAGAGGATTACTCGCTGCGGACAGTCGCGTTTCGGAATCAGCTCGTGTGTCCACGGTGCGCAGCGCGGTGGCGCTACTCTTGCTGATGATGTACTGTGAACAGTTCATGTCTTTGATGTGCGGCCTATCGCAACTGTTCAACGAGATTTTACTTTTAAGCCATGATCGTATGATACATACGCACGATAATAATCAATGACGTTCAAACATCAAATAAGCCTGCTAAAAACCAGAAGGGTCTATATAAACGTCTTAGTAATGTTATTTTAAGTAGGCAGAGCAATGACATTTCTTGTGTTGCAGATGACCAAATTTGTCAGTCAGTAAACACTCGCGTTTAGGTGGCTGTTCGACATTTTGCCTTTTTTTTACATTAAAAAAATTGTACCGTAGTATGGTTTGCAGTTATTTTACAAGGTTAAACTAGATACAAGCAGTATTTATTTTGGACCGGAGTTCGCCGCGTCCGCGTCTTAAAGCCTCGCTGAATATTTAATGAACTCAGCTCGGAGACCCGCGGCCCTCAGCCCACAGCCCACAGCGCGGACCTCTCCTCTCGCCGACCTTATTCGAAAGCTATTTTATTTCAACATATGCGTGTAGCGAATATATTATTTATAAGATATCAATAATTTCCCTGGTATAATGAGTTATACCAGAAGAACAACTAGGAATATCTTTAAAAGCGTTTGGGTAATTCAAAATAAAACTAATAAGCTATCGAATGCGCTGGAAGCTGTTGACGGATCCGACTGCCTGCGGTGGTTGGGAAGATCCAACTTTAAGGAAGATATCAATCGGCAAAGCCAACTTTGCTGAGTATTTTGCAGATGGTGCTCCTGTCCAAAATACCTCAGTGTTTGAAAATAAAAGTTTTCGGTCAATGGGTCTGGACAGTGATGATATGCGGTTTAGAAAAACGCCTTTTCTATGGGTCTCACTAGAAAGCTCACTGCGCATAGTGAGCTATGGAGAAGACTAATATTGGCATTTCATCAAATCAGAAATGAATAAATCCGCAGACGAACGAACGTCACGTGGCCCAGCGGATTAGCAAGATGCAGTGGCTATGAGCAGGCCACAGGTCGTGGAGAGGATGGCCGATGGGGCAGGGGAGCTCTCAACTGGGGAACACGTAATGGCAAGCGCAACGCGGGGCGCCCACCAGCAAGAGGGTCAGACGACGTAGTTCAGATCGCAGCGCAGGGCGGGCGGCGGGCGGCGGGCGGCGGGTCGGTGCGAGCGAGAGGAAGGGAAGCCCTTGTGCAGCAGTGAACGTCCTGTGGCCCCAGTATTGCTAATGGTGAATACATAACAGGAAGAAAAACATAAATATCGGAAAACATAGAAATTGCAATATTATTGAACACATGACTTTTATTTTCCAAATGGCATAGAATGTATAAAAGCACCGTCACTCGGCACAAAGCCGCGAGATATATTCAACGCAAAAATGTGATTCCTATTTGCTTACGTGTGTCGATCGTAATTTATATTCCCCACTTTGTGTATTCACAGTGAAGGGCTTGGGAGCGACGGATGATACGAATTTCGCAGGTATTATATCGACGAAACAGTTTTTATGGCTAAAACGATGTACCCAAATTTACAATCAACACCGTAGGTGCACCTTAGAAGTTTAAGGGCGTTTGGCCATTATATCTGATCCGAAAACCGTGAAAGTACGTGCCGCAGGAGCCGCAGCACTGTTTGTGTAGCGGCTTGCATGCTGTTGCCGCCATCCGATTTCTATCCGTCATCCATTGCTCCTTGATGCAGATCAGAATATCGACGGACCGCACGAAGAAGCCCTATTTGTATTAACGCTCGCGCGCTGCGTCCAAACTAAATCGGAGTTATATTCAAGACGTTACCTCCACAGACACAAAATAAACAATCCAGCAACATCTCCACAAAAAAAATTAAGCTAGGGGGGGGGGGGGCAAAAAAAGAAACAAACTATAATTAGTTACAAAAACTGAACTGACTTTTTTTTTCAGCATTCTTCTAAATGAGCCAATCGCACGAGACACAATACTGACAGCACAAAATTTTTTGATACACATATCACTTATAGCAATGTGGGAATTCGGTCCGCGTAGCAGTGCGCACCCGCCCTTACGCTTCTGACTGAGGTAATGATGATGAGCAGCAGCGCCTCCACCGTCGCACACGCCAAGTGTTAACAACTACATTCTGAAAAACGACTTAGTCCGGGGACGCGCGGACTGCTCGACGATGAGTTACGCGGCAACACCGGGGGACGCGTCCAAACACAACATACCGACAGGCAGGTGCCCCGGCGCTGCTCATGTTATCCTCTCGGAGCGATGTCCTCGGGGAATATTAATACTGCATCCATAACTGGCGCCTGCCCGCGGCCTCGCTCTCGTGCCATTACAACGGAGACGGAACCATTTCGCTTTATGCCTTTAAATTAACGCGTTTTGTGTAATTCTAAAAGAATTCCGAAAATTCTTAGAGAGTCATTAACTTGTCACGATTACCTACACACGCGCTAAATTTGAAGCCTGTCACAATTTTAATAAGAAAAGTATAATGCTAAAATGTTCATTCCTTTTTTCAACCCCTTAAAAGACTCCGTCTTTACATCATAAAAGGAATTTGCGTTTGTATGTGCGTACCCAACGTGACCAATAGCGCAGCTGATCACCGTTGTTAGGACACTTCCACATGACATGTCTTTCAGATGCCATGCGGGAAACCCTCACAATAAAATATATATATATATATTATTTAATTGACGTTAAAGTGTATGTCAAGTCACTGATTTCGTCAAGTCAGACTTAAGCGTTGCGGATATTGAGGCCACAATTCAAGTTCCTATTATATATTCAGTTATTTTTTTAAGCCGTGGTGGCTGCCGGCAGAATAGAATAGCACCCCCCTCTTCTTGCTGAGATGTCGTAAAAGGCGACTAAGGTATCTCTTGAACACCGCAATTCAACCAGGTGTTCAGAGAAGGACAACTCGACCAAACCTGCATCCCGCTCCCTCCCGATCGTACTGGTTCTCCTTTCCATAGGGCCTGAGGGAGCTCGGACGAGAGAGTGCTTTTCTGGCTGCGCGTCCAGTTATGCACTTAAATATCTCCTGCGCAATTGACTGTTTCCGAAAACTGGATCTCGAATTTCTTAACCGGTGTTGAAACAGTCGCCGTAGCCGAAACCGGCTAGGACATCATCATCATCATCATCATTTGTTAAATATGAATTAATTTTCTGTGCAAAATCTAAGCAAAGTCAAAGTTGTGTCTATACATCTCAACATAAGAGTTTTGAGAATAGCGAAAGTGGATACAGCCAGTATGTACCTGTGCTCGCCCCGTAACGGCCATAGCGTGACGATATATTATTACCGTTACCAATGTGATACGACACAAGAATAGTTTAGTAATTAAGTAATATTGTTATTAGTAACGGAATGTGGCCCGCTCCGTACGCAGCGAACCTCTCCGCCTGAACACGCGCCGCGCCGCTGCTCCGCCTCAGCTGCCAGCGTAGACGGGCAAAATGTAATCAGATTCATGAAAATGATTAACGATTACATTTTACGTTTTATACCATTAATATGACTGCATTTTGCTCATTTATGTTTCAAACACAACAAGAGGCCAGAACTGCCGACGGGTTGCTGTCCCTCGCCGGCCGCTGTCTCTGTTGGACAGCGCCGTACTGCTCATCGCGTGTCGCGGAGTCACTTTGTTGTGCCAGTATAAAAAAAACAGCTGACATAAAATTGAAAATTAACTTCCTGAGACTACATCGACATACGTACCACCTTCCAAAAATTCATAAAAGCATCACCTTCGGAACGCTTAACTGTGCTCTCCCTCTCCCTCTCCCCCTCCCTCTCTCTCTCTCTCTCTCTGTACTCGCGCAGCGGACTGTACGCGATGCACTTCGCAATTATTCTGCTTTTAAGAACGTTAATATATGAATTTAATAAAATTGGTAAAAATGACTACCTTAGTGTTCTTGGTAATGAGACAGAACTGTCTGTACAGGAAGGGACAAACCGTGTCGCACTGCTAGATCAGCTCGCACATGCCCAATAAGCTGAACGCATCAGCGCCTGAGCGGACACTTTGCGACACAAACGTTCAGAGATTCACTGCACGATCAAATTGGTTGGAAAATAATTCGATTAATTAATTAATTAATTAATAATTAATAAATAATAATAATAATGTATAATTAATATTAATTATTTATTTATTAATTGGTCGAATGCTGATGGTATCAAGTCCCTCAAAATTAATTTGTTTATGCGGAAATTGCAAATAAAATAAAAACCGTGTTATTGTGAAAAAAAAATTACAGAACCCATTTTTTTTTCGCTTTGGCATTTTTTTACGTTCTTAATACCCATAAATATCACGTCCATAGAACCTAAACCAAAAGTTAGTAACTTTGAGCTATATCTTTTTATTCATACAAAATGGCATCCGACACTTTTTTTCCCGAATTTTTTTCTCGATTTCTATGGGCTTTATAAAAAACTTTTCTAAGAATAAAAACGTCTCAAAATTAGTCAAACAATATCCTCAAATTTTTCCAGAACCATAACAAAAACGATTTTCCGGAAAAATTGAATTTGAATTTTAAAAACACCTAATCATAACATTAAAAAATCAAAAGGAATGCCGTGAACCATTGGAATGCTCAAACAAATTAAGGAATGGAGAATCACAACGCACAGCGTGACGCCGAACACGTCATGGCAACCAAAATAACCTTATCGCACGATCATCTGCCTACACTGCCTACAGGCTGCCAGTTGCCGCGCGACACGCGACACGCGCAATACAATGCGAGCGTGTCCCGTCCCGCGCTCATTTTGATCCCTGCAATCACTACCGTTATGCCTGAATATACTGTTATGGAATTCGCTAAATATTTAAATAGGGGACTTGTCAAACTGAAACACTATTACAAATTATATATTATTATTATTATACCTGCACTTAGATTATAAATATGTTTAGACAGCGCTCCGACCGCGCAGGGCATGTCCTACTTGTATACGTACATCGCGTTGCTAGCGGCGCGGCACCCGCAACGCTGCTCAGAGCCGACAGCTGTGACGTAGGAGGGCCGGCGCATTGTGCTGAATAAATATTATACATTGTGCTATTCATCAACGTCATCTGATAAGATTGAATAAAAACGAGATGGCTAAGGTGCGCACGGTTACGACAAGAAACATCATGTCTTTCATGTAAAAACACAACTGAAATTTTAAAATTAAAATGTACTACTAATCACCCACTTGAAGACCATTTTCTCAGAGCCATACATCTCCATGTCGCCTGTGTGCGGGTGTTTAGTGCCGCATCGGTGAACCCATTAGCTCGCACATTCTCCATTACTCGGCGCACCTCCGTCGCGTTATCTAATTTGTTTTACCGGAGCATTCCAAAATGATCCCAATAACTATCGACATAAAGTTCTAGGAATGGCAGCCGCTATGAATTAAATTTTCGGGAAGGTGAACAGCTTAAATTTGAGTTTCCGAACAAGGGAACTCGAACGCTTTAGTGGTAACGTGGACTCACGACGAAACGATGAAACGATATGCTTTTGTTTTGTTATAAGCTTATTTTTATACCAGGCTGAGGGACGCCGCGGGCAGCATTTTTTTGCCGAATGGTTTTTTTGGCTTTGTTTAAAGTTCAAAATGTCTTACTGATATATTAAACCCGGAAGTTAGATCACCGACTATGTCATGACTCATGAGTAACGGTCTCCCACAGTGACAGAGTCCACTCGTCATAGCTGTATATATATATATATATATATATACTGAGCATAATGTCCGTATTGAAAAGAAACTTCAGAAGAAAATCAAACCAAATCTTGAAGAGTTTGTACGAGCTTGTCGCGATACACGACTTGAAACACGCGACAACTATTCAATGCACCGGTCCGTTATAATGTCTAGCCGAGTTGAAAAATCTAGACCAAATGAAGGAAACTCTTTTTCGTATATTACCCAATAAAATACAATAGAATCTTGAAATTTGACAAGGCGAGGCAAACATGTCCCGCCAGTCGTTTTACGTTCGTTTTCTCAACGATACCATTTACAGAGATACATATACAGAGTTTTTAAATTTGATTTATCAGAGTCGGAACCGAAGTCGGAATCGGAGTCGGAGGCAATGTCAGTCACAAGTGACGGCAGAATAAAATAGTTTTATTAAGGGACAAATAAAAACATTATTCAGTGAACCTTTTTAATGTTTTAATTAGAAAGTAATAAATTTACACATACATAAACAATGAAAACAAAAATTGCTGTGTTTTCTATTAACATTTTTCCATTAAGAATGCACCAATTAAATCAAATTTGCTCCAGGATTGTTTTTGTGTTAATGTCTATTTAATTTAATGTAAATGTAAAATAAAAAAATCTTTCAATAATAAATTAAAATGTACGTTTAGTTCGAAATTTAATAATTTTAATCATATTTTTTAATCTAAACTTTTAAAATTTAGATCTTTAAATTAAGTAGCACTGATTGTTTGCTTACATATAAAATGAAATCAAATAAATTGACTACAATAGTGGTGGTGACCTCCGATGAATACCTCCGATTAAAAAGTTTCGGAACCGAAGTCGGAACCGAAGGTGTAATAACAATCGGAAGTTCCGACTTATCGGAGTCGGAGTCGAAGCTCCGTAGCATCCCTGGGTTAACCCAATGGAAAATGCTTACAGCGCAAGTTTTAGAGATTTAGTGCTCCTTTGCTAATTTCCATACCATTTATCGCACAGGAAGCAAAATTTACGCAAAACGACCTTTGGCCGCGCGTAACTTGAGACGTGCTAACGCAATCAGATGACACTTTTGAGTTCACTTTTAAATAGTCAAAAGAAAAATTGTACTTTTCTGCCTATTTTTAATTGTGAAGTTTTGCCACTTTTTGGATGTATTATTTATTCAGCGTACTACCCAGCTGGGTGATGGGTAATTTGACGGCCGTGTTGCAGGCACTGGCTTACTGCCTTGACTGGGCTTGGACAAATAAAAAAACAACGCGAACTATTTTCGTTAAATATTCATAAAAATAAGTCAAAAAGTTAATAAAACGCTTCGTTGAAGGCGGTTAGCTGATTTGTGGGAGCGCTGTTCCCGCGGCTGTGCCGTTACAACTTTGTCGATAAAATAAACTATTTATGAAAGGAACAAAATATTGAAATGAAAAAGCTGGCCCAGCGCTAATTTATACGAGGACCTTTTTTTTTGTTAACCCGGTGAAATGTACGAGGACCCTGCGGCGCCTGACTCTTGTAATATACACAGTTCTTCAGTTACCGTCTGCGCAAAGGGCTGTGCGCTGTCCAACTAATGCAAGCTCTAATCTCTTAGAGCCTTTAAGAATGCAATTAATTGCACATTTCTCTAGTTCAGTTGACGCAGTAATGTGGCGCCATTCAAGAGCAAGCATTTGACTGAAAGATCGTGGTATTCAAACGTAAACATCATTTTTACTTGTAAATAGATTCCAATGTGTACGTATTTATAATCGATGATGGCATACTTGTATCCAATGATTATTCAAGTTTATTTGAAAGCGCACACCTTCTTGTTGTGTATTTGTTTATACTGACTTGACAAAGTACCCACAGCACACGTAGCGGAGTCCAAGAACGACACGCACCGCCAACTAGTGGCTTTGTGCGGGAAAAGGGATGATGCAACCAGAGAATACAGCTCTTGGGTAGATTCTCCAGAGCGATATCTCACTTTTCTTCCTTCCTTGGTAACATCATATCATGCTAGCTCTCGAAAGTCCTTTGCAAGGACTCGTATTTTAGCCGAGAATACCCTGGATGCAATATACGTGAACTATTCCTGTACACCTTGGTAGTTGGTACCCTGTCGTCGGCAGTAGGAGCGTCGCGGAGTCGTCGCCCGCTGCGGACTATTTCCGTACGCGTGCGGCGAGTGCTGAATGGTGTGCAGTGCTGCCAGCCTCGGACACGCCAATACCTCTGAAATGGTTTAAAATTCCCGTAAAAATGTTTACGCGTAACGAAATCAATTTGTTTACTGGCTAAATCATGAAGTAAGTGAGTGCCTATTGAATTAATTATTTTATCAAGAATTCTTCATTTGCGTAGATTTTTTTTTATTCATTTTTTTTCCAAGGCATATTCGCTATCATATAGTATGTCGAGCGAGATCTTACTGAACTCGATATATTTAATGATAAAATTTTGAAACCAAAAATAAGGATATTATTCAATAGGATTATGAAATAGGTCTTTGTTTATTGTTTTCTCTGTAATATGATATTTTTGGCAAATCGGATGAGTATTTTTCTTTTTCCAGTTGCAGTCCGTGTGTTTCTCGTATTTTCATTTTTCTTTTCTTCTGTGCAAGTACTTTACACGTTTAAATACAATATAATCGAATTTTTACTGTATCTCATTCATGTGTTAGACATATATTGTATGCATGTGTAGACTGTGAATGTGTATGTCCATTAGGGCGTTTAAAAAAAAAATATTTTTCCTCGGAACCACACTCAAAAGTTTCGTTTTAATGCCAAAATAGGCCTCTGAAAATATGAGCCCTTAATATTAATATTTAGGTTGTCCGCATCGCACTTTTCGATTTCCCATACAAATAGCACAGGACAAAAGTTTTTTTTCTTTTGACTTTCATAACTAATGAACGATAAATCGTATTGCAATACCCATTCATTATTTTTGTAGAGAATTTAACGCTCTAATGTTAATGTGTATAAATAGATAATATTCATTAACATAAGCTGTACTTCTCCACGCAATCGCTCGCCAAAATGACGATATTGCGCTTGATGTGAAGCGCAGCGCACTCCAAAAACCGACCGCAACTATCCAGAAACAGTAGACTAGAAGATGGCCATAGATACATACATTTCCTTTAATACATACTATTAAATGGCATGTGATATAAATTGAACCAAGTTTTTACTTTAATTTGATTTCTTGCGTGCTGGATGTTGACGGGCTCGAATCGAAGGACCACGTGCAGACTGGGATTTGGCGGCGACGAGGCTCGCCACACCGCGCTTGTCGGCCGACCGTTCGTTGCAACGTTTTTAGTAGAATGCGCCGGCGCTAGTGATGCGCGCGGCGTGTGCTCGCACGTATCAATTGTTGGTGAGGGGAATGGATGCAAAGAATTAAAACAAGTCCTAACAGCATGTATAAAATAGTATATGTGTCTCCTAATTGTATCTGAATGAATGCCAAAAAAATTGTTTCTCCTATAAATCCCCCTGTCAATATAAAAAATCTCCATATTTGCGGTAACTCGGTGAGGCACGGCAGCGCGCGGTGTGTGAGCACGGCCAGGCCCGGCCCGCCGACACCGGCCGCCGCCGCTGTGACGCTTTGATCTTGATCAATGGCTCGCATCACATCGTGCCGTTCCCTTTGTGTCTACCTTCAGGACTTTCAGTAATAATCAACCCAGACGCGGTGGACGTGCCTTGTAGTACACTCACTTTACGAAGTGTATGACACCTTTCGGCACTCTTTATTATTTTCTTCTCGTTATTCTTATTTGACATTAATCACATATTTTAAACGACGCGAAAGTGCAATACCGTTCTTTCTACTTCGTAAAGTAGCTCTTATACCTCTAGAGTCACTTCACTGGAACATCTAAAGACTGAAATCATTTTTATTAATCTACGAGTAATTGTGTTTTAAAAAATATTATGTTTGTAGAACTGGAATATGAATTGATCGTTGATTCATGAAAGTATATTATAGAAAAATACTTTACACGTGGAAATACTTGGAAAGTAGGGGTTTAAAAATGTAAATGGTTGGATAATGCAGCTGAGGCGTTGAATACTTTATGTAAGATAAACTGTCGGGAGCGGGGAGCCACTAGCCAGCCGCTCGGGCGCTCGGGCGCAGCCTGCACACGTTCGCAAACCTACAACTTTGCCGCTCGGCACAGCTAGCTGCTGCGGGGGCGCGCCGACCGATTTACTTTATAAATTATTTTGAAGACATGTACTATGGACTTTATTAAATAAATTTACTGACAATGCTCAATATTAATTATTATGATATAGTAGCTGTTGGCCTGCGTTGCTCGGGTACAAATAAACGTAATAAGCGCAGTTTCAAATAACCTTTTAAGCCCTCTTAAAAAATCTTTGAAGGCGTTTTTAAATATTTGAAATGGTACTGTTCTCTGCGACTGGCAACACTACAAGACGGTGGAGGGACAAACGAGCAACACGACCGCTCGGCGCGCGCCTCCGCGAGCAACCAACGCAAGCGATGAGCCAGCGCCGCGGGGACGCCCTGCTGGCTACATGCTCTACACATCAGTGCTCTACATTCAATTATTTTAAACCAATGAATGAGAGTAAAACGTTGAAGCCATATCAAACCGTAAATAATCCAAAGCCACGAATCAATTTCAACAATTCGTTACAATTAATGGCTTATTTTTATCGATCTATTTTTATGGATATTTAGTAGTCTGGTGTTAATTTGACGGCAACACAGGGCGCACCTCTGTGCAGATGAATCTTATTGTTTATGTACGGAACTCGTCCGCTTTACACACACACACACATGCGTATGACGTTATGCCCAATGAAACATAACAACAGAAACAATTCTTATGCATAAAACAACAAAATGAACTTCATGACGTTCGTAAAATAAATTAAACTACAAAAAAATTACAGCTTTTTTAGAGAAAAAAAAATATGACAAAAAACTTAAAAAAAACATACATCATAAATTATTTAGGAGTTTAATATGTACGATAGTTAATTTAATATCGATGAAAAGATGGAAACCATCGTGAGGAAATCCGTATGGCAGTTAATGGGAGTGTCATGTGTGAGTGTGTGAGTGACTGAGCGCCCCGAGCCCCGTGCCCCGAGGACGGCGATCTGCTGCGCTATTAGTCACATCGTGCACGACTGACGACATGTATGTGTGTGCGAACTGCGAAGCCGATACAAGCGCTACCTAGTGTATCTATGCTCACCCCGAAAGTGATATAGCGTTACGATATATTAATAGTATTATGATGAAATGGTCTCTAATAAACCATACTATTATTATTTTTTTTATAACTTATAGGCGAACGCTTGACCTCAATCACACCTGGTGGAAGGTGAAGATGAGTCCGATGATGAACCGCGTCCGCCTAACAAATGCCTATTCACTCTTCTTTTAAAGACTCCCAGGTCATAAGATCGCGGAAATATGGCCGCTGGAAGCATATTCCACTCCTTAACTGATCGCATAATGAATGTAGAAGCGAATCTTCTCGTGCGGATATAAGGAACATCCACCACATACGGTTGGTTTCCGACACGATGTCTTGTAGTTTTGTGATGGAATGGAACTGGTGGAATCACATATTGTAGCTATTGAGAACACACTCCACCGTGCAACCGGTAAAAGACCGCGAGGCAGGCAACTCTACGTCGATGCTCGATGCTCTGCATTTTAAGTTTTGACAAAGAGTCGTCGCCAACAAGTCTACGAGCTCTGCGATCAATCGAGTCCAAAGCCGCCAATTGATATTTAGCGGATCCGTCCCAAAGG
The DNA here is from genome assembly GCA_036320925.1 of Automeris io. Classification (NCBI taxonomy): domain Eukaryota; kingdom Metazoa; phylum Arthropoda; class Insecta; order Lepidoptera; family Saturniidae; genus Automeris; species Automeris io. The sequence goes on from JAUDJH010000009.1 coordinate 17,997,675, forward strand.
TGACAACAGCACTCGACACCCGGCCGCACCTGCGCTTGATACAGGTTAAGAAGTTGCGATGGTGAGAAGAACCGTCCGACCTTAAAAAGGACACTCAATTTTTTAGCAGCTGTTTTCGCTCTAAGCTCTATCGACCGCCCAAAGTTCAAGTCAGCTGTCAGCTCTAAACCGAGGAGCTCAAGACCTATCAGTCACCGGCAAGGAATCACCCCAGAAGGTGGAAGTCAGGTGAAAAGGATTCCGTTTGGCGGAAAAAAGACACGCCTGATGGAGCCTGATTATGACGGAGTCAGTGAATTAAGGGGGTCATCCCGTGTGACTGATTCGAAAAATCGATTTCTTTTTTTTTCGCATGAATTTCATCTAGATATATTTTAGAATACGTAGGTGGAGTGATTGTTTGGTATTTCAAGTCGTTGGATAGTTACAGCGTGCGGTAGGTCCGGCGCGGCGCCGGGACTCGGGAGTGCGCTCGGCCCGCTTTAGCCTTTAAACGCGTTTTTCTCAAAACTGTATTTTTCAAACTGGTAACCACGATATCTTGAAATTTGCAATTTCGGAGACTCATTCAGTACTCATGAAGACACAATGTGGACTAGGATAATTTCGATCCGTCGAGCCGTTTTTTTTTTGTCCAAGCTGACGAAGCCGTATGACAGCGTCGAAACTCGCGCGAGGATGTTCAACAACATGCCAAAATGTATCGTTCTCTATTTTTTAATAATCCTAGTTCAAATGATAGTTTATACTCCACAGATTAATATGCTGTTTGATTTTTTTGTTTCAGATAAGCAGAACGCCTGCAATCATGGTCTCCACTTTTACTTTTTTTTTAATGGGCGTTAAATTTAATATTTATTTCAGCAATGGATGGAGATTCCTAACTGAAAAAAATCTAAACATGGTTTTGAAATGTGGATTAATATGTGGTGAAAATTTCAAAGTTGTATGTTTATTAAGTTCGCCAACAAAATTCCCAAAATAAGCGGCGCCACAGCGCGTGCACGCGGGACGGCCCTTGAGGAGCTCACAGGTCAGGAGAAACGGAATTGCGAATTTTGTTTCTAGAATTATATACCGAATCAAATGATTTGTTTGCCAAAATGTGTTTGACTTCTCTCGTTAACAATATTTATAATAAAGCCGAATCGCAGCGCAAATTCTTCGGTTGAGTAAAAATTAGATAACGTCGCGGCGCTGATGATGCTCCCACCATGTATTTTTACGCATTGTTGTACATTTCAATGGGATATTGAAAGTGTAGGGGCGCCCCTCGCCGCGGACGCCGAGTCCCGGCTCCAACTCTCTCAAGGCACTTTACAGCCTTGGTCGTAATAAACATAAACACTGTCTACTCCTGAACACTAATTCTCCTGAATTATTTTCGTTCGATGTAAATCGCATTTCCTTTGCACAATTTTCGCTAATTTTGATATATTAGAAGGAGTGCGACTAGACCGAGGTGATGGGACTATTGTCCGAAATGGGTCGTGACTGCACTACACAATACCGTCGTAGTGACTCGCTCCGGGCTGGTGCGTTTGTAGATCAGCTTGTGCGTCCAGTTACTCACTTGCCTGGAGATTTTCACTCGTGGTACATGTAGACCGACATGCCTTTACCATGTGCTATTCATTTTATTTCAATCGGTTCATAAATAAAAAAGGTAAATTTGTTAAAAAAATACGTCAATCATTTATTGGAATAAATATATGGGTTGAGTTAAACGGAACCCAAGTTATCTGTCAGTTTTTATTATCATTATCATTAAATCTTCCTGGCGTATATATTTCGTGTATATGATATTTTTTCGTAAGCTGCAATTGATGATGATGATGTCTTAACCGGATTCGGCCACGGCGACTGTTTCAACACCGATTGAGAAATTCGAGATCCAGTTTTCGGAAACAGTCAATTGCGCAGGAGATATTTAAGTGCATAACTGGACGCGCTGCCAGAAAAGCACTCTCTCGTCCGAGCTCCCTCAGGCCCGATGGAATGGAGAACCAGTACGATCAGGAGGGAGCAGGATGCAGGTTTGGTCGAGTTTTCCTTCTCTGAACACCTGGTTGAATTGCGGTGTTAAAGGAATACCTTAGTCGTCTTTTACGACACCTCAGCAAGAAGAGGGGGGTGCTATTCTATTCTTCAGGCAGCCACCACGGCTAAACAATAAAAAAACAACAAGCTGCAATTAAACATTAAATATATTTGCACAATTTTTTCTGTTCGGCGGTATATGTATGTATATAGTAGCTCTAAAATATTTTTCATGTGCATTGATTAATGTCAGTAGTTACTATTGTAAGGTGTATTTTACAAACAGTGCCATTAGTTTCCGTTTCTGTCTATAATGTGATCAAAGCTAAAACATGATATCCTAGAATTATTATAGAATATGGTCTGGTTACATTTTTAAATATTTATAAGAATGAATTGAGAGTATGTTTATAATTTTTTTGATTGTAAAGCATAACGGAATAACGTCGTCTGGATGACGGGCATTCATAAGGGTGGCACTCGTACAGTAAAGACGTACGCCTGGCCATGGTTATTCTGTAAGGATATTATAAAAATATAAGGAAGGATTATTCACAAGGAATACGAGTCTGGTTAATATTATAGCTAATGTAAGGAAATGGGAATAAATGATATACGAAAAGAGTTGTTTTTGTTAAACTTCTGAACATAGATATTACTATTCATTGTAAGTAACGGCATTCATGGCGGCTCGGAGTTCGCCGGGCCAACTAGTCAATAAATAAATATATTAAACGCAAGAATTGGAAACACTATAAATGAAGCCAAAATTTTTTTTTAGAATACTGGAAACCGGAAAAAAAAACCCGTATTAAACGGTCCGGGCGCCCCAGCTCCTCGAGCGGTGCAGAGCGGTGCAGAGCGGTGCAGAGCGGAGCAGAGCGGCGCCGCGCGTGCGTGCCGCTCCGCATCCCACGCTGGCACGCGCTGACACAAAACAGGCGCGGGGAGCGAGTGCACGCAGCACCTGTACTTTTAGAATCGTTATAAATATTGTTTGTACATCTCATCAATCCACTATTTACGCGGGATATAGCACAAGGCAACGCACCGGAGCTCTGTTAGCGTTATATTTTACAAGACGCTTAAATATACCAGAACAATATATAACAGAATCCGTAAAATAAACGAGTCTCGGCACCAAACAAAGTTAGCGATAAAGTTCAATAACCTTGAGCTATGTCCTTTAATTAAATGAGATATGGTTATGAAACTTGATCTGAGTGATCTGAGTTATTATATATATATAGTTCGATAGCGGTGCAGGTAACAATGCTGTGCGGGGCAGCGGGGCTACTGGCACTCGTGTGGAGTCTGTGCACGTAAATCCATTGTAAGCTTGTGTGCGATATCCAGCTCGCATGCACTGTATACAACGCGCACTAAATAAATAACAAAGGGGATTCAAGCTATAACTACGTTTCATTCAACACGCCTCCCACAAGCGGTGGAGGCCTGCCTTCACAACAGTCGACCTGGACGTGGCCGGTGCCGTCCACAGCAAGCTGACGAATTATTAATTCATGCAAGCATGCATTGCGCGCTGCTCTAGAGCCAGCGTATTCATAATAAGTCGCGAGACCCACCTTTACTTTATGGGATACGTAACCGACAGTTCTACGTAACGGTTACAAAATCTCTTTTAAAATATATTTACTCGCGTTGGTATATTAGGAACAAAAACGCTACGTATAAATATATTATAGTTTATTTATTTACATATTAATAGGAATACCAAACATTAGAATGTTATAATATTAACTTTTCCCGCGACTTCGTTTGCGTGGAAGTAGTACTTATGTTTTGGTAATTATTATTTCCAGCAGCAATCAGTTATCCAAAACATGTAAGCCATTTCTGAGATCAGCGACCTCCAGACAGACCAGAGCAACAATAATCTAGTCCGTAGCCGTGATTAAAAGGATAAAGTCTTCCGTAAGCAGATCCGATGTACAAGCTATGGTGGCGTCCGAAGGAGTGCTGTTGTCACTTGCCACCGTATAACGCCATCTAGCGGCAGGCTTGCGAAAACACATAAATATATATTATAATAGCGTGTACACTTCACAGTACGCTGAAATATTCAATTGGAGCAAAGTAACAAGATGAAATAATAATAATAAAAATATAAAAAGCAATGTTAAAGAAATGGATGGGCAACGCCGGCGCCACGCGTTGTATGCACTGCTCAGAGCGCTGACACGAGCGCGAGCTTCACGCGAAGGGATTGTCGGTGGCGTGGGGCGCGCCGCGCGAGCTGCCCACTGGCGCCTCCCGTGTCGCCTGCGAGGGCGCACTTACTTGTCTAATGAATATTTTTTATTTGAAATATTCGTTTATTGGTACATATTAAACAAACTCCTTTAGTCCTCATTGTATTAACGGGTCTTATGCGCAAATTGACTCGTCTGCTCGTTACCGTGACGTGTGTAACTAGGACACGTCGAGCCATAATTTAAAGTAAGTCAATTCTCACATAAGCCCCGTTATTGTATCTATAATAACCATTTATTACTTTGTCCCTTTTGATGTTACGACTATTTAGTGACAGTTCCACGATCGCGCACAGGAGCAGGCGCGCGCCACACCACGGGCTCCCGGGATTCCGGGGATGAACTCCCCATTTGTTTCATCCTTTTTGATACAAAGCAAACGTCGCCTTAGCTCCGATAATAAAATATAATGTAAATAATTCATATTTTTAGTAGCTACATATATTATGATGATAGTTGCATTTGTACTCGCAAAAACTATTACTAAAATAAAAGTTCCTATTTGAAAGAAAAATCGTCTAGGTTTTGGTTTCGTGTCCGTGATTCTTCCATTTATAATTGTTTATAAATATAAACAAAAATACCGAGAAGCCCTTTGTCTGTGGACCCGCGCCGCCGCCACCGCCCGCCGCCGCCGCCCGCCGGCCGGACCGCGGTTAGATTTAATCCAATTGTAACACAAATATCGGATTGATTTACAGGCACAGGGCGAGTCCAGCCACTCGGCCGCGGCAACGGGCAACACCCGACAAGCGTTCTCTATTTGCGTGCATGTACTCGTATCCCTACGAATGGCGAAGTGTTCTGCGTACGGACGGACGGATCGCTTATTCCGTGTCTGCTTCACGTCACCTTTACAACTGAGATGAAGGAATACTGTTTACAGCATCGTGCAAGGGATAGACATACGGCTTACGCGCACCTGCTAAAATTAAACCCTACTAATATACAACTGGTGGCATAGATAATATATAAGTGCCGCAAACCTCCGCCTGTACGTGAATACAACTGCGTGAACGAAAAGGGAGAACGGCATTGCGCTGTGGTACGCGACCGTTCCGTGTGAGTCACTGAGACGAGCTCGGCACCCTCGTCCGAGTAGACTGCGGAGTTACAACGTGAACAGGCGCCGGGGCATTCGACAGGCGTGCAAATAATGTAAGCACAAGGGCCGGCGCACGGCTCACAATACCGATCTAAATTCGACTAGTTGCGGTCATCTCAGTTGAAACTCGCAGTGACTAAAGTGGCTCCGGGACATACCCTGACCTGCTGTTAGGCGCTTTCAACTATACATTGAAGATTAATCGTGCTCGTACGGAAAATAAAGAGAGCTACTGGTTTAAGTGATCCCGGAACCCAAGGGCCGAGTAATCGAATTAGGACAGAATCTAATTTCACACGAATGCACCGCGGCACTATAGAATTAGCTAATACGAGTATAATCCACGCGTCAAAAGTGAAGCCAAAAATATGATTTTAAATATAACAAAATGAAATTTATAGGATCTGCAGCGAGTTGACGTGGCGCGTCGGGTTCGCCCAGTTTGAATGACATCATGCCGTTGGCGCATCATTAAGCGCTGCAAAGCTGGAGACACAACACGAGCGGTGCCGGTCTCAGCGCACGTGCTCTGCAGCTACGAACCAGCCCGTCGGGCAACCTCTTCTTTGCCACCTCAAGCCGCTGTGGATCCTCTTTCTTGACGAGTTTTTTTTTTATATCAAATATCTTACACGGCAGTTACAATTCTATCGCTTGTGGATGTACGAGTACGCTCGTATCTACATGTCACGCCAGAAAGTATCTAATTACTCATGTGAGTGTCAGGCAGCGCTCTGCCCGCCGCACCGGGACCGCGGCCGTGGCAGCTGCAGCTTGGATATCATCAGGGATGCGCGGTGACGCGAACAGGCGCGGCTCCGAACCTGGCACCTACTACTGCACTTTTCCAGATTACGTGCGGATCTAAGCACCACATTGCCGCCACCACATGTTCACCGGTGAAGAACAACATTACAAAGAAACCCGCATGGCATGTAATAGAAATGTCATGTCTAGTGCACATGCCATGAGAACGCAAAATGCAAACTGGATACAGTCATTAATGTAGCTCTGCTCACACCGAAAGGAATACAGCGTGGCGATATACTATAGTATCGTTATTGTTAATTGAGAATATATCTCTAGATAAAAATGAACCGCGCTCCCTGAAGATAGAATAGACCTTGTTCATAGATCGACCCCGATAGACAACATAGCGTCAATGGAGAGCGCGGCGATCTCTCTCGGGGCGTTTAAACTCGTATTTCCACGAAAAAGATATTTAGATATTGAACGGTATCTTTTGTCACGAGGCCGGTTGGTCCCGGTGCCGGCTTGCTTCCGCCGCGGCCACGCCTCGGGGCGCTGCTCGTCTGCCGGCACTGCGCCTCCCCCTCCTCTCCTCTCTCCTCTCAGCCCTCCGGTGACACTTCATTACAGCATCGAAGTTCTTGAACGTTAAAACGATGTCCATAAAAACGTTCTTGCCAGTGAACTCTTAGGACGTTTATACACTGCGGCCGATCCGAACACGTGAAAGCACAGGTCTAAAAAACTCAAACCGAATTAAGATGTTCTTTGCGCGCTGTCTCCGAACTCAATTCACCAAAATACAAATCTAGGAAAACCCGCAGTTCGGGAACTCCAAATAAATGAGATATGTAAATTTATAAATGTGTAGCCTACTATCTTTCAACTTCTTTCCTTTCATACTGTGTCATGCTTTGGAATCGTATGTAGCGATAAGGTTGAGAGCCACTGTGTACCGGCGCGCGCGGGGGGATTGCGCGGGCGCGCGCGACGCGAGCGCTTCACCGCCCGCGCACCCGGTAAACTAGTCTCGCTATCGCATTTGACGCGCCACTACGTTCCTCTCGCTCACCATTCGTACCGATCTCATAGTCGCTATTTACGTGTTGTTATTTGTATTATTGTGTCGTGAACTTTATCTTACTTGAACTATCTTACTTGTGCTTCATTATTCCTACTAGACTTTGTACTGTTCTTCATTAAACGCTATCTACTTGCTGTATGGACTTCTTCATTTCATTTCTTCATCATCTCATCTCTATCACGCTATCCTGCGCTTTAGCCTACGGTAGGTCTACTTTCTTCTTCCTGTATACCTACCACGCTAAAAATGAATGTATTTAATTATATATATTATAGAAATAAGTTAGAAATTCTTGAATCTGATAAGGAAGTCGCGCCGAGTCACTTTACTGGTTGACGGACAGGAATCTGACGTTGGGTGTACTGCGTGAACTAGCATACAAACAGTTGTACGGCTATTCAGGAACGTATTAACGCGCATTCGGCTCTGCCGCAGTGCGTAACCGGCTTTAGGGATTATTTTAGGATATTTAGGATTTTGACAAGGGTGGGCGTGGTGCCTGCGCGGGGCAAGGGGCGAGAGCCGTCCGTTCGCACGTAAATCTATTTTTCTATGTTTTAATCCTTAAGTAGGATTTATGTCTGTTTGTTTTAGTAAAAGCGGCGTTGCTTCAAAGTGGTTTATTTAACGTAGGCTCCAAGATCGCTCTCGTGAAAGCCCATGTTAGCATCGGATCGTACAATTATCCAAACGATCCAATGTGTAAAGTTCTCTAACTGTTACTACAGCCGACTCGTCCGGCTGTGAAATGGTCTTCCGGCGAGCATGTTCACACTGTCCTATGATATGGGCTCCTTTAAACGGAGCGGAAATCTATAGAGTTATAGTTTGTTGTTTATTCGAGAGATGGCGCTGGCAGAGTATTGAATCACGCTATCGCTTTGTACCACACAATTCTATACTCTGCCACAATATTAAATAAATTATGAGTAGCGATATAGCAACTATTTGTTTTATTTAAAATCACATCCCGAGTCTACAGTGGTGACACCTATATAGCGTTTGTACAGAGATATATGCGCAGGCCGGCATGATCGCTGTGACTATCGATAGGTTTTGTTACTGTTGATAGATGTTGTCGTTTTTAAAGTGCATCGAGCTTGCCACCGGGCGTGGCGCGGCCGCCGCGGGGCAGCACGGTGCACTGCGCGCCGCGCGGCGTGTCCCCGGCTCATACAACGAGTTAGGTGCGAATGAACATTACAAAAGCTTTTTATAGCATTTCGTGCGTCTGACATCGGGCAGCGGGCAGCGGGCAGCGGGCAGCGGCAGTGGAACGGTCGCCCTCCGCTCCGTTAACTATCCGCACTAATAATAAATCCGTGGGTTTATACTACGGCACGGTCATAGCCGCGGAAGAGCAAACCAATTTGTATGGAATTTTTATTACAATGTCCATAAATACAATAATTGTGTAGGCACGAAGCCTGTGCGTTACACAAACACGCGACATGTATACATTGAACACAGGGAAGATAAAGGTAAGCTCAGGACTGCAAATTGCAGATTATTGTTTTTCAAAATGTGTTTGACAGTAAATTTGATAGTACAAATTCTACGAAACTCAATCACACTATATCGCCGGGTGCAAGGCTATTTGGTTTAAACGAAATTTTTTGATGACATAATTATATATATATATATATATACTGACTGAGTTGATTTATCAAAAATTGACTTCAGACCTTTTTGTAGAGCGTTAAATTCTCTACAAAAATAATGAATGGGTATTGCAATACAATACATCGTTCATCGTTCATTAGTTATAAAAGTCAAAGAAAAAAAAACTTTTGTCCTGTGTTATTTGTATGGGAAATCGAAAAGTGCGATGCGGACAACCTAAATTATATTAAGGGCGCATATTTTCAAAGACCTATTTTGGCATTAAAACGAAACTTTTGAGCGTGGTTCCGAGGAAAATTTTTTTTTTTTTTGAAACGCTCTAATATTAGGTCCTTACATATGAAATTGGCGTTTTTCGTACTGGCCACTTTAATCACAAATTTCTCCTCTTTGGTAAGGAATTCCAAATTCAAATTTGTACAGCTATAGACTCATGTATTTGTGCTTCGATGATCGTCATTCATTTGTTTTTTTCTTCTGTTTTTTTCTGTTTGCGTCACTCATTTTACAAAATGGAAAACTTAAAATATCGCATTATTTAGGAGTACGAGTTCCGCCGTGGCACTAGTGCTGCGGAAACAACTCGAAGGGTGAATGATGTGTATGGCGGTCGTGTTGCAAAAGAAAACACAGTTCGTTTTTGGTTCCAACGCTTTCGTTCTGGAAATTTCGACCTGCAGAACAAGCCCCGTGGACGGCCTGAGACTCAAGTTGATAATGAAGAGTTGAAGGCTATTGTGGAAGCGGATCCATCGCAAACCACGTCCGAGTTAGCTGCAGGCTGCGATGTTAGTGATAAAACTGTTTTAATTCACTTGAAGCAAATTGGGAAGATTAAAAAGCTTGAAAGGTGGGTACCTCACGAATTGACTGAAGCAAACCGGTAAACGCGCGTCGACTGCTGTGTTACATTACTAAACCGGCACAATAATGAAGGCATTTTAAACCGAATCATTACCTGTGATAAAAAATGGGTTCTTTACGATAATCGGAAGCGCTCAGCGCAATGGTTGGATCCTGGCCAGCCAGCCAAATCCTGCCCCAAGCGAAAATTAACCCCAAAAAAGTTACTTGTAAGCGTTTGGTGGACTAGTGCCGGTATTGTTCATTACAGTCTTCTCAAATCTGGCCAGACTATTACGGCTGATGTCTATTGTCAGCAATTGCAAACCATGATGGAAAAGCTAGCGGCTAAACAACCTAGGCTGGTCAATCGCTCCACGCCACTGCTGCTTCACGACAACACTAGACCACACACTGCGCAACAGACGGCTACTAAATTAGAAGAGCTTCAATTGGAAAGTCTAAGACATCCTCCGTACTCCCCGGACCTTGCTCCAACAGATTACCATTTTTTTCGAAATTTGGATAACTTCTTGCAAGGGAAAAAATTCAACTCCGATGGGGCAGTCCAAATCGCCTTCAAAGATTTTATTGATTCCCGTCCGACTGGTTTTTTTAGTAAAGGGATCAATGAACTACCTATGAGATGGCAAAAGTGCATAGAAAATAATGGTTCATACTTTGATTAATTAAATATATTATATTAAAAAATATTCGACTTTTTGTTCCTCCCATACAAAACGCCAATTTCATATGTAAGGACCTAATATATATATAGATATATATATATATATTTGGAATCAGCGTTTTTTACCGATTACTACATCACCAAAAAATGTCGCTTAAACCAAATAGCCGTTCACACGACGGTATGTCTGCCTACCCTACATATAAAAAAAATACTTTTAAAGACTTTCGGACGTAGTACGGACTAGTTCGTTGTACTAGCTTCTCCCGCAACAAAGCGCGCAATAATGCAAACAATTTGATCATTTCTTCATAATTAATAAGGTAATTCCATGAGAACGTAATCGCGCCAATCACTTTCACTTCTGTAGAATAATATTTGCTGACGTCTGGGTGGGGGGTCCATCCGTGTCGCCGAGAGCCCTGGGAATATTGTTTCTGTATAGTAAGCTGTTTGTACAAAATATTTATCATTCGTAAATAAATTAGCCGGTGTTGATATAGTCCGCGCACCAACTTATTCAAACTTTTTACTGGATATGCACAAGCTGATCCCGAAACGCGACAAGCCGAAACTGGTCACTATGACGGGCTCTACACCCATGTACTGTGGTCGCGACCCAGACGGGCACCGGCGCCCTACTACCTCGTTGCTGCTCATTTAGCACCACCCAGGAGTCATGTGTAGGGAAACTAGGGTAAAGCCTACGGACGCGAGCAGCTTCAACTCCCAAAAACGTCATCCCGAACAATGGGCCAGTTTCTTACGTTTTCCTCTCTATTAGCGGTTAAATCACTTCGAGGTTTCTTTGGTCAGTATTCCACTAAATAGCAGAATATTTCAAGATAAAAGAAAAGAAAAGAAAAGAAAACGTTTAATTAGAAGCAGTCAAACAAAAGTGACGATATAATACAAATAAATGACATATGAAAAAGTAGAAATAAGAAAATACAAACAATACATAAAAAAGTGTAGGCCGCCGCCAATAAGGAGCCCGCCGCAGCCCGTGCCACCGAGCAGAGCACTAGGCTGGCGGCGCTGGGGCGGACGACGCAGCCCTACATTCACATGTATACTAATTATTTAAGATGTTGTTACATCATTAGATGGAGTCAATTGCCTCAGGACATTGTTGCCGCACCGCCCACTAACAGTAGCTAAGTCAGACTGAACAGACGACCCGCGCCTCGACCAGAGCTTACTGTGCACTACGAGCGCAGAGTGACCACCGAGCTGACCAACACGTGACAGCAGAGCACGCCGCCAGCTCATAGCCGCTCGCCTGTTACTTGACGATGATAATACATTCAGGTTTTTCGAATTATATTTTCTTCAGCATAAACTGTCCGTGTACGGTCCGCCCCCCCCCCCCCCCGTGTCCAGCCGCCCGCACGACTGACGACACAAATCCGCTGTAAGCCAAGAATTTACACCCAATTTAGACTTTTATCTTCTTTTAAGAGGGATCGGAATTTAGCGGTCGAGGAACTTTCTTTGAAAGATAAAGTTGGATAATATTTTAGTTTGCAGGTGATGTACTATATATGTTTCAGGGTGAGCACCGATGCATACATTAACCCATTAACAACCAACTTTATTATTATTTTAATATAAAACCTTTTTAATTGGAGTAAAGACATACATGAATACAAAAATTTATTTGCTTTTTTAAGAAATAATGAAAATATAGCCTGCCCTATAAATACCTCTATAATATGTATATAAACCTATACAAAAGCTCGAAATTACTCTCCGTTTGCGATGTCCTATAAATAGGACGCTGGCGTTTACCCGTAACGGGTTAACGTCTGCGACGACTCCGTGTTCGTGTTCGCGTATGTACCAACGTGACCAGTGGCATGGCCGCTGCCGTTCCCAAAGCAATAGACATGTTGTTTTGATTAAATATCATGCGAGTTTCCTCACTTTGTTTTCCTCACCGCTGAGCATTTTGTGTCTTTATTAATATATCTTAAATCAAAAAAAAAATCTAAATGTATGTAGTATGAGCTGTGCCTATAGCGAGTAGCACGCGCCCACACCGGGCCCCGGCAGCTCCCTTGCCATAGTGATATTTAGCACAGTGCAAGAGCAACAGCCCGCGCGCACGCCGTTCCAGACCGTAGCGACCCCGAAGAAGTGAGCACGCGCTGTGCCTTCGATTAGCCAGCTCCAAAGGGACAGAGCGCGCTGCTCCAGCGACTCGCTTAGCCGCAGGGCGGACGTTTCATTTAGAACACGTTCAATTACAACATTAGAATACATATCTTTGTTCCAGGGAGTTTCACTCCGCAGCAGCGAGTCCCATTACGCGGCAACACGTGGGCTCGCCGCTAAATACCGACGGGCACGTTGCACGTACGCCGCGCCACGACACGGCCGCGCTACGCACTAACGGTATGATGCGGCGGCTGCTGTGAGCCGTCACGCCGCGCCGTGCGGTCGCGGACAGAGCCGTGCGCATCAAGGCCGGCGGCCTGCGGAGTCGCGACTGACAGAATACGAGTACCAGTAGCGCCCTAACTATTCTCGGTACATACCTAACAAGTCTTTCACATATTGACGTTAATTATTCCTACATAAAAGTAATTAAATATTGAAAACTCTCTGGATTTATGCGTACTTACGCACCGTGACGAATCATGTTCAGCGGTGTGGGACAGCAGCGTGAGGAAACTCGAAAGACATTTACTAACGTCAAGTGTAATCGCCCTGAGAACGACGACTAGTTACGCTGATGGTCACGTTGGGCGCGACATAGAAGCGCAAAGTGGATCCCGTCACTGATGTGTCTCTGCTCACCGCGGAAGAGATGTAGCGTGACGATATATTATTGTTATATTAGGTCCTTACATATGAAATTGGGGTTTTTCGTACTGGCCACTTTAATCACAAATTTCTCCTCTTTGGTCAGGAATCCCAAATTCAAATTTGTACAGCTATAGACTCATGTATTTGTGCTTCGATGATCGTCATTCATTTGTTTTTTTCTTCTGTTTTTTTCTGTTTGCGTCACTCATTTTACAAAATGAAAAACTTAAAATATCGCATTATTTACGAGTACGAGTTCCGCCGTGGCACTTGTGCTGCGGAAACAACTCGAAGGGTGAATGATGTGAATGGCGGTCGTGTTGCAAAAGAAAACACAGTTCGTTTTTGGTTCCAACGTTTTCGTTCTGGAAATTTCGACCTGAAGAACAAGCCCCGTGGACGGCCTGAGACTCAAGTTGATAATGAAGAGTTGAAGGCTATTGTGGAAGCGGATCCATCGCAAACCACGTCCGAGTTAGCTGCAGGCTGCGATGTTAGTGATAAAACTGTTTTAATTTACTTGAAGCAAATTGGGAAGATTAAAAAGCTTGAAAGGTGGGTACCTCACGAATTGACTGAAGCAAACCGGCAAACGCGCGTCGACTGCTGCGTTACATTACTAAACCGGCACAATAATGAAGGTATTTTAAACCGAATCATTACCTGTGATGAAAAATGGGTTCTTTACGATAATCGGAAGCGCTCAGCGCAATGGTTGGATCCTGGCCAGCCAGCCAAATCCTGCCCCAAGCGAAAATTAACCCCAAAAAAGTTACTTGTAAGCGTTTGGTGGACTAGTGCCGGTATTGTTCATTACAGTTTTCTCAAATCTGGCTAGTCTATTACGGCTGATGTCTATTGTCAGCAATTGCAAACCATGATGGAAAAGCTAGCGGCTAAACAACCTTGGCTGGTCAATCGCTCCACGCCACTGCTGCTTCACGACAACGCTAGACCACACACTGCGCAACAGACGGCTACTAAATTAGAAGAGCTTCAATTGGAAAGTCTAAGACATCCTCTGTACTCCTCGGACCTTGCTCCAACAGATTACCATTTTTTTCGAAATTTGGATAACTTCTTGCAAGGGAAAAAATTCAACTCCGATGGGGCAGTCCAAATCGCCTTCAAAGATTTTATTGATTCCCGTCCGACTGGTTTTTTTAGTAAAGGGATCAATGAACTACCTATGAGATGGCAAAAGTGCATAGAAAATAATGGTTCATACTTTGATTAATTAAATATATTATATTAAAAAATATTCGACTTTTTGTTCCTCCCATACAAAACGCCAATTTCATATGTAAGGACCTAATATTTATAAAACAATCTCAAACATGGCACACAAACTTCTGAACAATATTTGTATTATATAATAACAATAAATAAAACAACATCTTCTCTGACTCGGCACAGCGACACAGCGCGCCTGACGGTAAGCGCGACGCAGTCCAAAGACGAAAACGACTACCAACAGTAAAGACCTATCAATAGTCGCAGCGATCATGCCGGCCTGCAGAGATACATCTACACGCTTCGCTTAAAGGACCCCACCATCACAAGTTGGCGGAAACACGCTCGCCGGAAGACCATTCCACGGCCCGACGACTCTACAAAAGTAAGGATTTAAATGTTCTGAAAATATGAATTATGACAGCCTGATAGCGCAAATTGTAGCGACCCTGCATACGATACTAAGGTTTTGGGTTCCAGTCCCGTTAGTGATAAAATTTTCTGTGATGAGCAGTCGGGTTTATCACGAGTCATGGTTGTATATATGTATTTAAGTATGTATATCTTTGTATAGTACCCATAGTACAAGCGCAAGCTTAATTTGGGACCAGGCAATGGGTGTAATTGTTTGTAAGTATTATTATTATTTATTTAGAAAGTTGACTGTGGCCACCTTGGCGAGTGGAGCGGTTTCGTGTCGAGGCGCAGCGGGCGCGGCGTGTGCCCGGACCCAAATATCACGTCGTGCGTACATTGCGTCCCGAAATTAATATTCGGATCCGGATGAAACTGGATCGATCCGGATTAGGGTTTGTTAAATTACTATTGCCCGCATCACGCGAAATGGCGCAGGAACCAAATCCGGCTTTCTAGAAGCGCGCAATAAAAAAATTAAGGTGCATCGTTTCGTACGAACAATTAGGACTTTCGACAACTATTGTCCTTGAAGCGCCGTTGCGCAAAACGTGCAATGCCATCGTGCATCTTTGTTTACTCCGCAAGCGTTATAGCATGAGTATATATAATTTGCCAGCTGTATTAACCCAGCGCGGCGTACACTGGTGGAAATTCCTTATTTTACACCTTGGCATTGATTTTCCAAAAACGTCGACACGTTTTTTTCTCATTTCCAACCAAATACCTAATTAGCAGTTCCCATAGAGGCTGCTTATTCATTGACGGATTATCAATTTCACCTCCTTAAAAAGAAACCGCCCTCAGCCTGCCTCATGCAAGGAACCCAATGTCCAAATGTCATGTTTCTAGCTTCAGTAGTTTAAGCAGTGTTTTTATATAGTACAAACGACGTCCGGCGAAATGGGTCAACAACAATCAGGTGGAAATCAGTTAGAATGGCTCATTCGTCTCAATGCCTTAAGCGTAAAACAAATGGTCGATAATGTAAGCTCAAGATTCACTTATAAAATTGGATTAGTCGATCCACAAACAACTGACACGACCAACAAAATAATTGCAATTTATTCATATTTTTTACACAAACAGTCACTCGCAGTCATTAGGTCATCGTCTATAAATATATCACAAATCATATCGGGTGACGAGATATCTAATCGAGTGCGCCGTCGACTCCGCACGCCGGCAACCGTCATGTCTTTCGAAAATTAACAATGTTTTAAAGCTGGGATTTGTACACCCTATTAGCCTTGGCTTACACTTTGCTCAGAAAATTAACTCATCCTTGACAAGAAAAACAATATGCGATAGGAAGTTGAGCAGTCGAGCGATCGCGGCGGTCCGCTGCGCTACCGGCCGCCTTGGGCACGACACGTGTATAAGCGCAAAGGGATACTAACCCTAATGATCCTCTGCTCGCCCTGAAAGGGATATAGCCTGACGATATATTATTATTATTTATACCTTGAGTATAGCCAAAGTATTCGCAGAGCCAAGTCTATGTAGGCAAAAATGGGAACTTAACTTACCCATACTTTGACATTGATTAAATTATATAATTTGTAATGTTTGAGTAAACTGTAAGGAGGGTCAAAATTTGCGTGTATCCAACCAACCCAACCAACCCAAGTGGCCCGTAGGCTGAGTCGCAGACGGCCAGCTTCCCTCTATAGCGCGTAGTATCTCTGTGGGGGCGCCAATGAGCAGAGCGGCACCGTGTTCGCGCAGACCGCAGGCTGCTGGGCGCTGCCCCCGGGACATGTCCGTCGAAGCGACGTTCCTCAGTGTTTACAACGAGCCATTTTTGTCGTCGCCGTAAGTTGTTGCGCAGAAGCGCCACGTCGCAATCGCTGTCGTGAGGGATTCCTTAACCGCGCCAACGCCGCGCCGCGCCGCTCCTGCGTGGCCAAGAACCGGCTCGGGCAACTGCAGCGGGTGCGCCGGCGCCTTCACTCGCGACGGACTACAGACATACTTCGATGCGAGCATGCAGTTACACGAGCGTTGCATATATGTAGGTACTCTGCGATGTTTGCTATTTGCTCTCTTTCATTAACGCAAACAGACTTCAGATATACTACGACTAGACGCTGAAAGCAATACGCTATATGCAGTTTGTTTGTTTTACGGCAACAACTTCACGATCTTCTCCCCTCCTCTCCTTAACTGTGGGAGAGCGAACAATATAACAGCAGAAAACTATCTCTAGTCATGTTAATAAGCGAAGTGGAAAATAGCCCGTGCCGGGACAGTGCGATCACATTGCTCCGGAGTTGATTTTAAATACAGCGCAGTGTAAAAATCAACTGGAATTATTGTGATAGACTCAGGCGACCCGGCGCGGCGGAGCGGTGAGAGCTGTGCGGCCGCGGAACCATTCCATCTGACACACTCCTGTAGAGCGAGCAACGGCTGCCGATTGTTTGTATGCAACTGCCGACAATAGAGCGGTGTAGGCCGCGTCGTGGGGCTCAATCGAAATGAATGCGTGGCACATCGCTCGTCGCTCCGGCTAAGCGGCAACACGTCGTCGTGGAAGGGTCCACGCCTGAATCAGTCCATTGAGTAGAGAGGGGTGAGGTGCGTGGGGCTGACCGAAATGGATCATTTGCATTAAATTGTCTCCTGGATGCGGAGCCACATCAAGTACGACGAGAGGCAATAACTCTGCCCTGGAGTCCTATACCGGCGGTCGTCGCGGCCGCCCTGGCGAGGGGGCGTGCTGATGGAGACCACAATATGCTGTAGGTCGGGCCATTTTAATCGCTATTGTGCCCTCGTCGCAAGAATTATAATGGGTAGCTCTTTACGCTATAATTAGAGAAATCATTTTTATACCAAAACGTACTGATGTAAAAGCTGATATTGTCATCTATATCCAAATGCAAGATCTCTGAAGAAGAAAATAAACTAACTAGACTTTTACAAGAGCGTAGTTCCGAAACTAACTAGACTTTTACAAGAGCGTAGTTCCGAAACTAACTAGACTTTTACAAGAGCGTAGTTCCGACACTAACTAGACTTTTACAAGAGCGTAGTTCCGAAACAAACTAGACTTTTACAAGAGCGTAGTTCCGAAACAAAACAAGCTCTCCCCGCGGGCACGAGGACGCAGCCCGCAGCCCGTCGCCTCGGCGCAGGGGACTGGACATCACGGCCCTCGCCGCTTTCATAATTAATAATCCATTAATACCCTTTTATCAACTTTGTACTAACTCGATTCTATCCATTTTCATAAAAAAAAACCTCACAAATACATAAAAACAAATATAGACAACAACATCACCAATATAAAATGGACTTTATCTAAATGGAGCATCCACTGAGTCTGGGTTTCCAGGTCGCATGCAATAAACCGCAGTAAACAAATAGCAGTTGTCAAGATGTGACTGCTGTTGAGATTCTCATTTGCCTCAACGATATTTTCACAATAACTTAACTAACGAATCTTAGCAGAGTTCAGTCTCTTGCTGGCTAGAGCACTAGTACAGTTGAGTAAAGAATTTGCAGTGCCCGACCAAAAGCTTCGGATAAAAAATCACATTCGGTGAAGGTTTAAAATGGGCTTTTGGCGAGGTAGTTATGATAGTGGCAACTGATTTACCTTAACCTATAGCGCAAGATGGCGTGTAAAAAAGAGATGCTTGAAAAAAATAAAAAATCCAAACAGAAAGTATATAGGCGTTTAATGAAGCAAACAGTATAAAAACACAATAAGAATAAGTAAGCACAAGTATGCAGTCCACTTAGAAACAGAGCACACAGCATAATGATAGTAATACAAGATACAAACTGCAACAATAGAAACAGCAGTGTGCGCGAGCGGCGGCACGTGCGGCCAGCCTGAGTGCGGCAGCGGCACTGCGGGGCTGGCGGGCCACTGCTGACCGGCCGCGCACCAAATCGCCCACTACATATAATTCCAAAGCATCACACTATTCGAAATAAAGAATTAGAAAGATACAGGTAAAGCTACAGGCTCAAATTTTAGCTAAAACTTAAGGTTACTAGCAAGCGTCAAACTAAGACTGATTGTGATTGTTTAATTACTTTCAGTAAGATCCCACTATAGGTCGACATCTGGCCGAAATTGTGGTCGAAGGTCAGTCCTAAAAAATATATTCAAAATTAGCTAAAAGTGAATACTTATTACGTTTAACTGTAGTTGTGTTAATTAGCACAAGCAACGGATAGCAATCGTTGTAATCACCTCACAAGTTGCCAAAACCCTGCGGCTCGCAAGTCGCATTGAACAGATTCAGGCAGTCAATACATACAATGATGTTGTAACCTACTTCATAATGTTCGGCAGAGCTCTTATACGTCTTGACGGTAATAGTCTTAGCACTCGATTAAAAAATAAGAAGACTTATTTTAACGAATGTCTTCATCCCAGAATGAGTCCCCTCCCCCGGCGGGTGAATACATCACGACGACCAGTTCCACCGCACTGCCAAAACAAATCACAATTAACGTACATTTGGTGCACAGTTATCCGCGGCGGCAGTCCTCGCGCGCCGTCAGCTGACGGATTCAATATGAAACTAGTCATAGTTGTGTGCGAGCGCGCGGGACTCGGCGCGTGATAAGATCTGTCTTCATCGGCTATCCGCCAGTAGGCATCGATAAGGATCTATCAGCCATCTGGAGCACGGCCCGCGCTATTGTAGTGACCGCTGACCATTGCTCGTCCGATGGACGTTACGTGGATTCTATTACAAATAAAAGTCGACGTCGAAGCGACCGTAATTGAATCTGTCGATGCGGCTCTAGCCCGGACCCGGCTCGCTGGACTCGTTAACAAGATAATTGGAAGCCAATACTCCGGAATACATTTGTAGTTTTATTTAACTAATATAAGGTCTTTTTGAAGTGAAAATTCTATAGAATCGTTTCGATTTCAAACCGGATGCAACGGATAACGACAGGTAAGAGACACAAATACAAAAATTAGTGAGCCAGAGCGAGAGAGCAAATATCGGTGTGTTTGGGCGTGTCACAGCTTTTTATCAGTAAGAAGTCAGCGTGGTGAGACACAACTACAAAAATTAGTGAGCCAGAGCGAGAGAGCAAATGTCGGTGTGTATGTGCGTATTACAGCTTTTTAGTAAGAAACAGCGTAGTGTGTTATTAGAACGAAGTTCCTTTTCGCGCGTTGCGAAAGTCCGCTAGACGGAAAAAAATGAGACCAAAAGTTGTAACAACACTTTTTGTTATGGCTTTGGCGCGGCTTTGGCTTGTCCAGCGGAGAATGGAAGGGTGGCGTCCAGTGAAGAGTGGGGGGTGGCATCCAGCGGAGAGTGGGGAGGTGGCGTCCAGCGAAGAGTGAGTGGTGCCGTCCAGCGGAGAGTTGGGGGCGGCTTTGGCTTGTCCAGCGGAGAATGGAAGGGTGGCGTCCAGTGAAGAGTGGGGGGTGGCATCCAGCGGAGAGTGGGGGGTGGCGTCCAGCGGAGAGTGGGGAGGTGGCGTCCAGCGAAGAGTGAGTGGTGCCGTCCAGCGGAGAGTTGGGGGCGGCTTTGGCTTGTCCAGCGGAGAATGGAAGGGTGGCTTCCAGTGAAGAGTGGGGGGTGGCATCCAGCGGAGAGTGGGGGGTGGCGTCCAGCGGAGAGTGGGGAGGTGGCGTCCAGCGAAGAGTGAGTGGTGCCGTCCAGCGGAGAGTTGGGGGCGGCTTTGGCTTGTCCAGCGGAGAATGGGAGGGCGGCGTCGTGTGTGTGCTCACACGCCGCTCCAATGAGAGGTATTGTTTGGGTAGTTTTACGAACCCCTCCCAGACAGGGGTCTAAATAAATAAACTTTGTATCATCCTACCCTTGTTATATGTATTCATCACATTTTTTTTTCAATTTACTAAAGATTCACTTCTATCGTGTGTGAATCACACACACACACCTTTTTTTTATTACATACAGGCTTGCGCTTGACCTCAATCTCACCTGCTGGAAAGTGATGATGAGGCCGACGATGGAGCGCGCTCGCCCAGCAAATACCGATTCACTCGACGTTTGAAGATTCCCATGTCATAAGACGCCGGAAACACCGACGCAGGAAGCGAGTTCCACTCCTTGGCGGTTCGCAGCAAAAAGGAGGAGGCGAATCGCTTCGTGCGAGCAGTTGGAATGTCAACCACAAAAGAGGGCAAACCCGCACGGCGTCTCGTCAATTTATGGTAGAAGGGGGAGGGTGGAACTAAATCATACAACTCAGCCGCACACTCTCCAGAGTATAGTCTATAGAAAACCGAAAGGCAAGCCACTTTACGCCGGTGTTCCAAGCTGAGTAGTTTACGCGACGTAAGAGCCTCATCGGCAATGAGTCGCCGAGCTCGGAGATCAATTGAGTCTGAAGCTGCCAGATGACGACTCATCGATGACGCCCAACGCACGCACATAAAACCGTTTCATTAACGTGATTCACATATTTGTTTGAACACAAACAAATATGTGTTTGTTATATATATATATTATTATTATTTATCCATTACCTAAAATGACAATGCCTACTCCCACGAAATTATAATATAATCGATTTGTTTTTAGATCTTTGGCCTTACTCAACCTAATGTTATATGCGATCTTATCTGTTCCAAATGCTTATACTGTATTTTTTATAAAATGGATCTGTATCTGATCTAGAAAACGTTAAACCAACTTCATTATTACCAAAGAATTAAATTAAATATTGTAACGTGACAAGATTCGTTTAAAAATATTTTTACTCTGTTGAGGTTAGATCCCACTGAAGCTAAAAAAAACAATATCTTGTTAAACTTTTTTTAATTATTTATAGGGCGACGCTCAAGCTTAATCACACCCGGTGGAAGGTGAAGATGCGTCTGAGGGCGGACCGCGTCCGCGCGACAGGTGCCAGCGCCAACTCCCAGGTCATAAGATTATGGAAATATGCTGACTGGTAGCGTATTCCACTCCTCAGCTGTTCGCAGGATGAATGTATAAACGAGTCTTTTCGTGTGCATATTAAGGAACATCCGCTAAATACGGATGACATCCGACACGTTGTCTGCTGGTTTTGTGACGAATTGGGGCTGCTGGATTCAGACAATTTATGCATGGACATTAACCGGATTTTAAATCCATATATTTATCAAATGTCCAAGTATAGGTAAAGATATACTTTTATGGGATGTACGCCACTGCTGTTGACATATCGAGCATTCCTGCCTTTAATTTGCTCAAGAGAGAATTATGTTTTGAAATATCAATGCAAGATGAATGCACTGCCCCGTTACGTCGGCTGGATATACTCCGAGACAGAAAGCGGAAAGAGGCCCGCGCGTCCGGCGCCGGCCAGGCCGAGCCAATCCGAGTCGTGCCGAGCCGAGCCGAGCCCTTAGGCCCGGAGTGTTGTTCCGGATATTAATAGCCGGAGTTAGCGGAAACACAACCAGAACAGCGCGTACCTACTGTATACTGTAAAATAAGACGTTTTAAAACGAACTTGCGCCCGTAAAGTACGCTCTATCGTAGTAACATAAGAATGAATAATAATTTTAAATATTATCCAGTAATCGTGTCACTGGCGACACCATTTATTATCCGTGAGTCATTCACTTTAGAGCAGCATGTAAATGACCCGGTATCAATTCTGTTGGGATGAGTAAGTTAGTCATCAAAGATTAATACGAAGATATTCTCTGTCTTTTGGGTACATTTAAAACCTCTAAGCTCATGTTAGTAAACAATCCGCTCTGAGAACATTCACGGAAGCTTCATAAAGCTCATCCGCCTTTGCTTTGCTTTTGGAAATCAGTCTCCAATCAAATCCTAGACAAACTTCGTATGTACGTCGCTGTAACTCATTCGCCATCAATTCCTTATCGCTGTGTCGTGTGTGCCTGTGTGCCCTGTTGACACAACGACCGAAGCGACAATAACGAGCGCGCCAGCGGCTACCGGTGAGGATGCTAACCAGCACAGGGGTCCAGTGCACGGGACCTGTTTCTACATTGTGGACGGAATCTGGAATATACTTACAAAAGTTCCATCTGCTGACAGACCACACTGACGCGCCGTGTGCCACTACACTCTACATATTTCTATCTACACACCAAAAAATCCTTACTGTGAATTTGTATTCAATAACAAAAATAGCACTATAACAAACGCATCAAGGCATGCTAACCCATGACAAGTGTTTTATCTCCCAGAGTTACATTGTTTGAGCGCTCGAGTTCAAGCAGGCGTCTAAGAGAGCAGCGCGCCATTAGCTATACGACAATTCCGTTCTTGTGAAATAATTTAAGGTTATTATAGTAAAAATGGTTGTCTATGATAAAAAGTTGAAAAACAATTTATAGGTAGGAGCGGCTCTGGTGTTTGCCAAGTTGGGAGGATGCCCAGACCTCTAGCGCCACAGCGCAGCATCACGAGATGTAATTGCGAATCGAATCCACCCTCAGCCGGTAACACGTGACCCTCGGCACCGACCATTCCGCGATATACTTTTATTGAACATTCCTCGCTTTCACACGTACGTAATAAACTGTTATTTTGGCATTTAGTGGTAGTATTTTACAAGCCGGCTTAAATGAGGTCCCTTTCAATTAGTAAGTGGGCGGGCCGCTCGCGGCTGCAATAGCTCTGGATGTTCTGCCGGCCCGGAGCGTGCGCCTTGTGATTAGAGACCATGTAAGGAATGCCATTAGCATACGTAATGCAGGAACCGATACGTCTCGACACACGGAGCGCCTCGTTGCCTCGTACCGCCGACCACCGCGCACAGTTTACATATTAAACGAGATCCAAACGTAACTGACGCGAGGGAGATCAGAGACGCCACGTGCTACGTACGATGTCAAGTTTGTTCTGCACTTACACTGAAGTAATCTTACAGAGTATAGTACCAGCTTGTAGACGTCCAGCTGTGCTGCCAGCCTGGTCGCGGTGTGTGCGTGGGCGAGGCGGCTTGACGACGCTAACTGTTAATGAGTTCTCGCTTCTTGGCAGTCACTGCCGTTCTGCGACTACAGCGTACCTTCCGTCTGGAGCGTCGTTGTCGCCGAGGCAAGGCAGTTTAAAAAAATAAACAAGGGAATCTAAAAGTTTCATGCAAATCAACATCGAGACTGGTGTTACAGCTAATTTCATTTTGCAGAAACAAACGTACTAATATTTAGCCTTTAAGTGCCATTGAGTAAAAATTTATACATTTAGTGTAGTATTTGAATCAGTGAAATTGAGCTGTATCTTGCAGAAGACAGACATCACCTGATTGTGCACGCCGTTCAGGGCTGTACTGGATTTTTTGATGAAGTTGACTGTACACTGTAGGTACTGGTAGGTTATTTTCGGGTCCTAATGAATACACACAGCCATTATAAAATATACACATATAATTCCGCTTACTTTGCCGCCATGGTGTTTCTGTCTGCCTGGATCCAGAACAGCTCCCGGGGCAGCGAATCCTGCATTGTCGTGTGCTCGTAAAAAAAATAGGAAAGTCTGTGATCCGAGTCCGAAAGATGTGATGTCAACTCCGTGCTAAATATAAAACCCCAATGTCCTAGAAGACCAGAGCAACAATAATCTAGTCCGTAGCCGTGATTAAAAGGATAAAGTCTTCCGTAAGCAGATCCGATGTACAAGCTATGGTGGCGTCCGAAGGAGTGGTGTTGTCACTTGTCACCGTATAACGCCATCTAGTTGTAGGCATACAGAAACATACATATATACATACATTATAATGGCGTGTACACTGATAAATGGGACAGAAGATAGGCACAAACAATTCTGGTACTCTTCTAGTGTTTGAGAAGATGATTGTAGAGGTGGAGTTCACACAACACAGGAAGGAGAATTAGGAAAAACTTGAGATGATAAAAATAACATATTCAAATTAAAACAGTTTTTCTTAAAAGCTATAAAGCATACCATTGAATGTCACAAATTCAATACTATTTTTTTTACATATTGACATTTATAAAAAAGTATAATTTAAAATATAAAATAGCTGTGAATAAAAAGGTAGTCTACATGATAATTTTGCGTCCTATAAGAAACAATAAGTTTCTTTCGGTGTCGACTGAGCGCGTCGCTGTAACTGATATTTTATTTTTAAGTTTCGTCACCGATAAGTCTGATTGTCCTTCTGACAGTACGTGGTCCCCGTCACCTCGCGGCGACAGGAACACAAGGTGCGTTATTGTATAGCCGACCGACAAGACTGCATTTCTTGTCCTCTTGACAATTTCCCTGAACGCTCTGAAACAAAGCGACACCCAGTAGCATATTCCACAGCTCCAAACAGTACGACAATTTTTTTCTAGAGGGCTGCTACGTTGTTACGATTCTGTAAGGCTTTAGGGTGTGAAGCTGCGCCCACGACCAACAGCTAACAGTACGCGTTTCGAATGGCGCTGAAGGCACCAGTTGGAATAATTCTTCAGAGCGATCCCCATTGGACAAACGATAGGATACGCGTAGCGGCGTGACGTCCCTGCCTACACTTAAGGAGTTCCAAACCGTTTGTTAAATCAGGGTCATTGCTAAGGATGGCATGAGAGGTTGCGGTTCCTAAGTACTGCTAATTGCTTTCCAAATGAATGTTCAAAGTATGCTCGCGCTATACATTGCGTCTTGTTGCACAGAGATATTTCCTCAATGACGTTTTCTACTGTCTGTAACATGGCAAGTGTTCTGAACTGTTATTTGAGCTCGTTCCACCCTCTCCCTTCCATAATAGAACCACGCGCTCGGGTTCGCGGTGTTATAGCTATACGGTAACTCGCATCCCGGTTAGGACTAAGAAGTTCTGTAACTCTTACTGCAGCCGAGTCGCCGAGCTGTGGAGTGGTCATCCAGCGAGCGTGTTCCCACCGTCCTATGATATCGGGCACTTTAAACGATGCGTGAAGAGATATATGTGCAGGCCGGCATGACCGCCGCGACTATTGATAGTCGTTGTCATTTTTGGATTGCACCATATTTACCATCAGGGGTGGTGTCGTCATTTTGCAGTGTCAGAATAAAAGAAAACTCCACACGTGTGAAGCGAACTCTTTACTATTGTCTCGGATGTGACTCCTTTGGGTTCACATGCCGGTTGCCACTCCCCGTCTGCCGGTTGCCACGTGTCGTCAGCCGGGTACCATGTGCCAACTGCCGGTTGGGATGTGCCGTCTGCCGCGTGCCACGTGCCGGGTGCCAGGTGCCATGTGCCGTCTGCCGCGTGCCATGTGCCGTCTGCCGTTCGCTAGGCATTTCTAATTAAGCGAGCAGAGCGATGTGTTTCGCTCGACAATTACAGCGACGTTACAATTTATCTTTAATTGGAGTGACCTCCGCGCGCGCCGCGCTAGTGTACGAAGATGCGAGTCGACACCGCAAACAATATATTCATAATGCTTCACAATTTTTAGAAGAGTGACTTTGTGTTCCATAACACACACACACACACACACTGGACTAACGATGCAATATAATAAATACATCACACCCATGTCTTGCATCACACTAACCGGAGGCGCGAAAGTGAGTTTTTATGAATTTATCAAAAATTGACTTCAGACCTTTTTTGTAGAGCGTTAAATTCTCTACAAAAATAATGAATGGGTATTGCAATACGATATATCGTTCGTTAGTTATAAATATCAAAAGAAAAAAATACTTTTGTCATGTGTTATTCTTATGGGAAATGGAAAAGTGCGATGCGGACAACCTAAATATTAATATTAAGGGCTCATATTTTCAGAGGCCTATTTTGGCCTTAAAACGACACTTTTGAGCGTGGTTCCGAGGAAAATTTTTTTTTTTTTTTTTTTGAAACGCTCTAATATATATGTCGTTTGTGAATTAGGAATAAAATGAATGAAATGTGCACGTAGCGCTCGTGTGGGCGATGGTATGGGTGTTACTAGTACGCAACCGCATGCCGCGGCCGCCTCTGTGTCCGATATCAACGTTGAGCCAGCGCTGATCATCCCGCATTCCTTCTTTATCTGCTCGTAAACAATGACACAATCATTGTTTTACTTCTTGCCTTTGATATTGAATAAAACCTTGGTGGTGGAAGGCGTGTGATGCTCTTGAATATATGAAGAAGGCAAATATACCACGCATAGTTCCAAAATAAAACATCACAATCCGCAAGCTTTTTAAGAAGCAAACACATTACAACAGTTACAGCAGTCAAAAGAACGAATATATGTTCACCTTTTGATCGAATGAAAGAGACATATAACGAGGTTAGTGACGTTGACATCTTCCACTGCTCCCTGTCAGGATTTCGGTACCAGCTTTGATTGCACAGTTCTCATCTGAATCCGCTTGAGTGTAATGGGATTAACTAATATGTTGTTTTTTTTTTAATTTTGTTTATGATTGTGCTGTATATAGTTAGGTATACCTGTAAAGATATAACACGCGGTCTTAGAACTTGTATATATGTTTTTTTTTAATGTTTTCGTGTATATATCGATGGTATATTAAATAAATAAATAAAAGAACTTCAACAGAATACAATGAACTTATTAAAGTTTAATAATAAAATATAAATAATGATTTAAAGGTGTCGCGAGCGCACCGAGCAACTGGCGTCTTATCCGTCACATCCCGCAGAGTGTCTCGGACACGGATGAGGCGCGCTGCGGTCTGCGACACCGTGCAGCCTGCGGAGTAGGCACGGTCTACTGGAGTGCGAAACATCTTTTCTGCTTCCGAAATACCACTATATACACGGCATCAGAGTCCATCAATACCTGGTACCTAAATTAATAATTAGTTTGGCTCAGCACACGCAGCTCGTATGCCTCCGTGCCCCGGAACCATTCCCTGAAGTAAAGCAATAGTATTTGAATTTAGATCGTCATGAATATACATATACGAGTATTATAACCAGGCTTTATGATTGATTTAAGCGAATTGTATTAATGTTATTGATGAAGTAGTGTATGCTTGTAAAGTGTGCTCCGAGTTCACTGGCTGCTGGGAGCCTTGCGTGTGCCTTCGCAGTCACAGTTTAGTGTGCTCCGAGTTCACTGGCTGCTGGGAGCCTTGCGTGTGCCTTCGCAGTCACAGTTTAGTGTGCTCCGAGTTCACTGGCTGCTGGGAGCCTTGCGTGTGCCTTCGCAGTCACAGTTTAGTGTGCTCCGAGTTCACTGGCTGCTGGGAGCCTTGCGTGTGCCTTCGCAGTCACAGTTTAGTGTGCTCCGAGTTCACTGGCTGCTGGGAGCCTTGCGTGTGCCTTCGCAGTCACAGTTTAGTGTGCTCCGAGTTCACTGGCTGCTGGGAGCCTTGCGTGTGCCTTCGCAGTCACAGTTTAGTGTGCTCCGAGTTCACTGGCTGCTGGGAGCCTTGCGTGTGCCTTCGCAGTCACAGTTTAGTGTGCTCCGAGTTCACTGGCTGCTGGGAGCCTTGCGTGTGCCTTCGCAGTCACAGTTTAGTGTGCTCCGAGTTCACTGGCTGCTGGGAGCCTTGCGTGTGCCTTCGCAGTCACAGTTTAGTGTGCTCCGAGTTCACTGGCTGCTGGGAGCCTTGCGTGTGCCTTCGCAGTCACAGTTTAGTGTGCTCCGAGTTCACTGGCTGCTGGGAGCCTTGCGTGTGCCTTCGCAGTCACAGTTTAGTGTGCTCCGAGTTCACTGGCTGCTGGGAGCCTTGCGTGTGCCTTCGCAGTCACAGTTTAGTGTGCTCCGAGTTCACTGGCTGCTGGGAGCCTTGCGTGTGCCTTCGCAGTCACAGTTTAGTGTGCTCCGAGTTCACTGGCTGCTGGGAGCCTTGCGTGTGCCTTCGCAGTCACAGTTTAGTGTGCTCCGAGTTCACTGGCTGCTGGGAGCCTTGCGTGTGCCTTCGCAGTCACAGTTTAGTGTGCTCCGAGTTCACTGGCTGCTGGGAGCCTTGCGTGTGCCTTCGCAGTCACAGTTTAGTGTGCTCCGAGTTCACTGGCTGCTGGGAGCCTTGCGTGTGCCTTCGCAGTCACAGTTTAGTGTGCTCCGAGTTCACTGGCTGCTGGGAGCCTTGCGTGTGCCTTCGCAGTCACAGTTTAATGTGCGATTTATTCTCCTTTGTAATTTAGAACCAACAGATAAAATAAAAAAGTAGCGTATGAAACATATATACTACAGCACACAATAAACTAAGCAAATACAGTGTAGTGTGTGCTGTGTGTGTGTGCAGTTTTGCATAGAGCAACGAGCAGGTGGGAATAGCGAGGCGGCGCCCTCCCGGAGGAAATCAGCGCGCGCCGTCTGCGGCCCTCGGCGCATCCCTCGCCCTTCAGGCCGAGCACAGCCAGTGCAATACAATCGCACCAAGTATATTGACAATAAATAATGCGGCTTTACGATAATGTCCGGCGCACTCGGCTGCACTCGCGCCGGCGACGCTGCGGAGACCATACATCGAGCTTGCTAAGCGAGGCGCTTTGCCGACGAGTTTGCGAGACCACCGAGCAAAATATTTAATCATTCTACTTTTTAACAATGCCTATAGTTTTCTTTATGTCTTATTGGTTTTAAAAGAAATCTTTGAAATTTCAGTCATAAGAAATTCCGATACTTTCTTTTCAATTTGATTAGGCATAGTGAGTACGTTGTACGTGTAAAAATTGTGTATGCGTATGAGGAACACAAGTCGCGCACCGGCGCCGAGCTGAGCCCGCCTGTTACACAAATACACATAACCACAACCAAACCACAAAACACAACACCATTTTGATACACAAAACCAGTGCACATGCAGGCCAAGCCGTCGTAAAATCATCAAGCAAAATCCAAATGAGAAAGCAACACTAAGAGTCCTGTGAAATAGCCTGGTTCGTCGTTATAACACTGATTGAAGATCACAGGGAACCGTTTTTAGATAAACTTATTATGTATTATATCATTTTGTAAACTGCATTAACTGCGCATTTTTTTTTAATAGGTGGCCACTTAGATTTTTATACATTTTTTTTTCACAAAAGGCTTTCAAACTTTGTCAAAATAATTGTTTTATCAAATTTCATGTAAAACATTTAAGTTAATTTTTTTTTTACCAAAAAGTACAGTAGGTCCTCAAAATATTTACTGCGTTTCTGATAATAATATCCGTAAGGAATAAGTAAAAAACGCATCAAATTTCCTTAAACTGCAGCCGTGGTACACGAGTTAATACAGTAAGGTCAATAAAAACGCATTTTTTTTCTAAACTTCACCATTTGGGCACCACTTGGATTTTTTTTGAGCTCTACATAACTGTACATTATATAAAAAAATAGAAACAAACATACTTATTGATTTGTTATTTCAAAGTTAGTAGTGTTCCCGCAAAGTGAAGGTCATCTTCAGGTTACAGGGAGGAGTGCGCCGAGGGCTGAGTGCCAGCTGGGGGGGCGGCTGAGGAGCACGAGCCGGGGAGGGCAGCTCGCCGAACAGCACAGCGACGGAGTGTAAAGTAATATGATATTGGGCTTAGGTCACGAGGCTTCCGCACATTGTGCACCGCGCTGGCTTCCCAGCCGCCGCAGCACCCGCCAGCCCGGCGCGGGCCCGCCCCAGGGGCTCCGTGTCGCGGTGCGGATTACACCCGCCGCCTGCGTCCTGCTTGCTAGACTATACCTGTGTATAACATATTTACTACCTATAGTGACTAGGCAGCCATTGGACATTTCATGCCCCATCTGCTATATAGCATTGATGAAAGTCAATCATCTGCCCGATCTGCTATTACAAATTATAACACCTGCGACACATGTATACAGGCAAGACTGGGAACACTATGTCACAGCTACATTTGCGAAAGAGATAAAAACATATGCGCCTCCCGGTCACAGCTCGGGTCACAGCTCGGGTCACAGCTCGGGTCACAGCTCGGGTCATAGCTCGGGTCACAGCAGGCCAGGTGCACTATTTTTTTTTTTCGGCATTGCCTACGTTGATGGCCTGGGAAAGACCTTCACAACAAAACCGGGCTTGGTGGGCGAACGCAGAGGGCGCTCAGCCAGCGAAATTTATGGATTGGGCGGCTACGCAAGGGCACCCCTGTGGGTACGGACCTCGACTTGGGCGGCCGGTCAGTTGATAAACGAACCTAACGGTGATCTACCAGCGTTTCGGAAGCGACTACCTTGAGAAGAAACGCCGAAAGAAACTCAAGGCTGCGTCGGAGTGGAACTGCTGCACTATTCTATGGAGCACCGCTACAAATTGCAATCTAGCAACATTTTCAGTCCAACTGGATTTTTGCTTGATTGATCTGAATCCAGCTGGATCCAGTATGGATCCAGCATAATATGGAATCAAAATAAATACACGATTTTAATGTTTTTTTTGTCTATTTATTCATTGAAGCATTTTACTACAACTACTAAAATAATAACCTTGACTCATTTGGAGGAAGTTGTATCAATGTTTAGTTTCTTCACTCTCTATTATTTGAAATCAAAATATTTGAGTTAAAATTACGATTCCAGTGTCATATCTTATCAAGAAAGCAAATTTAAATGGATCATCAAAGACAATGCCTTTAAGTAACCTCAAAATAAAAATTATTTTAGGTATAGAAATAAAGGCCGTATCAACTTCACCCCTCTTTAACTTAAAATAGCTGGAGCTAATGCTACGACTACGAGGCAGGCAGCACCGCTCTGAGCGCCCATGCGCACGCGCACACGCTCCTTAGATCACGCTTTTGCTCCATCTGCCGTCAGTGTGGTGGGGCAGCTGGCAGCAACACGTAGCAACAGCTCAGGCGCGGCCCGAGCGCGCGGCTCGCGAGCACCGGCAGGTCGCGCGCCCTACTTTCCGGCCAGTAGCGAATGCCCTTAGCCGCTTGATAACGATGTTTACTTCTGTTATCTCCGCACCGAACACTTATCGCAATGCCCGTTTAGTGTTTGCGCGTTCAGTGCGACACACCCTTTGGAAACGGAAGCCCGTTACAAATAAAGGGTATGTTAGTACCTACTTAGTAACACAGGCTGCACTTCATTTGGTCGTATAACTTGCGCCCCGCGGGGACGTCAGTCGATCCGCACTGAGAAGTGGGAGACACGAAGTCCACACGCGCTTGAAGGAACGTGAAGAATACGGGATTCATGAATTCAATGTTACGGAGCCGCCACAGCGCAACCGCTCGCGAGACAGTCCAGTGCGCACTTTGGAGTTGTGGAATATATTGGCGGGGCCCGTTGCTCCTCAGAGCGATTGCTCCAAGAGAGCAGCGGACGATGTGCTCGCTGGCCGCCGGCTCGAGACGGCGCTCCTTGCGTGGCGGCTGCCCGCAGGCGCCGACACCCGCTGACCGTCACTGACTCGCTTCCCATGAAAGTATATAAATCGTTTGTTTGTTACACTTGGATATTTAATAAACTTACAATCTTGGTAATTATTATTCACTAGCTGTGCCCGCGACTTCGTTCGCGTGGAAGACGTACTTTTGCTATGATAAAATGTACTACGGAGCGCGCTCACCCAACAAATACCGATTCACTCGTTCTTTGGAAATACCCATGTCCATATGATGTTGGAAAGGTACAGGCGGAAAGCGAATCCCACACCAGCACATAAACAGCTGCCGAGCCGGCGGGCACCGCGCCGCCCGGCAGCCGCTGCAGGTCGTGCTACAGATTAGCTGAACTTTATTTATGATCTTATGAAAGTAATACCATAGATACGAAATAAATATTTTGATATATTTATTTTTTACACAAAATAATTTTCTAAACGCACACAAATATTTGACAACTAATATATATATTTTATTTTTTTTGTAACCGGGGGGAAAATTCTTCATAGGACCATCAAGGCAAGGATCATTAGGGTAGCAGCCCCGGTGTGTCAGACTGCTACTGACCAAAAACCCCCGGGGAGTCCCTCCAATTGCTCCACCCAGGTTTGGGAAACCAAATTCCAGACTCCCGGGGAGAAAAAAGCCTTGTTGCGGCTACCTCTCTGGTAGGGTTGGAAGTAAAAAGGCCGCTCCTCCAAAACCGCTCTCTCAGGCGGTGCGCTGGTCACCGTGCACCGCCTCCCTCTCATCCAAGCAGCAGAGTGCCCCAAGTCTACCGCCCGGGTATATGTCAAACCGTGGACGAACATTAAATGTTTGACAGTTACAAGCCCGTGAATATTTTATTTATTTATTTTAAAGGGAAACATACAGCTATATAAAAATGATAATAATATACACAAAAAATGTTACATAAGCCAGCAAAGTTTCCACAAAAATTAGTACAAAAATAAAAATCGAGCTAATAAATAACAATAAAAAAATCAATCAAATATACATACATATATATGTTACATATAAATAGTACATTTATGATAAAAAAAAGTACATTATAGAACAAAATTGAACTTAGGCTATTATTTTCTTTCTCACCATTCGTTTAAAGGGCCCAAAGGCACAGGACAGTATATCTATATCGCAAAAACGTTTATTATATAGATCACAGGCACGAAAAACAAAAGTATTATTAACATAGTTTGACCTTAAGAATGGCACCTTAAACAGCGAAAAGTCTCTTGCATTGGAATGCGGACACCTGAAACCTATTTGACTAAGCAAATAGGACGAGTCCACGAGACCGTTAACAACTTTAAATAAAAAGAGTTGATCCCTCTCAATTCTACGATGACACAACGCAGGCATTGAGCTACAAGGAAGGTTGTGTAAATCAGATTTATACTTTAAATGTTTTAGGAACTTGTTTTGTATGCTCTCGAGAAGATTAATGAATTTTTTATATTGAGGGTTCCAAATAGTAGAAGCGTATTCGAGTAAAGAGCGAACCAAAGCGTTATATAGAAGGATATAAGTGTAAGGGTTCTTAAAATCTTTAGTCATCCTTAGGATGAAGCCAAGCATTCTAAACGCTTTTGCAGTGACAGTGTTAATATGGCAATTAAAGGATAATTTACTATCAAGATACACACCCAGGTCCCGCACCTCTGTCACACGGTTGAGTATATTGTTATTAAGGTGATAATTATATATTATAGGGTTATTCTTTCTCGTGAAAGAAATAACATTACATTTCATAGCATTAATAAATATTAAGTTATTATCGCATTTTGTACAGACAATGTTTTTTTTTTCGTTTTTCCAATATTTCTAATCTACTATTCTGGACGAAGACGAATAAAAGAAATCAAAATCCATGAAAATCGGTCCAGCCGTTCTCGAGTTATAATGTAAGTGTTGAAACAAACAAGACTTTGTTTTATATATATATACATATATGTGATTTCTACCAATTAAGTCAAAAAAACTCTCGTTAAAACGATGTGCGCTACATATTAATTTACAAAAAAAATGACTTGATTTATTATCGGAGAAGTTATGTTGATTCTCAGAAGCAATGAAGTATTTTAAACCGCATTGTAATAAAATAGGAGCACGAAGTGTCAGCACAGCTCTAGGAGGCTATGGCATGACATTGGCGGCTCGGCACTCGGACCCTGCTCGAGCTTGTCGTCGTCTGGGAGCCGAATTAGATTGGCTGTCCCAGTATGCAGCCTTACGTGTACATTGTACTGGGAATGATGCGCGGGTTGGGCACCGCCAGCGGCCGGCTGCACGAGCGTCCACGCGCATTTAACTTCTGCGAAAGCTAATTGAATTCGTGACACCGTAAGCGGACGTGAGAGGAGCATTCCCATACAAGCGCCCGGGGGAACTTTTGACTGGTTAGGCCATTCCAAAAGTATAAATATATTCCAGGCGTACGTTCCGCACAGCACTTTTCTGGAATACTGTAGCACTACAGAAACCCACTCCTGACTCGTACGACAGTGCACAGAGTATCCGAGTATCTAACCGCTAAATAGCACTTGACCAGGAAAATCTTGTAAGAATTAAAAGTTTCAAGGGAAAGGAACGTAACAATTTAATATCGTTTATTTCATCATTCTTTAAAACGACTTAATCTTAGTTTGATAGTGCATATGTGCTTACACGTGATCTCGCACGCACCGGGCTCCAGGTCCCCGCACCGGCAGCGCACCGGCAGCACACCGGCAGCACACCGGCAGCGCACCGGCAGCACTCAGGCAGCACACCGGCAGCACACAGGGCGCGACGCGGCTATCGGGCGTCTGCCTAGGATCTGTTTGCACTAGCGCGAGCCGCCGCTGTCTGCCCGCAGCGCAGCGGCGTTACAGTTTATTCAATTGCTTATAGTTATCACACCGATCTTGTTATATACTCGTATTTTAGAATGATCAGGCAGCGCAAGAGCTAAAACGGACTTATTCAATGTCAACTCAATAATCATTGAAATGGGACTGTTCCGCACCAGTGAGCCAGCAACAACAAGATTGCCGCTCGTGGACAGGGGGCGGGGGGCGGAGGGCAGGCGTCCAACACTATAGCTCAGTGCTACCCGACCTGCTCTCTAGCCACCACATTCAGATGAATCCCGGGGTTCTTCGAAGAGATACAACCTTTTGTGTGCTGTCTCAAACCGTGCAATGGCCCGCAGATGCCGTAATATACATGTAGCAACTTTGCAAAGCAACAAAGAACAAATGTTCTTGGACGCGATGACTCTGGCACGGCAGCAAGCAGCGCAGCGCAGCGCACGCGTTAGTTGTGTGCGTGTAGTGTCGGTCTATCGCAACGCCGCCCGCATTGCCACTGACTTTGTACCATCAAACGGATACAATCAACTGATAGCTATTGAAAGCTTTAACGGAATGCGTTACGTAGAGCTTGTTGTGTGACGGTTTTAATAATTTCAAAGTATCCGTACGCGAACAAGGAGAGAACGCGTCATCTGGATGAGTATGTCGGTATCCGGCGTTGTCGCTGTGATGCGAGTCACGCGACGAGGCACACCGCACATCTACGCGCTTGCACAACAGTCTCAAGCAGAGGGTAAGTATGAAAGTGCAATCTCGGCATTCCCCGATCCGCCGGCTCCGGCCTGCGGCCTGCGGGCTGCGGGCTGCGGGCGGAGGCGGCGGTCCAAACGACTTGCCTTTCACAAAACTATACTCGAAGCCGGTCGCCAGCCGGCACGCCATGCGACGGCGGCGCGTATTTACCTTCCTCTGTCCATTAGTCCCTCATAGATCCTTTTTTTATGATCCGGTGTAAATACTAATCCATCATGAAAACCATCGCGAGAGCAACGCATCACACACCTCTCACGGATGGATGTCTTGTTCTGCTATTTGATATAAATTCAGTACGCTTTGTGCAGGGTCTAATATTCTGAAATAATAATAATATCATTAATTTAACTTGTATTACCGTAACTTTGGCTAACCAATAAAAAAAAATCAATAAAACTTCTGCAAATTTATCTATAACACAAATTTAAAGAAGAGAAATTCCAATTTGTGTACCTTTTACTTTGTAAAATAATGTTAATGTTTGCATTTATTGTAAACATTTTACTGGATCTCGCAAATGTACAAAGAGTAAGTCTTCAGTCATACCAATCATGACTAACTAGTTTTAAGTAAAAAAATGTTATAAAAATCGGTAAAGAACACCTCAAAATACATTCACTAGTGTCTGTGTATTGCTGAGACAGACGTCCAAATGACTATTTTAAAGTAATAGCGATGAACTCGAGGCTATACGCTTACGGGGAAACAGAAACAACAACATATTTATTGAAGAACTTTATTCGTCACATTGAAGTGAATCTCCTTCCTTTACAATCACTCCCTCATTATTGAGGACATAAAGTCCAATCTATTTTTTTAGCGGTTCCTCTCGGCCCACTAAAGGCGCGTGGGGCTAATAAAAGGCTCTCATTATTCAAAGATCTGGTCTAGGTATCGTTTTAAGCTGCAGTCTCTAAATTCTTTCGCTCCTATATTCCCAGTTATTATCAGATATTCCAGTATATTGAGATTGTGATAATTATAAATTAAACAGTATATCGTCATTCTATCCATCATATCCCTTCCGGAGTAAACAGAGGTATAGAGAGGGAGAGAAGATTCCCATTGCGTTTATATGTCGTGCTAAAGGTGAAAAGAAATGAATCAATCAGTAGCTTTTTGGGCAGAACAAAATGCTGTTGGCTAAGAAAGGCCTTTTCAGCTTCACTGGGCGAGGAAACCAGTAGCTCCAAAAGGTCACCGTACATTGATATTATAAATGGTTTCTAATTCGTTTCTTCGAAACTAATTTATTACACCCAAAATAAAAAAAAAATCAGACCACTTACTGAACAAGGGAACCGAAATACACTACGTGGCGCCGGGCTCGCGGGGCGGTTGCGCGCTCGGGGAGAGGGCCCCGCCCCGCCGCGCCGTGCGTGCCGCCACCCGCCACGCCGCGATGCAGGTCAGTCAGCCGCCGGCCGTGCTTTATGTTGTGTGTAAGTTAGAAGGACGCGATCGTTTCGACGCTCGAATGTAGTTTCCGCGCGAACGCGACGCGACGCGAGTGATCATTGTTTGTGAAACTACGTCTCATTGATTCTTAAGTGTGCTGTGATACAAAAAGGTTCAGTGCTTACTTGTCTGTGTTTTGATGGGATACGAGCTGGTCGCTGCATACGTCGTGAACCGGTTCGCCTCGTGCGCGGGGCCGGTTCAGTGCGGGTCCGGCGTTGCTTTCTAGTGGGCCGCAATACTTGCGAGCTGTGAGCCCGCCGCTACATGTCGGGACGTGTCCCTTAGACTCGCTGCTTGCTCCACACTGACACGTCGTAATCGAACAGGTGAGCCCTGAGCGCCGTGTGTGGGCTCCTTGAACCCGACGTGTTACAAACTTCTCGCAACAAAAGCGTTCGTAAAGTTACACCTACTTCTTGGAAGAAGCGTGCTTAGCACGTAAACAATACCAACGAATTGCTTATTGTACGAAAATTTAAAAAGTAATAAGCCCAGCGTCCGCTTCGGTTATACGTGCATACGAAAGGGCAAAGGTAACTAATTATGAATAGCCGCCCTTGGTTCAGTCCGCGGGTCAAACAGAATGCTTAATGACAAAACCCGCGCCACAGTAATCCATTAGGACGTGCTATGAAAGCGTAGGAATAGCCTCAGGACCGTATCACGTCCTGAGTGAGGACCGTGCGCGGTGTCCACTAAGGGTCATCCAATCTTTAAAACTATATTAAACACCAACGGTTACAAATAATTACTTTGTAAGACCAAAAAACACTTCAGTCATGATGCGAACAGCAAACGAGTGCTGGTACACGTCTCCTGCGTCTGCTTTTCCACGGTCTTACAATTTGGGAGCCCTTAAAGAAAGAGTGATTCGACATTTATTAGGCGACCGCGCTCCACCACCGGCCTCGTCTTCACCTACCGTCAGGTTTAATTGAGGCCAAGCGTTATCCTCTAAATAATTATAAAACATGTTGCCGCCATGTTTGCAGTGTGTTTGTTTACTGTCCTTCAAATTTAAATAATGCTTCAACGACTGGACGTTCATCATTTTCATAAAGCATTCATCAATCATTGTCGTTTGTCAGATAGAGAACGTACTAAAGTGTCGAATGCTCATTGTTGTAAAATTAATAGATACCATTGAACTTAACATTACATTCACTGATAAATGCCAAGTGCTGTTGATCTCATACTACAGAAATAAAATAGCCTTGAAATAATTAATCGAGTCATTGGTGTGGGACATAAGGCTTCGTCCGCGACCAAAAAACACATTCGGCTTCTCGAAAGGGACCAAGTAAAAGTGGTTTCTAATTACTTATCATAACTATCCGATTATACATTGATATCTGCCCAAGCCGAATGTTTTAGATCCTAAAACATTCATTTTAAGATTGGCTAAAAGGGAATAATAATATGACTTTCAAAACTTTCAATTTTAAAGTTTACTTTGGTGTACTGTCAAACCTGGGTAAGTGAGAAAACTCTATAAGTGAGAGTAATAGCCAGGAGCCGTCATTTTAAACTCGCAAAACCTCTATTAGCGAGAAACAGGAACCTCTGTAAGAGAGACTCGTTTTTCCCTCATGGACCTCCGTAAGTGACACCGCTACTTATCTACACCTCTATAAGCGACAGTCGAGCTTTATTTATTTATATTATTTAGGAGGAACAAATGACAAAACAAATTGCAAATTTAACATCTGCTATTTTATGACTCATTCTTAACTTTCGTGGAAAATTCGACAAAATTTATCAGTTAGAGAAAAACATTCAAAATTCAAAAACAGAAACCCACACGAAATCTACGGATTGTTTAAAGTGTTAATAAGTTCTAAATATAATAATATTACATAGCGCTTGAATTTTTGTTTTCGTAAGCATCTTGATACCTACCCTTATATCATCTTATAATCATCTAAAGATAACCTGCGGGCCAGTCACAGAGCAACGTATAGCTATTTTTAGGAGCAACATACAAAACAGTATAATGCCTTATAAGTCCCACGAACATGGTGATCCGGATAATTCTTATAAAATCTTGTTTCCGTGTTAAAGGAATTCGAAAAATCTTTTAAACAAAAAACATTTACTGTAAAGAGATCTTTTAATAACTGTGCGACTGTTGGTATATATAAAAGTAGAACTAGGTTATTTAAATTGTATGATATGAAAAAATACCATTTTAGTCCAACTTTTATATCATACGTTAAGACGTATTCAAAATTTATAAAAAAGGTATGCTATTGCGCAAAATCCATGTATGTACCTTAGTAGTAAAATCAAGCAATCTTCGAATATAGTAAAAGCTACATGGAATGTTATTAAATCTGAAACCGGTCAATTAGACCAATCCGATAAAACTATCGTTTTTTGTGTTAATAATAAAATTATAAATATTGATTTTGATATTGCTCAATCATTTAATCAGTTCTTCGCAAATATACCATTGGATACAACTCAGTTCTTAGATTCTTCTCTAATTAAGGCTGAATCCTTAGAAGCAATGTGGAGGAGTCCCCCACTTTATTTAATTTTAAAATTTTAACTTATTCAGATATTATAACCTCATTTAAATCCACCAATCAAAAGAAAACAGGCGATTTTTGGGGAATTTCTGTAAAGGTTTTACAATGTGCTATATCCACTCTTGCTCCTTATCTAGCAGAGGTTTTTAACGAATGCATTAGTTCAGGTGTTTTTCCAAATTTAATGAAATTAAGTAAAATCACGCCTCTTTTTAAATCTGGTTGTAGGAGAGACCCCACTAGGCCTATTTCAATTTTGCCTGCACTAAGTAAAATTTTTGAAAAAAATATATTAAATCAATGGGTAAAATATTTTAATATAAATAATCTTTTACACAACAGTCAGTATGGTTTTACCAAAGGGCGTTCTACAACTGATGCCGGAGTTGCTCTTCTGAAGCACATTTATGATGCTTGGGAGGAGGGACAGAATGCAATCGGTTATATTTTGCGATCTATCCAAAGCTTTTGATTGTGTTGATCACAATACTCTATTATGTAAGCTTTATCATTACGGTATTAGAAATTCTGCTCTCAAGTAATTTAAATCTTATTTAAACGAAAGGACTCAGTGTGTCAGTATTGGTAACGTGAATTCTTCCGGCTCACCTGTCATGGTGGGCGTGCCCCAAGGCTTGATTTTGGGGCCATTCTTATTCTTAGTGTACATTAATAATAATAATAATAACTTTATTTCATATTTCTTAAATTAAAAATACATAAAATTTTAAAACTTAATATTAATTTCTTAAATAAATCCCAGAGTGGATGAGCTTCTTCACCCAAAACTGAATGAAAGGCCCATCCACTTTCTCAGACAAAATACTTAAAATGCCATTAGTACTGCCCCTCAAACGCTGCAACATCGAAGCACACCGCCGACGCATAACTGCATGAAAATCATGCAATCCTGCTTCGGCAAACATACCCGACGCACTACAGAATCGGGGCAGCCCCAACAGCACTCTAAAAGCATTATTATACTGAACACGCAGGGCGTTGTACGCCCCCCGCGAGTACCTCACCCACAAGCTGCACGAGTAAAAGGACTGGCAATATGCCCTAAACAATGTTAATTTAACATCCTTCGTGCAGCGCGCAAACCTGCGAGCAAGCATACTGCAACGAGCAGGCAACGCCCTGCGCTCCCTATCAATATCTTTATCATCAGTAAGCCATTCCGTTACAACATGTCCAAGGTATTTAAAATGCGTAACAACACGAAGTGGAGCACTATATACACAGGTGGAATATGTATTAAAGGCGATTTACCTCTCACTTTAAAAATCATTAATTCGCTTTTAGTCACGTTATACCTCAGACCATGTGACAACGCATACTGTTCACAAACAGCCAATAATTTTCTCAAACCGTTAATGGACGGGCTGAGAAACACCATATCGTCGGCGTAGCTTATATTATTAACCATTTTGCCATCTATTGAACAGCCTACCATGGTGCCATTCAGCTCACCAATCAACTGATTCATATATAAATTGAATAAACTAGGCGACGTTAGCCCACCCTGCCTAACACCACAGTATAAGCCATATGAAGCCGACTGTGCACCTGCCCACCTCACATAGTTGCTCTGGTGTGAGTACCAGTACTGACAAATGTGAATAAATTCTGGGGGTAACAAAGTTTCACGATACAGCTTATTCCAGAGAATGTCATACGAAACAAGATCGAAAGCCTTCGAGAGGTCTAGAAAACATACATAAATCGGCGTTTGTCTATCTGTATAATACCGGACAGTCTGCTTGAGACATAAAATAGCACTTTCAGTAGACAAACCGGTTCTAAAACCAAATTGACCATCATTTAGCGCAATATGCGTATCCAACTGTCTTCCTAATAGACTATCCAATACCTTACCGAAAACAGTTGCCAGTGAGATTGGTCTATAATTTAATCTATCTGACAAATCACCTGTCTTATTTTTTAATACTGGTACAACCACCGTAGTCATAAGATCCTTCGGCAAATATGAATGCCCTACACAAAAATTAAACAACATCATAAGTATCCTGGGAAGATGCACACCCGCAAACCTCAAATGTTCCACGCTCAGACCATCGTGACCCGGCGACTTACCACGCTTCATCGTGAAAATAGCTTTTTTAACATCTTTTGAAGTAAATGAAACATGATAATCACCAGCACTCACAGTCCGAACACACTGTCCCTTAGTACTAATATTAGTAGGCTCAATTTGAAAAGTTCTCTTAAACATATCAGCAATGTCCACAGAGCTCGTTAGCCCACCAACACTACCCGGCAAGCCCGACCTGGGATTCAAAGAGTTCGTATGTCTCCAAAAAGAACTAAAATGCTTTTGTTCATGTTTTACAGCTATAATATTCAATTTAATCTGTGTCTCATTGTCTTGACACCATTTTAATTTGTTTTTAAATTTTTGCCTAGTAAACTTCATTCGTTCATAGAAAGGCCCAAACCTTGGCCTACCATACGAAACCCAAGTAAGAAACTCATGCCTAGCCTCTGCATGATATTCCTTCACATATTTATTCCAACCGGTAACAAAACGTTTATTCTTTTTAAATGGCATATATGTAGATCTAGCAGCTTCTTGCAAAATAGATATAATTTTATAATACATATTATCAATTATTGACTTATGTTCAATATTTTTACATATTTTATCGGTACAATCTCTAAATTGACTAGGAAAATCAATATCGCGTAAGGCTTTATTACATAACTCACTATACCTTGATATCTGAAAAGAATTTCTAAAACCCCAAATGATTGCATTATTATTATTATTATTATTATTATGCTGAATATCATGTTGAGCAAACTCAATTAATGATTGACAATTAATGATCTCCCATTTTTTGTTAACAATATCTGTGACATAGTTCTATTTGCTGATGACACATCCCTTGTTTTTAAGATTGACAGAAATACAAGCAATTATGACAATGTAAGTGGGGCTACGGAGTAGATATTAAATTGGTTTACAGTAAATAATTTGATGTTAAATTCTAAGAAAACCAAGTGCATTAAATTTGCAATGCCTAATGTACGACAGCTCAGTACAAACATAATACTCAATAGAGAAAACGTTGATATAGTAGAGTCCACAGTGTTTCTGGGAGTGACTTTGGACTCAAAATGACAGCGGGGTGCGCACATTACACGTCTTGCAGGGAAACCCAGCTCGGCTGCTTGTGCAGTCAGTAAAATCAGGCGACTCACAGATATTGAAACAGCTCGATTAGTTTATTTTAGTTATTTTCACAGCGTTATGTCTTATGGTATTTTACTGTGGGATAATGCTGCTGATTTGAAAACGATTTTCGTTTTGCAAAAGAGGGCTGTGCGTGCTATCTATAATTTAAGGACTAGAGTCTCGCTTAGAGAACGTTTTAATGATTTCGGTATTTTAACAGTTCCATCACAATATATTTACGCTTTTATTATATACATACGACAAAATCTGCATCTATTTTTGGCGAGGAGTGATATTCATAATGTTAATACTAGAAATAAACACAAATTAGTGTTACCTAATTACCGGCTTAAAAAGGTTCATGGTTCCTGCATGGGGCTCGGTATTCGCTTATACAATACAATACCTAAAGACATCTTGGAGTTACCACTATTGAAATTAAAAAAAACTATTAAAACTAAATTGCTAAAAAAGGGATATTATTCCATTAATCACCGTTTGAATGATAATGGCTTGCGTGGGCTTAATATATGCAATTTCTCTGGCGGGGTATTCAATCCTTTATATTAGGTCTGGGAAAAAGTTCGTGGCGTTTTTTCAGTAAAATTCGACTAGTCTCCTTAAGCGAGTGAATGAATTTATATAAACCAAATATGTTTCATTATTATCGATAATGTTTCGGCATTTTTTAGGCAGATCCATGATCCCATCGGTGAGGGCCTTCTGTGGTTTCTGGTTAAATAACTGGATCAAGTAGTTTTCACAGACTTCTTTTGAAACCAAGCTAATTCCATGAAAAGAGCTCCGCAGAGATCGGAATAGATGATAATCAGAGGGTGCCATATCCGGATTGTAAGGTGGATGCAACATAACTTCCCAATCGAATTCTCTAAGTTTATGACGGGCTATCAAAGAAGAGTGTGGTCGGGCGTTTTCATGATTATAGACAATACCTTTCTTATTTATCAATTCATACCTTTTTTTCTCAATCGCCAAGCCTAATCTTTCCAGTCAACCACAGTACAGTTGATAACCAATCGTATCACCAGTCGCAAGTAGGTCGTGGTGGAAGATACCCATCCAGTCCCACCACACACACAGCATCACTTCTTTTGGCGTCGATGTTAGCTTAGCAAATGATTGTGAAGGCTCACCATCCTTTATTCACATTATTTTATCTTTCCAGTTGTCATACGTAATCCATTTTTCATCTCCGATTATTAGACGTTTTAGAAATGGCTCGATTTCATTCCGTTTGAGCAGCGTATCGCAGATGTTTAATCGGTCCATCATGTTTTTCGCGCTCAACTCA
The DNA here is from genome assembly GCA_036320925.1 of Automeris io. Lineage (NCBI taxonomy): Eukaryota > Metazoa > Arthropoda > Insecta > Lepidoptera > Saturniidae > Automeris > Automeris io. The sequence goes on from JAUDJH010000009.1 coordinate 18,041,869, forward strand.
CGAGCTCCATTCGTCAAGCTTTTTTTATAACCAGCTTTGTGTAAATGATTCAAAACATTTTTATGGTCAATGCCTAGCTCCATGCCAATATTGACACTGCTGATATGCTTATCTTGTTGGACTTTTTCAAGTATTTCATCAGCTTTTGCAGTGATTGGACGACCGCAGCGCGACTCATCTTTCACATTAAAGTTACCGAAATGAAAGTGAGTGAACCATTTCCACACAGCAGAATTTGATAAAGTACCTTCACCGTATATAGCATTTTTTTTCGTAAGCCTGCGCAGCGGAGTTCCCGTTGTCAGAATGATATTGTAGAATACACCGGATTTTTTCATTATTCAGCTCCATGTTCGAATGCGAAATACTTTCGAACCATTGCACAGATTGCAATGTTTCTTACATTTAACTAACCTTCGGAAGGTCACCTTTAATGGTACGCTCATTGGTGTTGCTGTAATTTATGTTTCTTTAGTTATATGCGACCAACGCCATTCATCGGAAAAAACGCCACGAACTTTTTCCCAGACCCAATATATTATACCTGTTATTGTACCTCATTATGTTAAAAGGAGCAACTACCAGAGTTTCTTGCCGGCTCTTCTCGGTAGAATCTGCTCTCCGAACCGGTGGCAGATTCACGCTTTTTTGACGACTCAAAAGTGCTTGGAAGTAGACCTATTTGAATAAAGTTATATTTCATTTCATTTCATTATAAACTACTTATACGTCGAAATCTAATAAATGTTACATATACATACTATTAAAAATATATATGTACATAATACATACATAATCGCTGTGACTTGTTATTGGTGCGTACCTCTATAGGAGAGAAACGCTACCCATGCACCTGCATTAGCGAGGAACTCGGGTTAGTGAGACACCTCTATAGGCGAGAATGAGATTGTGCTCCCTTGAACTCTCACTTATCCAGGTTTGACTGTATATATGTAACGTCCTAAATCAAAAGGTAATTGAAATCGTTTAATGTGCGCCAGTTGAAGTAACCCTAATGGATGGCAATACTCGTACGGCACCTGAATGTCATGGTTTGAAGGTTGATTGATTGATGTCATTTCCTGTCAGTCTAGTCGAGGCGAGTGTTCACTTTCCGCGTTGGGCCGCTGCTAGAGCAAGCTGTACGAGCGTGCACAGGCGAGCGCTCTTCAGAGATTATATTTCACGAGATCTTAGTTTATATGCGATGGTTCTAAAATGAATGAATGGAATTATCTATAACGGGATGATGATGATTACATTAAATAGTTGCCTAGTCGCACTAGCCCGGGCCGCCGCGCCGCGCCCCCGCTCCATACAGCCCGAAACAGGTCACTCACTGTAAACAATCATAATCTATGCACAATGCTTTGTTCAATCCAAAGCAGATACTATCATCACTGACTGGTCTGAAACAGTGGCGATCATCTTATACATGCATAAAAGCAATGCATATCTTATAATAAATTTCCTAGGTTCAATTACTAAAAGTTAATAAAAAAAAAAGGAAACGGTTAAATCATTATAATGTATTCCATTTTCACGCCATCTATTATTCCGATAAGACAAGTATAACAGTTGCTAATACAAAATAATTAATACGCGGACGCAGCGCCCCTTACAAAAAGCAAAATACATTTTACAGAGCCTAGCGCCATACATGTAGGCGTCTTGGCCACGCCGACGACTTTCAAATTTCTTCGCAAATAAAAGCAGCGCTCTTTGTAAAGAAATGACTTTAAAAACGTGGTTTATTCGACTTCGTTGCTGTTTGTAATTACGATTTTACATTAAAATTATAATAATATTACTATAATTTCATCAATTCAAAAAGGTTAAATTGCATGTATTTAATTCGAAATAAAAGGGCTTATTATGCATGGAACAGATCGCTGGCATATTTAACTCTATTGTCCTGTTTAAGATACTGCGCTCAATTGCCGCGCAGGTAGCCCAAGTAGCGGTCTCAAGTAAAGGGACGTTTTTCTCTTTAACTGTCAATACTCAGCAAACAGTGATTACATGGAAAATTTAAAGACACTTTCCACAACTAAAATAGCTTTTTTCATGTCGATAATAAGAAACTATAAATATTTATCGTTTTAATGTTTCAATAGCACCTTACAGGAAATGTACTCTAGTTGTAGAAACTGTCCTTTTATTTTCCATGGAATCATTGTTTAGTGAGGTATCGACTGTCAAAGAGAAAAAAGTCCTTTTACATAAAATTTCAGGTATTTCCTTGACACCTTTGCGTATCCGGCGTCTACAGAGCAAAATAAACTGGAATAAACAGACTATCTGCGCCATGCAGTTGTGGAACAAAAAAAAACAAAAAACAAATTTCCATGCCCGTAAACCTAAAAAAAATAAGACTCAAGTTTTGGAATATTTTTACCGGTATTGTTTTAGGTTGCGCAAAAACCGTTGTTTTAAGAATGTTTTTACCAAGAGATAAAAAAAAGTAGTCTTGAAGGTTCAATTTTTTTTCGGGAAAAGTTTGGATTTTTTGTCCTCCCTTATTTTTTTTTTATTATGGGTTTTTAACATTTTCATATCAGCTCCATCGTAGCCTTATATATAGAAATAAATCCATTCACACAGTTTCCATTGCATTTCGGCATTTGCTTTAGTGGGCACCGTCAAAATGCTCTGGAACACACCCACATCGAATCTATTACATTTCAATGTATACATAACATCCTTTCTTGCAATGGCTTTCTGGACACACTCGATGAGGACACGGTGAACCTCGTCGACAATTCCGCACTCAGGACACATCGGACACTAGCAGGTTTATGAGCCTTACGTCTTTACTACTAAATTCGTGAGTCGGTTTACTGATCTCTCGCGAATCGCAATTCAACGAATAGCAGCTGTTTAAGGTACAGGTCGTGACTAGTGATGAAAATGCCCGGGAATTTTCCCAAAGTGTCCAAAACTTCCTTGGGAATATTCCCGGGAATTTACGAAATGTTCTCGGAAGTTTTGGGCACTTTGGAAAAATTCCCGGGCATTTTCATCACTAGTCACGACCTCGGGCGGCCGGACTAAATACATGCGGCTCCTTTGACTTTCCATTGAAGTTCAATAATTGGCACAGATCGGATGCAAGTTACTTCATTCCAAGCAGTACTTCAAGACAATCTATGCGTTTCAAAATCATAATCGTTCGATTCCTAAAATCCTAGAAATTTAGGGCTAAAGTTTTGCCCTAATTCCGTTGTAACAATACAAATATAAATGTAATATAAAACATCAATATAAAAATAAAGTTATCTAGCAGCAACATGAATTAACAATATTATACAGGTAAAAATATATACAGTGTAACCTCCATATAACGTCACTCGATTTAACGACAAACTCCCTTTAAAGCGTCGATATCACGCGGCTTTGGTTGTCTTAGCTTGTTTCCCATACAATCTATATAGCATTACACCCACTCTCAATAACGACAGCAATTTATTAATATATAGTTCTTTTTAAGTTGCCAAAATTACTAAAAACTGCGCTGTTGTGTACGTTCGCGCAATCGATTCCCCTGAGCGTCGGCTGAAAATCAGCGCTGGATGGCGCGTGCAGCGTCGCCCAGCATACGCTGAGCTGAGTGCTCTTTGAGATGGGTAGCAGCACACAGGATACATGATGTGATGTTATGTTTTCTTTCATTGTTGTTTTTTTTTTTTTAATATAAATATGTTTGTTGTGTGTTGTTATCTTTTTGGCTCAATAAACTTTTTCTTTCTTTCTTTCTTTTGTCGCTTTATTATCCTAACCCGTAATAAACTCGACTGCCGGCATTACACATACCGAACTTTCTAAGAAATCCGTCTTTTGTTTACAAATTGGGATTGCTATATTGGCATTGCAATACAACAAAACTACTGGTGCAGCAAAAGGCGTCAGACAAAAATGACAGGCTATACTCAATAGCGATCAAATAAATATAGTTTTTAATGTAATTACTAACACGAGTTTGAAATAAACTCTTTCTTTTTCTAATACAGATTATTCTTCTCTCCATTTAGCGACAACTCTCTATAACGTCAAAATATGCACAGTCCTTTGAGGGTCGTTATATAGAGTTTGCACTGTATATTTGTTATTTCTGGTTAAAAAAACCTTTAGTATTTTTATTATTGATTTCAGTAAAGTTTTTTCTACTCCTGTTATGCCTCGACTTAACACACATCATCATCACACACACACACACATCGACATTAACGGATCAGAGTGAGAGATGGATTTTCATCCTTTGGTAGTCGCTTTCGTTTTTGGACTACACTGTACTTACCATCAGGTACTCTGTAGTCACTATGTCGAGCCAGTTTAAAAAAAAACAAAAACATTCGCGCGCACATAACAATTAGTAAGTAACCTTGCGATATTTCTTATTATAATTAGAAGTATAATCTTTGACAATAGAACCTGAACAATGTTCATAATTATGGTCCAGTTTCGCGAAGCCAGTGGGCGAGTGGGCCAGTGGGCGAGCGCTGGCGTACATGTACATATATACATATGGAATTCAATAAGAGAGCACTCGACTGTACTATTGACACTTACATCGATTCTCTTTTTCTTCATACGAGAACATCTCTTGTAAGTTTATCATTGTATTGTCAAGCGGTATGTATCATTATTTTAAAATTGAAATGTGTAATGGCACTTTTGCGCACAAAACTGAAAGTCAGAGTATAGTTCCATATAATGGATCCGAGGCGGCGACAGCGGCTGTAGTCGCTACTTGAGTAAGGGAGCTGGCCACTGCGTATTGCAGCCGGGCGGCCAGTGCCGACTGCCCGGCGGCAGCGGCAGCGGCAGCGGCGGCGGCGGCACTCCGTCCTATTGATTTGACCCGCTTCACGAAACATTGTACACGAGCCCTAATTGGCTGTTCACCACTCGACACGACACGACACGGCAGATTTATTGTTATTTGGACGACGAGAAATGCTTATTGGATTTTATTATCTTCTGCAGTTTAGATTTCATGTTTTATGTCATTTGAAAAAAATAACCTTACATGAAAATGAGTTTCTGTGACAACAATTGCCCGCGACAATATTAAATTTTTTATCAAAAATTCATGTTTCACGAAAAGCTGAACAATTTCATTTTCAAGTAGAAAAATCGGAAGCTTCCTAAGACCATATTGTGTCGTATCTCATGAAAGTTTAAACACCGTCCCATTTTGTCAAGTTGTACTTGTAAAATGCATACGTGTCAACCCTCTGTCGCAGCGTTCGCGCCCGAGGACCGACCGCCGAGGGCTGGGCCCTGCTCAGAGTCACTGCGGACAAAGCTAAAATGTAAAATTACGAATTTTTTTGTGCTTTATACGTTCACGCCGGCGTGTACCACCGGTGGCTCGCGCTTGATTGTGCCATCGGGCGACGTGTACCACCGGTGGCTCGCGCTTGATTGTGCCATCGGGCATCTTTTGTTATTTTTACCGGCATAGATCTCTGATCAGGATACACGAGTTACACAATTTGCAAAGTAAGCACTCTATGTACTACTGAAGAAACAAGAAGCGCTTGCAAGCCTGAACACGCGGAATTAGCGCGCCGCCAGATGAAGCGCGACATAGATGTACGCGCCGCCGCGCCGGGCGGTGCATCAAATGAAAACATGCGCCGGCGGGGACGTGCTAATGCTATGTTGCGCTGAGCCGCGGGACGAATGAACACACGCTTGCAGAAATATAACACTTGTCCTTACAGTTTTACAAATTGCGTTATGTACGAGTTGAGTATGCACTGAGTGAAACGAGCACGCACACCACTCGGGCATCCCGCTCCTGACTGTACATCACTTTGGTATTAAACGAATGGCTAGGCACGGTCTGCGGACACACTCACCGCGCTCGCCCCTACTCACGGAAATACCTAACGAGTGCTCTGTCGCTGTTGCAGGGCCGCCGCACCGCCTCGAGCCGCCGCACCGCCGCACCGCCTCGCCATACGACCCGGCGCGCCCGCTGTATGAGGCGCGCGAGAACCATCCGACCCAGCCATGCGGTGGGCGCGCGCCTGGCTCGTGCTGTGCGCCGCCTGGAGCGCACGCGCCGGCCCCGGCCCGCCCGACACCCCTTTCGCGTTCGCGCACCCTCTCTACAACCTGAGCATACCGGAGAATAGCCCGGCGCGCACGTACGCTCTGCCTCCGGCCGGCGCCGACCCGGCCGGCATCCGCCTGCCCGCGGCCGGAGTGCGCGTGCGGTTCCGCATCCGGCACGGCGACCGCGACAAGTTCTTCAAGGCGGAGGAACGCACTGTCGGCGACTTCTGCTTCCTCTCGGTACGCACGCGCGCCGGGCACGCCGACGTGCTCAACCGCGAGCGGCGCGACCTGTACCGTCTCGAGGTGCGCGCCACCGCCCAGCTCTCCTCCGGCGGCCGGCTTGAGGCGGACGCCGTGCTCGCCGTCAACATCGCCGACGAGAACGACCTCAGCCCGCTCTTCTATCCAACTGAGTACGAGGCGCAAGTGCCCGAGGACGCACCGCTGCACGCCAGCGTTGCGCGCGTCACCGCCGAGGACGCCGACATCGGCCTCAACGGGGAGATTTACTACAGCCTCGCAGAACCCACGGATCGGTTCGCCGTGCACCCGACCACCGGCGTCGTGACCCTGACGCGGTCGCTGCTCCCAGCGGAGCGGTCGCTGTACGAGCTGACCGTGCTGGCGCGCGACCGGGCCTCTCTGCTGGCGCGCGGAGAGGCGGCCCCGGCGGCGCACGCCACGCTCACGGTGCACGTTGCGCGCGTCAACCTGCACGCGCCGGAGCTACGGGTGCGCCGTCAGCCGGACCTCGTCGAGAACACAGCCGCTGGCGTCTACGCTATCGTCGAGGCGATCGACCGCGACGCCGGCGACCACGGCCGCATCGCCGCACTCGACATCGTCGACGGCGACCCCGACGGGCACTTCCGCGTGCGCCCCTCTGCGCAGCCCGGCGAGTACGACGTGCTCGTGCACGCCCTGCTCGACCGCGAGGCGGCCCCGCGAGGATACAACCTCACGCTGCGCGCCACCGACGCTGGCGCACCGCCGCGCTCCTCTTACCTGACGCTGCCGGTAACGCTGGTTGACGTCGACGACAACTCGCCCGTCTTCAGCCGCGAGACGTACGAAGCGGCCGTGCCGGAGAGCGCGCCGCCGGGCACGCCCGTCATCCGCCTGAAGGTGTCCGACCGGGACGAGGGCCGCAACGCACGCGGCTACGTCGAAATCGTGGGCGGCAACGAGGGAGCCGAGTTCCGCCTGAACCCGGACACCGGCGTGCTCTACACCGCGGCGCCGCTCGACGCCGACCTGAAGCCCTTCTACGCGCTCACCGTCTCCGCGCTCGACCAGGGCGACGCCGGCGCGCGCCACCAGTCCTCCGCCAAGCTCAAGATCACCGTGCTCGACGCCAACGACAACGATCCCGTCTTCGAGAATCCGCTGATGGAGGTCGCGCTGCCCGAAAACGGTCCCAGCGGCGCGGCCGTGGCGCGCGTGCTCGCCCGCGACGCCGACTCCGGGGACAACGGGTACGTGTCGTACAGCGTCGCCAACCTGCGCCCGGTGCCCTTCGAGGTGGACCACTTCACCGGGGCCGTGCGCGCGACGCGCCTGCTCGACTACGAGACCATGCGGCGCCAGTACTCGCTGCGGGTCCGCGCCAGCGACTGGGGGCTGCCCTACCGCCGCCAGGCCGAGATGCGTCTGCTGGTGCGCCTCGAGGACATCAACGACAACCGGCCGCAGTTCGAGCGCGTCGACTGCGTCGGCCACCTGCCGCGCAAGCTACCCCTCGGCTCCGAGATCATGACCCTCTCCGCCATCGACTTTGATGCGGGCGACGTTGTGTCGTACCGCCTCGCCGCCGGCAACGACGACGGCTGCTTCGCACTGGACCCCGGCACCGGCGTGCTCGCCACTGCCTGCGACCTGGCCGCCGTGCGCGCCGACACGCGTCTGCTCAACGTGACCGCCACCGACGGCACGCACTTCGCCGACCCCGCCACGGTCACGCTCCACCTGGTGCCGGGCGCGGGCGCCGACGGCGGCGGCGCGACCGAGTGCCGCGACACGGGCGTCGCGCGGCGTCTCACCGACCTGCTGGCGGCCGCAGAGCGCGCCAACGCGCCGCTCGACCCGGACGACGAGTTCCCTCCGGCGCCCTCGCGCTACGGCGAGAACCTGCACGCGCCCGAGTTTCAAGACTTCCCGGTCGAGATCAAGGTGAACGAGTCCGTGGCGCTCGGCACGACGCTCGTGCGGCTGCGCGCGGCCGACCGCGACCTCGGCTACAACGGGCTGCTCACCTACGCGATCTCCGGCGGCGACGGCGACTCCGCGTTCCGCATCGACCCGGACACGGGCGAGCTGCAAGTGATCGGGTACCTGGACCGCGAGCGCGAGACCGAGTACTACCTGAACGTGACCGCGTACGACCTGGGCCGGCCGCGGCGCGCCGCCTCGCGCCTGCTGCCCGTCACCGTGCTCGACGTCAACGACAACCGGCCGCGCTTCGCGAAGACGCTCGCCAGCTTCCGCCTCACCGAGAACGCGCTCAACGGCACCCTCGTGTTCCGGGCCGAGGCGACGGACCGCGACGCCGGCGAATACGGCCGCGTCGCGTACTCGCTCACCGGCGCCGACGACGACGAGTTCTGCATCGACCGCGACTCGGGCGCGCTCACCGTGTGCGCCGCGCTCGACCGCGAGCGGCGCGCCCTCTACGAGCTGACGGTGCGCGCGACCGACGGCGGCGGTCTGTACGCGGAGGCGCTCGTGCGCGTCGCCCTCGACGATGTAAACGACAACGCGCCGCGCTTCCCGCTCGCCTCGTACGCGGTGCGCGTGCGCGAGGACGTCCCGCGGGGCACGCTCGTGGCCGTGCTAGACGCCTTCGACCCGGACCTGGGCGCGAGCGGCCGCGTCACGTACTCGCTGCCCGACCGCTCGGACGCGTTCGCCGTGGACGCGGCGTCGGGCGCGCTGCGGACCGCCGGCCCGCTGGACTTCGAGACGAGACAGGTGTACGGGGTGACCGTGCGCGCCACCGACGGCGGCCAGCCCGCGCTCTGGACCGAGAGCACTGTCATCGTGGAGGTGGTCGACGTGGACGAGAACCTGCACGCGCCGCAGTTCAGCGAGCACGCGGTGGTGGCGGGCGCCGTGCGGGAGGACGCGCCGCCGGGCACGGTCGCGGCGGTCGCGCAGGCGCGGGACGCGGACCCGCCGGGGCGCGACTCGCGACTCGCGTACTACCTGGTGGCCGGCTCCGGGCTGGCGCACTTCTCCGTGGACGAGGGCGGCGCGGTGCGCACGCTGACGCCGCTGGACCGCGAGGCGAGGACGCACTACTGGCTGACGGTGTGCGCGCAGGACCACGGGCTGGTGCCGCGGCACGGCTGCGTGCGGCTCTACGTGGAGGTGCTGGACGTGAACGACGTGGCGCCGTGGCCGGAGCGCGCGGTCTACTCGGCGGCGGTGCCGGAACAGAGCGCGGCGGGCGCGCCGGTGCACCGCGTCCAGTGCACGGACGGCGACGCGGCGCCGGCGCCTCGCAACATCAGCTACTCGATAGTCGCCGGCAATCCGGACGGACTGTTCTCCGTCGATGAGCGCACAGGTGCGTGCGCTGACTCTGCATTTCAGTTACGAGTAATTGAAAGTTAAATTCTAATGTTGATGTTTACAGTCTAATAAATAAGAAAATTAACCACATGAACGCATGAACATTCATCCAGCAGCTGGCGTGAGGTGGCTCCTCTGCTGAGCTCACCTCTGCAGAGGTTGAATTGTCAAACGCGTTGTTGAATGTCGCGTCGCAGGCGAAGTCGTGACCACCGGGCGCGCGCTGGACCGCGAGGCGGCCGCCGCGCACGCGCTCGAGGTGCAGTGCTCCGACGGAGAGCTCGCCTCCACCGCGCGCCTGCTCGTGCGCCTGCTCGACCTCAACGACCACGCGCCCGCCTTCACGCAGCGCTCCTACGAGTTCCGCGTCCCGGCCGCCGCCGCCGCCGCCGCCGCCGCCGACGTCGTCCCGGCCGACAGCGCCCCGCCCGACAGCGCCGAATGGGACGAGGACGACGAGCTCCTCGCTGCTGCCGGCCGTGCCGCCTGGGACCTGTGCTCGGACGCCGCGCCCGCCGGCCGCTACCTGGGCACCGTGCTCGCGCTCGACCCGGATGAGGCCGCCAACGGCACCGTGCGCTACTGGTCGCGAGCGCGCGGCCCTGCCCGGCACCGCGTCCGCGTGCACGCCGCCACTGGCAGGCTCTACGCTGACGCGCACCTGCTCGTGCCGCCCGGCGCGCTCGAGGTACGCCGCGCTGCAGAGTGACGTCGCCGCGCCGCCCGGCACCGGTGACGACCGCCTCCCTCTGTGCAGGTGCTGGTGCGCGCGTGCGACGGCGGACCGCGGCCGCGATGCGCCATCGCTCGCGTATCCGTGCGCGCCACGCCGTTGGGCGGAGGCGAGCCCCCCGCGCTCCCCGCGCCCGCGCCCCTGCAGGTGACGGAGCTCGATCCGCCCGGCTACTTGATCGCCGTGCTGCAGGCGTTCGACCCGGACGCCGATCCGCTCTACTACGACATCGTAGGTACGCGTGCGCTGTCGCACTCCGCACCCCGCACCCCGCACCGCGCACCGCGCACCGCTGAACCCGCGGCGCTGACTGCGCGCTCTGACTCCCGCAGACGGAGACCCCAGGCGCGAATTCGTAGTGGGCCGCGAAACCGGCACCCTCGTGCTGGGCACGCGTCTGCTGTGGGAGCGGCAGCGCGCCTACCGCCTCAACGTATCCGTCACCGACGGCGTGCACGTCGCCCACACTGCGGTGAGACTCGCGCCGCGCCGAGCCGTGGCCGCGCCGAGCCGTGGCCGTGGCCGTGACGCAGCCGGCATTCACTGGCTCACGGGCTCGGTGCGCGCAGGTGAACGTGACCGTCATCAACGACGCGAACGAGGCGGGCGTGCGGTTCTCGCGCGACGAGTACCTCGCGGAGACGTCGGAGTCGAGGCGCGTCGGCGAGACGCTGCTGGTGGTGCACGCGGCTGTGCCGGGCGAGGGCTCCGCGCGCGTGCTGTACGGCCTGCGGGGCTCGCGAGCGCCCGCCTCTGCGCGGCTGTTCCGGCTGCACGAAGTGACTGGCGCGCTGGAGCTGGCTCACCCGCTGGACCGGGAGAGCGCGCGCTTGCACGAGCTGACGGTGTTCGCGCGGGACGCGGCGCCGCGCGCGGCCGTGGCGCTGGCGCGTGTGCGGGTGCTGGTGCACGACGCGGACGAGCACGCGCCGGTCTGGGGTCGCCGGCTGGCCGAGGCGCGCGTGGCCCGCACCGCGCCAGCGGGGGCGCTTGTGGCGGCGCTGCGTGCGGGCGACGCGGACGCGGGTGATGCGGCGCGCGTGCTGTACTCGCTGGCGGGAGAGCCAGGCCCGTTCGCCGTGGATCCGGTGTTGGGCGATGTGCGGCTGGCGCGCGAGCTGCCGGCGCGGGGCCCGCCGGACTACACGGTGCACGTGCGCGCCTCCAACCCACCGCCGGCCGGCCGCTCCTCGACGCTGCCCCTGCACGTGCTCATCGTGGAGCCCGACGACACGCCGCCCAGGTCCTTATCATAACATGCTAAGCTACACCCTCGCACAGTCCTATTCCGGACGGCTCTAATGACTTCTGGTGCAATGGAGAAATGGTCCACAAGAAGGAGCGAGTATCTTTTTGTAGATTGTGAACCTCCGGATCCCCTGCCGTGTCAATCAGAGATGGGCAAAATGTAACCTGATTAATGATAAACCGTACAGACTTCCCTTTACTGGGTCATGAGCGGGGAGATTGAATTGAAACCACACACATTGATACAGGTCACTGGTTTAATCACTGAATATATGTATATAGCACGTAAAACCAATACTTGATATCTCTTTTGTTTCACTGTCATCTCGTCGCGACCTGCGACATGGCACCTTTGCCTCGTATGCAGCCGCTGTGGACGAGACCACAACGCGATGCAATCCGCCGCACAGCGCCATCTGCCGCGCCGGCACGCATCGCGCCATCGCCTGTCACGGCGGCTGACTAATGTTCTACTACTCGAACATAAACGATTACAAAATGTAGTTGTGATTTTAATTTTCTTGCTCTGTAATCATGATTAAATCCATTTAAAACATTAATAAATCATAAATGTGTATGCAATCTGGGATTCTGTAGTGTTTAAAACATAGATGAGCCAAATGAAGTCATATTAATGGTAAAAAACGCAAAATGTTATCGTAATCGTTTTTATTAATCTGATTACATTTTGCCCAACTATGGCGTCAATGGATAATATCTCAAACGGTGCTCAAGCGGCAGGACCTAGATGAAACTTTGTCACATATATATATATATACTAGTTTTTGCCCGCGGCTTCGCTCACGTTGAAAAGTATTATTATTATTAATTAGGTATAGTTTTTGCGGCTTTACTTTTGTTTAGCGTGTGTAAAAAATGAGGGCCTACAAAACTTCTTCGTATACAATATTCTTAACTAATCTGTCATTAGGCACTAAAACTATCAAGCTATTGGGTGAACTCACTCGTGAGCAAGCAACGTACACCCGTCCCTGAGAGAAGCAACGTTCTCTCAAGTCAATACTCGCAAATTTGGGAGTTTGCCCATGAGACTTGTTTATTGTCATGGCAAAGCAGACTTTTAGGGGAAATTGTAATCGTTTAAATTCGAACGGGATATCATTAGATATTAATGGAATTCGTGGTATAAATACAGTTACCCCTTTTGCACACCCAGTAAATGTAGTGGCTTCCACTATATTGCGATGTAACGCTTTCACTTGCAGTCTCGTACCTTTACAAAGTTTTGGTGTTTTTAAATTTCACAACACTGGCGGTTTCAATTAATTCAAAAATTCTACAGATTAAGGGGGGAAGTCCATGTAAAATTAAAAAAAAATCGATTAATTTTTTTTTCGACAATTTGAAAATATAATATCTTGACCGTGTACTGACAAGGAAGTAAAAAAAAAACCAAATTATTTACGAAGTTATAGCTATTCTAATGGAGCGGGCCGGAGCGCGTGTCGTGCAGTAGCGCGCCAGCTAGTCGGAGCGCTTCGTGTTAAAGGTCATTCCATTATAATAACAAAATATTTATTTTGTCTAATAACTGGGAATACTCTTAAACATATATTATAGTACGTTCCTGTACACGTAATAGCACTGTACGTATAAAGATTAGTCGAGAAATATAGTTGTTTTAGCCTGTAAATGTCCAGTGTCTAGTCGATTTCATTTGATCAATTTTATTCTACTAAAGAAGAACCGCGACATGAAAAGTGCCCAGTAGGCGTTGATAGCGGGTGCTAGTGGCAGATGGCTATTGCTCTACATCAAGATCCTCGAAACGAAGATTCAGCTCCATTACTTGGTGAAGAAATAAAACAGCTTCTCTACAAATAAAATAAATATATATATATATCTAATATACAAAGATTTGTCCAAAGATGATTTGCTTGAGCGATGCATTCGTGGTCATACGCAAAATGCGAATAAAAGTTTTAACGTGACAGTTTGGCGATTATCACCAAAACATCTGCATTTAGGACTAAAAGTAGTTGAAATCTCAGCAAACATTGCTGCTGGGATATTTAATGAAGGTTTCAGTTGAGTATTAAGGATAATGTACCTACTGAATTTGACTATTGGCACTCATTCTCAAGTATTTGCTCATAATACAGACGAGGCGCAAATATCTCGACAGGATCGTAAAAGCCTTTCAGAAACAAAAGATGCTCGTACAGCTCGCAAACAACAACTATTGGAAGAAAATCAGCTTTCTGAAGAGGAGGAAGGTCTATTGTATGGGCCTGAAATTCCTGATTGATCGGTAAGTAACTAAAACTGGTCATTTTCCTGTACTAAAACTTTAAACGCGATTATCTCGAAACTATATTTTTAAAAACTGCTCGTGTTGTAACTCAAAAAGTTATCGACCGATTTGTTTCAAACTTGATGAGCCCTTTTTTCTACATTACTATCGGAAGGATAAACCTAAAATTTCAGACATTTCGCGTTGATAAATTACTTTTTGGAGGTTAAAAATGTCAATAAGAAAGGCTTAAATTATGACTTTTTTTTTCAAAGGCTTGTTTTATAATGAATTTTATACTTTTTTTTTAAAATTCTTAGGTTTATCCTTTCCGTTAATATGTCATAAAAAGGAACAACTTTATTTTTTTTGTTTCAGATCGATAGATTAAGAGTGATAAATAGAGCAGTTTGGGACCTCGCGCCGTAGGCAGCCGACAAAATATTATCCTGAGCACTCATTTTGGAAAATAATAATAATATTAATTTTTTGTACTCTCGAAATGTTAAATAAACATGTGTTAAAGTTTCAAAACAATATAATTATTTTATCACCTTTAAAAATATGTTTAAAAAATTACCGATTCTGAGGCTTCTACAGACACTTCCCCCCTTAATTAGTACCGTCCTCTGTATTAGCCACAGCATCAATCGCAATATAGACCTTTTCTTCGCCTTCAAACACCATGAGCAGGATATCGTTCTTTGGAGTAAGTTGGCACGCTGACGTAACTATTCAATAGGTTTGTCATGTATATGAATAATGTCTGGATAAATTTTAGACAGTAATTCATGAAAATCTAAGAAGATCTATACAATCTTTCATCCCCTATTTTATCCCCTTAGGGGCGTAATTTATCAAAATACTTTCTTGGTGGATGCCTACGTCTTAGTAGCCTTATGCATGCAAAGTCTCAGCCCCATCGGTTTAAAATTGACAAACTTTCATCCCCCATTTTATCCCCTTGGGGGTGGAATTCATCAAAATCCTTTCTTAGCGGATGCCTACGTCATAACACCTACCTGCATGCCAAATTTCAGCCCGATCCGTCCAGTGGTTTGGGCTGTGCGTCGATAGATCACTATGTCAGTCAGTCAGTCAGTCAGTCGGTCACCTCTGGGTTATATGTATATTTTCAGCTTTTGTTTCACGCAGGTTATTTTTATGTTGTTTGTTAACTTCTTAGCAACATATGTTGGTGTTATTTCACTTTTTATTTGTTTCCTTCCTATGTGACAATAGTTAAGATGTACCCTTGCAATAATTTTCTTCTGAAATCTTCTATTAGTATAATCTTTTCTCTTTCTTTATAGTATATTCCATGTTCGAATTTTAATTAATTTTTAAATTACTTTTATTTGTTCTTTTTTTTCTTTATCTTCTATAATACCAATCACAAGAACCAAAGTGTTAATTAAAAACTTAATGCATTTTACAAAATAACAGAGTAGAAATAAATTAAAACATTCGTATATGTGTTATGAATTCATGTCACACTCGCCTCAGTTACCTCGCAGCGCACACACGCACACACACGGCAATGAGTGTGTCCGTGGAGCGCGTGACGCGGCAGCGCTGCGCCGGTTGCAGGTTCGCGGCCGAGGAGCTGGAGTTCGAGGTGTACGAGAACGAGCCGGCCGGCACCGCGCTCGGCGCCGTCGAGGCGCGCGCGCCCGCCTCCGTCTGGTACACGCTCAGCGGCGCGCGGGGGCTGTTCCGCCTCGACCCCGCCGCCGGCCTGCTCGCCACCGCCGCGCCGCTCGACCGCGAGGCCGCCGACACGCACGACCTGCTGGTCACCGCGCTCGCCATGGTGAGCCGGCGCCCTCCACCCCAGCCCACCCCACCCGCCGACAGACAGAGTGAACGAGACGCGTCCCCGCAGGGCGGCGGCCTGGCGACGGCGCGCGTGCGCGTGCACGTGCTCGACCGCAACGAGTTCGCGCCGCGGCTGCTGCGCCGCGAGTACGTCGGGCGCGTGTCCGAGGCCGCCCCGCCCGGCGCCCTCGTGCGCGACAACGGCACCGCGCGCCCTCTCGTGTTCGACACCGACGACGGCGACTCGCCGGCGCACCGCCAGCGCCTCTTCGAGATCACCGACCCCGACGCGGCAGCCCTCTTCAACGTCGACGGCACCACCGGCGCGCTGCGGCTGGCGCGCTCCCTCGACTACGAGACGCGGCGCGTGCACCGCTTCACCGTCAAGGTGCCCCGACGCGTTCCGTGAAAGAGCGCGTTTCGAGCGGCCGCGACCCACGGGCGCGTAACGACAGCACCGCTGTGCCGGGCGCAGGTGCTGGACGGGGGTAGCCCGCGGCTGCCGGCCGCCGGCGACAGCTCGGCCGCGGTGACCGTGGAAGTGAGCGACGTCAACGACTGCCCGCCGGCGTTCTCGCAGTCGGCGTACTCGAGCACGGTGCTGCTGCCGACGGTGGCCGGTGCGACCGTGCTAGTGCTGGCCGCGAGCGACCCGGACGCTGGGTCCGCGCTCACTTACGACGTGATGGAAGGCGCGGAGGACGGCGCGCTGGCGCTGTCGCCGAGTGGCGTGCTGTCGGTGGCGCGAGCGGAGGCGTTGGCTCCGGCGGCGAGATACCGGCTGCGCGTGCGCGTGTCCGACGGGCAGCACGCGGCGGCGGCGCGCGTGGATGTGCTCGTGCGGGACCTGGACAACTCGGGCCTCGCCTTCCAGAAGGCGGACTACTACGGCTCCGCGGTCGAGAACTCCACGAGGCCGACGACGATCGCCGTGCTCAACGTGCTCGGCGCCGCGCTCAACGAGCACGTCCACTTCCACATCCTGAACCCGGACGAACACTTCGTGGTGCGTAGCCGGCGGGCGCAGGGCGGCGCGGCGCGGGGCGGGCGGGGCGGGGCGGCGCCCGCTGACCGAGCAGACTGACTCGCGTGCAGGTGGGCGTCACGTCCGGCGCGGTCCGCACGACCCCGGTGCCGCTGGACCGGGAGCGGCGCGACGCGTACACGCTGCTGGTGGAGGCGCGCAGCGGGGCGGCGCAGGGGTCGGCGCGGGTGGCGCGGGCGCGGCTTCACGTCACTGTCACCGATGTCAACGACAACTGCCCGGTGTTTGTGGAGCAGCCGTACGTGGCCGCCGTGCTGGCGGGCGCGCCGCCTGGGGACCCGGTGCTGCGCGTGCGCGCTCTCGACCTCGACGCGAACGACAACGGCGAGGTAAACCGATCGGCCCTCGCATGCGCGTTGTCGGCCGGGACGTACGACGACGGTGTCGGTGTCGGTGTCGCAGGTGCGGTACGAGATGAAGCGGGGCAACGGCGAGCTGTTCCGCGTGGAGCGGCGCACCGGCGCTGTCACGCTCAAGCAGTCGCTGGAGGCGCCCGACCGGCTCTACACACTCGTCGTCGCGGCCTTCGACGGAGGTACTCGCAGGGTGCGGCGCGCGGCGCGGGGTGCGTGCTCGCGCAGTGCACGCTGACAGCGCCGCGCTCCCCCGCAGGGTCCCCGGCGTGCGGCGCCGAGGCGGCGGTGACGGTGCGCGTGTGGCGGGGCGGCGCGGGCCCGCTGTGGGAACGCGCACACTACGCGCTGCAGACGCGCGAGGACACGCCGCCCGGGGAGGCGCTGGCGCCGCCGCTGCTGGCGCGCTCACCGCTCGCCCGCCCGCTCTTCTACTCGCTGCCGCGGGACGACGCGGGACTCTTCGACGTGCTCTTCGACACCGGTCCGTTGTCATTGTTGATTCTGTTTTTGTAACTTCTTTTGACATCAGATTACAAATTGTGTTGATGTTTTTGCTGCCCCCGACCACCTCGAATCCTCTGAATCTGGATTCTAAAAATTCCGTGAGCTGAGACCGGGAAGGGATTTCATTGAACTTGGCTTTCGTTGGCTTTGGCCCCAACGGGCGATTGCAAAGCATGACCAAGGCACGAAAGGAAAGAAGTTGAAGATAGTGGGCCACAGGTGTGACCCATAACACACGAACACACGTGTGTGGTGTGATGTGATTAACACTTATATTAGAACTAGTGATGCCACGAATAGTGAATTGGCCGAATACCGAATATTCGGCAACGCTGTCGGCCGAAGCGCCGAATATTCGGCATGGAATACATGCTTGTCGGGGGCGCGTTAGCTAGATTAAAGCAAGTTGCAACCTGGTTTTCCTCGTTGCGTTGGCGCGGCCAGCAAAGACAATACAATATCGAATACAAACGAAAAACAATACCCAAACCTTTCGAAATTTGGTAAAGTTTATCTTTCTTCTCCTGGAAGTAGCGTGTTTAGTGAGAGGTTATTTTCTGAGGCTAGTAATATTTACGATGAAAAGCGTAATCGTTTGCTACCAAAAAAATGCTGAAAAGCTTATTTTCATCCATCACAACTTACCACTGATCAATTTTAATTACTAAAGTGTTGTAATTTGGAAATAAATAGATAATTTTGAGTAATATAACGTGCCTTTTTTACATGATTTGGTATTCGGTATTCGGCCGAATAGTACGTACCATTCGCCCGAATACCGAATAGCAAAAAAAGTGGCCGAATACCGAATAGTTGCCGAATATTCGTGGCATCTCTAATTAGAACATCCCACAAATACACAACCCATACATAACATAACACAGCCATAAATAAATAATAAATAAATAAACATCCATCTTGATTGTTCAATAATTGTTTTTTACGCGCACGAAACTCGCGACTACGTTCTGCTGAACTTTTTCCTGTTTTTTTTTTTTTTAATGTTTGACGACCATAACATGTTACACGGACAAAATCAGATTAATAAAAACGATTACGATAACATTTTGCGTTTTTTATCATTAATATGACTGCATTTGGCTCATCTATGTTTTAAACACTACAGAATCCCAGATATACATACATGTGCATACTAGAGATGCCACGAATATTCGGCAACTATTCGGTATTCGGCCTATTCGGCCACTTTTTTTGCTATTCGGTATTCGGCCGAATAATACGTACTATTCGGCCGAATACCGAATACCAAATCATGTAAAAAAGACACGTTATATTACTCAAAGTTATGTATTTCCAAATTACAACACTTTAGTAATTAAAACTGATCAGTGGTAAGTAGTGATGGATAAAAACAAGCTTTTCAGCATTTTTTAGTAGCAAACGATTACGCTTTTCATCGTAAATGTTACCAGCCTCAGAAAATAACCTCTCACACACACTCTCTCCCTCTCACACACACAAACACACACACACACTCTCTCGCTCATGCACATACTAATAAACTTATACCGTGAATATCCATATAAAAACACAAAACACCCTTGAATAACCCGAACGGAAGTGCGAGTCTCACCAGAGACAAGATTTACTTAATTGGTGAGACTTATCACCCTGTGTATATGCATAAGTTTTGTGTTGAAATAAAGATTATTATTATTACTAAACACGCTACTTCCAAGAATATTCGGCGGCCGAATATTCGGCGCTCCGGCCGACACCGTTGCCGAATATTCGGTATTCGGTATTCGGCCAATTCACTATTCGTGGCATCACTATTGCATACACATTTATTACTTAGGGCGACTTGCACTAACAAATTAAATCTAGTTTAAGCTTGTATAAATGCTAATTAATTGAAGCTGTTTCATTTAATTTTAATGATGGTTTCAGTTTAAAAGATGTTATAATTGGATTTTGCTTCTGTACAAGACAATAAGTTCATTTCAGCGCTAAATAGCATTTTATGTAAGTCTAACTAGATTTCATTTGCTAATAAAAAAGGTGCCCTGCCACCGATGTCCTGTGATCGTATCGAGCGCGTATTTATATCAGAACAGCCGCCTTCCAGCATTTTCGTGAAAGAACTAGAATCTTATAGAGATTTTTTGAACCTTATGCTTTTACTCGTAAATTCGAAAATGGGTTCATCGACCTTCTCGAATCGGAATTCCACGCATAGCGGCCGCCTCGCCGATACGCGCGTCGCGAACTCGGGCGGCGAGATCAGTCAGGTGGATGTTTTCGACGTCCAACAATTTTTGCCGATCTGGTTGCAAGTTACTTCATTCGAAGCAGTACCTCAAGACAATTTATGCGTTTTAAAATTATAGTCGTGCGATGCTCTCGAAGCCTAGAAATCTAGGGCTAAAATTTGGGCCTAGTTCCGTCGTAACAATACCATTTGTCCCCCAGTCCCCACCACAGGCAACCGTCCATGTAAGTAGTCCGCCGCGCGGTCCTCTCTGCCGCACCGCCGTACAGTCGCAATGCACGGCGCTCGTGTCCCACAGGCGTACTGGTGGCGCGCGCGCCGCTCGACTACGAGCGCCTCGCCGAGCATGAGCTGCTCGTGCGCGCCACCGACAGCGTCACCGGCGCCTTCGCCGACGCGGCCGTCACGCTGCGCCTGCTCGACGTCAATGACTGCGCGCCGGAGTTCGACCGCGACGTCTACCGCTCCGCCGTCGCCGAGGACGCCGAGCCGCGCCACCTCGTGCTCACCGTGCGCGCCCTCGACGCAGACGCCGGTGCGTGCCGTTGCACCTGGATCTACGACTGCGCCTCGCCCACACATCACGGAGCCGACGTCTCCTGCGCAGGTCCCGACGGTGAAGTGTCTTACACGCTGAGAGCCGCCGAGCCGGACGACGAGATCCCGTTCGAGGTGGAGCCGGCTACCGGCGCGGTGCGTGTGCGGACCCCGCTCGACCGCGAGCTGCGCGACCGGTACCACCTGGTGGCGCACGCGCAGGACGCCGGCCGTCCGCCGCTGCATGCGACCGCGCACATCTTCATAACCGGTGAGTGTGCAGCGCCGCGCCGCGCCGGGCCGACCAGGCTCTCGCTGCGGCCGCACTCAGCTCCCGGTCCGGTCGCGCAGTGGAGGACGTGAACGACAACGCGCCGGTGGTGGAGCGCGCCGTCATCGGTGCCGCCGTGTCCGAGCAGGCGACGCGGGGCGCGGCACTGGCGCGCGTGGCCGCCTGGGACCCGGACGAAGACGACGCGACGCGCCTGCGGTACGCGCTCGTCGGCGCCACGCCCAGGGCGCTCGCGCTGCACCCGGACACCGGCGTGCTGACAGTGACCGCGCCGGCCGCGCTGCCGTTGGCGCCGCGCAGCCTCAACGTGTCCGTGTCGGACGGCGCGCACGCCGCCTTCGCGCGCATCAAGCTAACGCTGTCGCCGGCCAACCGCGCAGCGCCGCGCTTCCCCCACCTCGTGCACGAGGCGCGCGCGCTCGAGAACCAGCCGCCGCCGCTGCTGCTCACCACGGTCGGGCTCGCGCAGTGCGATCACGTGTCCCGCGTGACGTCCTGCTGACGCTGACGCTGACGGAGCACGTCCGCTCGCCACAGGTGAAGGCGTACGACGAGGACGAGGGCGAGTACGGCGCCGTGCGCTACTCTATTCCGTCGAGCGCGTTGCGGGACACGTTCGCCGTGGACGCCGTCAGCGGCGCGCTCACGACGCGCGTGCCGCTGGACCGCGAGCGCCGCGCCGAGTGGACGGTGCCGGTGCTCGCCAGCGACGGCGGCGGCCTGCTGCGGCACACCACCGTGCGCGTGCGCGTCGCCGACCTTAACGACAACGCGCCGGTGTTCCCGCTGCGGGAGTACCGCGCCGCGGTGCGGGCTGATGCGGCCCCCGGCGCGCCGCTATTGCCAGTCACCGCCATTGATGCGGACGCCGGCGACAACGCGCGCCTCGTCTATTCAGTGTACGAGAGCGAAGCGACCGGTCTCTTCGCCGTGGACCCGGTGTCGGGCGCGCTGTCGCTCGCGAAGGACGCATCTTCGCACGGTACGACTCGGCTCGGCTCGGCCCGCGTGCCACCGCGCGGCGCCACGTCGCGTCGGCGTTTGACGCACGTTTCCGTGCCGACAGCCGGGCGGGCGCTGCGCGTGTGGGTGCGCGCGCGCGACGGCGGCGGGCTGGCGGCCGAGGCGCCTGTGTCGGTGCACGTGCTGGCCGCCGGGGAGCGTGTGCCGCAGCTTCGTACGCCGCCCGCGGACTTGTTCCTACGTGAGGACGCGGCGCCGGGCGCGCTGCTGGCGGAGCTGCGGCCCGAGGGCGAGCCCGGAGTGCGGCTACGGCTGGCGCCCGCGGCGGGCTCGGACCTGTTCGCGCTCGACGCGGCCGGCCGGCTCGTGCTCGCCGCGCCGCTCGACCGCGAGACCGCTC
Source organism: Automeris io (assembly GCA_036320925.1). Taxonomy (NCBI): domain Eukaryota; kingdom Metazoa; phylum Arthropoda; class Insecta; order Lepidoptera; family Saturniidae; genus Automeris; species Automeris io. The sequence goes on from JAUDJH010000009.1 coordinate 18,063,891, forward strand.
CCGACCACGTGATAGGTCGCTCCTCGTTCAACCGTGCTGCCGGTGACGCCGGTGACGCCGGTAGCAGGGACTGAGGGCGACGCGTCTCCGTCTGCAGGGATCATAGCGGAGGGCGAGGGCAGCCCGGCGCCGGGCGGCATGGTGCAGACGCGGCTCCACGTGCTCGACGTCAACGAGCACGCGCCCGCGTTCCACTCGCAGCCGTACGTCGTGCACCTCGCGGAGAACGCGCCGCCGCACGCCAGCGTCGTGCAGCGTGAGTGCCGCGCCGCACCGTGCCACGCCGCGCCGCGCCGCCACGCCTCTCCCGCGCTCACTCGCCGCGCGTCCGGTTGCAGTGATGGCGGACGACCCGGACGCCGGCACCAACGGCGAGGTGCGGTACTCGCTGGCCGAGGGGCAGGACGACATCGGCGACCTGTTCGCCGTAGAGCCGCACACGGGCTGGGTCACGACGCTGGCGGCGCTGGACCGCGAGGCACGCCCGGAGTACCGAGTGGCGGTGGTCGCGGCCGACGGCGGCTCGCCGCGGCGCGTGACGCGCGGCACGCTGGTGGTGCGGCTCGTCGACTACAACGACTGCCCGCCGGCCTTCGCCTCCAGCGAGGTGCACGCCAGCGTCCGCGAAGACGCGCAGCCCGGCACGGTGGTAGCGCGGCTCGAGGTGCACGACGCGGACGCGACATCGGCGCCGCTGTCTTTCTTTGTGTCGGGCGGGGACGAGCGCGCCCGGTTCCAGTTGCGCGCCTCCGGAGATCTATACGTGGCGCGCGCGCTGGACCGCGAGCGGCAGGCGGCCTACGCGCTCACCGTGGCCGCCGCCGACGGCAAGTTCACCGCCTACGCCACCGTGCGCGTCACCGTGCTCGACGTCAACGGTGAGTGCCGTCGGCACGTGCGGCGCGCGGCGTGCGGCACGCGGCGCCTGCTTAACACACGCCGTTTGCGCCGCGCAGACAACCCGCCGTATTGCGTGCGCGGCCGGTACCGCGTGCGGCTGCCGGAGGACGCGGCGCCGGGCACGCGACTGCTGCGGCTGGACACGGAAGACGCGGACGAGCCGGACAACGCGCGGCTGCGGTACTACCTGACGGGCGAGCGCGCGCACCACTTCGCCATCGACAAGGAGACCGGCGAGGTGACGGTGGCGGATCCGAGCGCGCTGGACCGCGAGGCGGCGCCGCGGTACGCGCTGCGGGCGCACGCGCAGGACCGCGACCGCGCGCCCTGGGCCTGCAGCGCCGACCTGCTGATCGACCTGGACGACGTCAACGATAACGCGCCGCGCTTCACCGCCGACACGTACAGCGCCACGCTGCCGGAGGACGCGGACCCCGGCACCGTCATACTCAAGGTGACACCCCGCCCCCCGCCGCCGCGCCCCGCACACCGCGCCGGCGCGACGCCGTACATCACGCTACGCGCGTCGGTTGCAGGTGCACGCGGCCGACGCGGATCTAGCGGAGAACAGAGTCGTGCGGTACTCGTTCGCGCCGCCGGGCGCCGGTGACGATGCCGCGGAGGAGGCGTTCGCGCTCGCCGAGGACACCGGCGTGATCACGCTGCGGGGCGCGCTGGACCGCGAGGCGCGGCCGGAGCACCGGCTGGTGGTGGTGGCGCGCGACGGCGGCCGCCCGGCGCTGTCCGGCACGGCGACAGTGCGCCTGACGGTGGCAGACGTTAACGACAACCCGCCGGAGTTCGAGTTCCGGCAGTACGAGGTGGCGGTGCCGGAGCTGGACGCGCCGGGCACGCAGGTGAGCCCGCGCCTCGATGCACTTGCCGTCTCCTCTGATTTCTCGACTCCCGTTGCCTCGGTTGCCATCACGAAATTTTAAACTGACTCGACACAGTGACTGCACCACACCTGATGGTAAGCATGGTGCGATCCAAAAAACGCCTAAGACTATCGACAGGTAAGAAAAAACCCATCGGTAGTCACGGCGATCATGCCGGCCTGCACAAATATCTCTTCACGCTACGCTTAAAGAATCTCGATATCATAGGACATCGTAATTTTTACACTATGTAAGTGTAAAAATGTGTCCGATACCCCGCACAAACCACTTTTTTTTTGTGGACCTGTATTATCAAATCAGACATAAGAAGGTCAATTTCTTAAAATTTGGTAAATCTTGCTTTAAGGCACCAAGGCGCCTCACTTGATACCGGCTGTTGGAGTGCTTCAGGTGGACTTTCAGTTGTTATATAATTTCAATAAAATACGTTTTACACGTATGATTGTATATTTGACACTAATTTAAATCTTTATATATACACGGTTAGTCGGAAAGGGTATATAAAGCGAAAAAACCTAGGAAGGGGGCCATTAAAACAAACCTTTTGTGTACTATAACTTTTCGCAAAAATGAATAACTGATGAGGTACAGGTACCTATAGATTTACATACTAAAAGTATAAAGAGGCAGCCCTAGAAATCATATGTTTCTTCGTGTGTCATCGACCCACCATCCTTGACCTATAAAACCTTACGGATCTTTCTATTGGTTGGTGAAGTTTTAGATAATAATAAATTAGGGATGTCGAAAATGAAAAAAATAACGTTATATCAATATTTATTAAAATAGCAATATCGGAGTCGACATATCAAAGGAAAAATATCGATTGAATCTCAATAAACACGAAAGTATTTAACCAGTATTCCTTTTTATTAGATAAAATTTCCAAAAATATCAAGAACTTAAAGGCTATCTTCTAACTTTAAGACCTATTTAACATATCAAACAAAAATAAATAATAAATAAATAAATGGCGGCAAATAATACACATGCAACAAATTCAGATGTCCGATGATATTTCGATATTTTCAATTCACAATATCGATATTTTTGGGCGATATATTTTGAAATGATATATCCATAGAAAATACCCAGTATCGAAAACGATATTTTTTAAATTCTTATGGCACTGAAGTCGCGATAATCTGAAACTGTAGAAGATAGGAACGAACGAAAAAAAAGAACGTTGTTGTCTAAGACTCTTGAGTATTGTGTTTTGTTACGTTGTGCGCATTGACATCTGAATTTGATGCGTGTATATTATTTGCCGCCATTTTGCGAGTATTGTCATTGTCAGTGTCAGTACCTTATTATCTCGTGAATTGTTTACTTATTTTCTTTAACGTCAGAATTAAAGTCACTGTAGTCTCGCCACGAAAAGCTTCTAGTCGCTGTAGCCAGCAACAATGCAGCTAACTGCTAATATGGCCTCTCGAAGCAACGGAATGCCGAACGAGTGTAAACAGTTCCTCGATGCTCCAAATCTATCCCGTAAAGAAAACCCTATACAATTTTCGATTGAAGCAAAACATTTTACCCCAGTTCTTTCAAATTTAGCACTTAAATACTTGATACCTACGGCTTCCTCTGTACCTTCAGAGAGAGTAGCTTCCGCCGTAAGTCTGGCGATATAACAATAGAAGCCGGCTGACAGCGTAGCATGTAAAAAGCAGAGTTAATCTACTTTCACTGCCGGACAAACACTGGTTTGTCTGATTTATTTTTGTTTGATATCTTAAATAGGTCTTAAAGTAAGAAGATAACCTTTTAGTTCTTGATATTTTTGTAATTTCGTCTAATAAAAAGGAATACTGGTAAAATACTTTCGTGTTTATTAAGATTTAATCGATATATCGACATTATTCCATTGATATATCGACGCCGATATTGATATTTTAATAAATATCGATACATCGATATAACGATATTTTTTTCATTTTCGACATCCCTAGTGGGCGTGGCTTGTCGCTATGGTTGTCAAAGTTTAAGAATAAATGACATAATTTATTTTGAGTATGGACAAATAAATTACAACTTTCAGGAAAATTACTATATTCCTTTTTAAGTATATACGATACCTATACCAATAGCCTTGGCTTGGTATACCCTTTCCGACTAACCGTGTATATATAATTTTCGTGTCACAATGTTAGTTGCCTTACTCCTCCGAAACGGCTTTACCGATTTTTACCAAATTTTATATGCATATTCAACAGGTCTGAGAATAGGTTACTATCTATTTTTAATACCCCTAAGTGATAAGGGCTGTTCACCCTTAAATATGTTTTTTATTTTTGGACAGACATTTTTGTTTTTATTTTTCCATAATGTGGCATTAAAAATATGTACATACAACCCTAAACTTTTTCTCTTTTATCACCAAGCCCTATTTTTTAATAGCCATTGTGTCACATAGAAATAACTTATATGGCAAAGCAACGTTTGCCGGGCCGGCTAGTAATAAATAGACGTTAGTCGTGCATATTCGCTCGCGGCCTGCCTGCATAACAACGCGGTAAATGTGCCGAACACCAGCAAAGGACAATACAAATAAATATTTTCATGGTAAAGCACAAGTTAAGTAAGTCTCTAAATTTGGGGAGTTTGAAACTGTAAAATTTTAACAAAGTAAACAGTTAAGTAATGTAATAAATTTTAAAAAATCTATAATGTTTTTAAAGGAAATGCAAAGATATTTCACAGCCCTAGATTATAAAGATGGAGTCCGCTCATACATCGGACATAAAATTTCCGCGCCAAAATTAACACGTGACATGGCCTACTAGATGCATTGTGGTAGGTGGCGCCACCAAAAATAGAGTTGCCACATTCACCCTAAATACCCTTAAAATTAATTATATATTCCAATACGGAATAATGCTAAACTTCTGTCAAATATACTATTTTTTCACTCAACTTGAATTGAACTTGTCTTGAATTCAAAACCATTTATATAATTAACATACATAAAAGAATTATGAACAGTTCTGTTGTAAATTAATTAGTAAATATTTTTAATTTTTTTATTATTACCCTGTTGGGCATGGTATTTATGTAGGCAAGAGGACTTCAATATATCTATACTAATATTATAAAGCTGAAGTAGGCAAGAGGACTTCAATAAATCTATACTAATATTATGAAGGTGAAGAGTTTGTTTGTTTGTTTGTTTGAACGCGCTAATCTCAGGAACTACTGGTTCGAATTGAAAAATTATTTTTGTGTTGAATAGACTATTTATCGAGGAAGGTTTTATTCTTTTATAACATCACGATGCAACTATTAGGAGCGAAGAAATAATGGAAAATGTAAAAAAACTGGGAAAATTATTCATCCTTGAAGGCTTCCATTGCGTGCGCAGCGAAAACGGTTCAAGATACCAAAAATATATGTATGAAAGAATTATTCCTCTTGAAATGATCTAAAAAAATGTCCACGACAGTATGTCTATCTTTTAAGATTAACTCACTAGAACCGTTTTTATGGTAATCAAATTTGGTCGAAATAAATGCATTATTTGTTAAGAGTTGTATCAACGTAATAATATTAATCTTTATCCAAATAAATGAGTTGTTGATTAAGAGTATTTAATTGTGAACAAAATTGTCTTTGACATCACTTAATTTCAATGAACATCTTAGAAGATATTACAATAACTTATATAGCAAAACAACGTTTGCCAGATCAGCTAGTAAATAATAATTCGAAGGCCTAGGCTGATGTAATTAACGAAATGTGCAACGTAATTTCAGGTTCGGGATATACACGTATATACGTTCGGTATATACACATTTTGCGGAGTATACAACTTTTCAACTCTTAGATCACTATACCACAAAAATGGTAATTCTTAGGAAAATACGTGTAAGCAAAATTGTTACAGATAATTGCATAATCTACAACTTTGACATACAAATTTTTATTTAGTTTTGTTGAAACATGTAAAAACCCATATTTGTGAACTTAAATAACTTTTTACTAGATATGGGATCAATGGGAATGGCGTTCCCAACATTCGTACCAGTTTTCAACTCTATGCGATAATCATAACCATGTATTTTGACCGGGCCAATAGTAATTAGCCCAAAATAAAAATACCAAAAAGTTTACACAAATAATAGATTATTTTTCATCAACGTAGTGATTAATAACAACTATATCGTACTTGATGCCAGCTAAAGACAATAAAAATTAATATTTTCGTGTTAAAGCACAGGTTATTATTTTTTTTTACACTGGCTCGACATAGTGACTACAGAGTACCTGATGGTAAGCACAGTGTAGTCCAAAAACGGAAGCGACTACCAAAGGATGAAAACCATTGATAGTCTACATCGTCATGTCGGCCCTCGTATACCACGACTGAAAGCTCTACGTATATGAGCTACTGGATATACACAAGCTGACCCCGAAACGCGACAAGCCGAAACTGGTCACTATGACGGGCTTTACACCCATGTACTGTGGTCGCGATCCAGACGGGCACCGACGCCCTACCACCTCGCTGCTGCTCGTTTAGCACCACCCAGGAGTCACGTGTAGGGAAACTAGGGTAAAGCCTACGGACGCGAGCAGCTTCGACTCCCAAAGGAGATAAGTCCCTGAAATTGAGGAGTTTTAAAAAGTAAAAAACTAGCAACATTAGCAGTTAAAAATTATGGTTATAAGATTGAAAATTATTGTTATAAGATTGAAAATTATATTGACGTTTTTTCAAAGAAATGCAAACATATTTCACTGTTTACCTATGAAAGGAAATTTTACTATGCTTCCGAATTATCTCTGAAAATTTCTGCACAATTTGACATCACACCACACCATAATAAAACAATATAACAGAGCACAACACTGCACCGTTTCTAAGTGACAACTGTCGTCCATGAAAAGCGTGTTGAGTACTAATTCATACAATTCACTGAAACTGTTTTACGCGGTTAGTACTATATCTATATAATCTAGGTTCACAGCTTACCTGTGAAAGGAAATTTTTAATTTTTTATCCCACAGTTAGCCCAAGCTTGCGCGGACATTGCGCCAAGTCGTGACAAGTGCGCCAAGTGTATACTTTTTATTCCGCAGGTGCTGGTGGTGCGCGCCACCTCGCGCGACGCCGGCGTCAACGCTGACGTGCGCTACTCGCTCGTCGCCGGCGACGACCGCGACGACTTCGCCCTCGACCCCCGCACCGGCGCCCTCGCCCTCGCGCGCCCCCTCGACTACGAGCGCCGGCCCGCCTACTTGCTGACCGTGCAGGCGCTCGACGGCGGCACCCCGCCGCTCAGCGACCGCGCCTCCATCAGCGTCACCGTCGTCGACGCCAACGACAACGCGCCGCGGTGCGCGCGTCCGCTCTACTCGGCCGCCGTGCGAGAGGACGCGCCGCCCGGCTCGCCCGTGCTGCAGGTGCTCGCCGACGACGCCGACTCCGGTGACAACGGCCGCGTACGGTACTCCGTCCAGCCCGGGCCCTTCGCCGTGGACCCAGACACTGGGCACATGACCGTCGCCGGCGCTCTCGACCGCGAGACAACGCCGACGCACGTGCTGCTGGTGCGCGCGCGCGATTTAGGCGTGCCGGCACTGGAGGCCGCGTGCTCGGTGCGCGTCGACGTGCTGGACGCCAACGACAGCCCGCCGCTGTTCGCGCAGGCCGAGTACACGGTCGTGGTGCCCGAGGACCGGCCGCTCGGGCACGTCATACTCGAGCTCCGCGTGGAAGACGCCGACGCGCCGCCCAACGCGGCTCCCTTCACCTTCGACTTCCAAGCCGGCAACGAGCAGGGCGCCTTCCGCCTGGACCAGGACGGGCGGCTCCGGTCCGCCGCGCGCTTCGACCACCACATCCGGGACCGGTACGAGCTGCGCGTGCGCGTCTTCGACAACGGCACGCCGCCGCTCTACTCGGACGCGACGGTGCACGTGCGCGTCATCGAGCGGTCCCGCTACCCGCCCGCGGTGACGCCGCTCGAGGTGCTCGTCAACTCGTACCTGGACGAGTTCCCTGGCGGCGTCATCGGCCGCGTGCACGCCTCGGACCGGGACGCGTACGACACGCTAGCCTACGCGCTCTCGCCGGCGCAGCCGGACGCCGGCCTCTTCTCCATCGACGCTGATGACGGCACGCTGCGCGCGGCGCCAAGGCTCGACCTGGGCGCGTACAGGCTCAACGTGACCGTCGGCGACGGCAAGTTCCTCAGCCACGCGACGGTGCGCGTCACCGTGGCGCTGCTCACCGATGAGACGCTGGCCGGCGCCGTCGTCGTGCGCTTCCGCGAAGTTACCGACCGCGACTTCGTGCTCGGACACCGCAAGGGCTTCCTGCGCGCGGTCGCCGACGCCACGGCCGCCGAGCCCGCCGACGTCGTCATCGTGAGCGTGCAGCGCTCGGAGCAGTCGCCCGCCGCGGACGGCCCGCGACGCCGCCGCCGGCAGGTCGCGCAGGACCTCGACGTCGCGTTCGCGGTGCGAGCTCCCGCCTACGCCGGGGGCTACCTTCTCGCAGAGAGGCTGCGCGCGCGCCTGCACGAGCACCTCGAGATGGTGGAGGAGCGGTCGCGGCTCGTGGTCGAGGAGTTGGTGCGCGCGACGTGCGGCAGCGGCTGCGAGCGGGGCGCGTGCGCGGAGCGGTTGGCCCTGCGGCCGGGCCCAGCGCTGGTCGTGGCGACGGAGGTGTACTCGCTGGTGGCGCCGGCACACCGGGTGGAGGCGGAGTGCGCGGTGCCGGCCGAGCGGCAAGCACCGGTGCTTTTGCCGGCGACCGTGGCGGTGCTGACGGGCGAGAGCTACCTGGCGTACCGGGTGGAACGCGGCTCGGTAGCTGGCGCGCGGCTGCCGGACGACGAGCTAGCGCTGTCGCTGCGGTTCCGCACGCGGCGGGAGCGTGGCACGCTGCTCGCGGTGGCAGGCCGCGTCGACCACGCGGCGCTAGAGGTGGCGGAGGGGTACCTGCAATTCCGCATGGAACTGGGCTCGGGCCCGGCGCTGGTGCGCGCGGCGGTGCCGGTGGCGGACGGCGCGTGGCACGAGGCGCGGCTGGAGCGGCGCGGCGCCGGCATGCGGCTGACGGTGGACCGGCGCAGCGCACAGGCGCAGACGCCGCCGCCGGCCGCGGTGTTGGACGCGAGCGCGGACCGGCTGCTGGTGGGCGCGGACCTACAGCGGCACGAGCACGCCTTCGCAGCTGAACAAGTGACTATGTCCTTTTATATTTTAACAACTACCTTTTATATTAAACACTAGATACAGGTCACCACTGGTTTAATCACTGAATATATGTATATAGCACGTAAAACCAATACTTGATATCTCTTTTGTTTCACTGTCATCTCGTCGCGACCTACGATATGGCACCTTTGCCTTATACGAGGGTTGCCTTTTATATTTCGGAATTAGAGAACAAAAATATTATTCATCGAAAACCACTTTATTGTTTTTCAAAATATTCCCCATGAAGATCTATACACTTTTGCATGCGTTTGAACCAATTGTCGAAACACTTTTGCCAGTCTGATTGAGGTATTTCCAAAACATGCATTCTGAATGCAGCAACCGCTCCTTCGGGTGTCGAAAAACGTTGACCTCGCAGTTTGTTTTTTACGTAAGGGAATAAAAAGAAGTTATTCGGTGCCAAGTCAGGGCTATACGGCGGATGACTCATCAAATCCATGTTTTGGGTGCTCAAAAATGCGGTTGTTTGAGCCGATGTGTGAAAGCTCGCATTGTCGCGGTGAAGCGTGGTCCGTCTTCGGCGGTTGGTTTTCCTGACTTCCTGGAGGACAACTGGCAAACAAATGGTTGTATCCTGCTCAGGATTGACTGTTCTGCGTTGTTCTAGTGGCACGGTTGCGACATGTCCAGTTTTTCCGAAAAAAACAGGTGACCATTTGCTTGGAAGTGCTTCGTGCGCGAACAACTTTTGTTGGATTTGGCTCATTTTGAAACACCCATACAGTCGACTGCTGTTTACTTTCGGGCTCATGCGCATAAATCCATGATTCATCACTTGTCACGATGTCATAGACGTGTTTCGATGCACCGCGATCGTATTTTTTTAGCATTTCCTTCGACCAATCGACACGAGATTGTTTTTGAGCGATTGACAAATTGTTGTGAGATCCAACGCGAACAAATTTTTTTGACAGTCAAATGTTTATGCAATATTGAATATACGCTGGTCCCACTAATGCCTAAGGTTGTCTCAATCTCACGATAGGTCACATGACGATCTTGCAATATCAATTCGCGCACAGCATCAATGGTTTTCGGAACAACAACTGATTTTGGACGACCTTCACGAAATTCGTCTTGGAGTGAACTACGACCACGATTGAATTCACTATATCATCGATAAAGACTGGTCCTTGATGGAGCTTCATCGCTAAAAGTTGAATGAAGTTCATCCATGCACTGTTGCTAAGTTAATCCACGTCGAAAGTTGTAAAAAATAATCGCACGAAAATGTTCACGACTTCATTCCATTTTTGGGCCGAGATGAATATTTTAAGTTACTCTAAACAACACAAATAGCGCTCGTATGTCAAAACGTTCTGAGTACGTATGACCTCAAAAATGTCCAACTTTATGATAAAGCTGTCAGTTGCCAGATTGCAACACTAGGGTTGCCAAATCCCGAAACATAAAAGGCAACCCTCGTATGCAGCCGCTGTGGACGAGACTACAACGCGATGCAATCCGCCGCACAGCGCCATCTGCCGCGCCGGCACGCATCGCGCCATCGTCTGTCACAGCGGCTGACTAATGTTCTACTACTCGAACAGAGGGGTTATATACAGATAATTTATAAGCCAGTGCAAGCGCGTCGGCCAGGTATTTTAATTCGAGGCGCTGTGCGGAGCGCACCTCTTGTTAGTTTACGTTAGAATTCTATTATTGTGTCGAATCTCCGGTTGTTGCTATTTCGGTTATCCAAGCAAAAGTTAAATCGAGTTTAGTTTAATCGCCATGTTTAATATACACATATTATTATACATACCCAATTAAATTTAGTTTTAGCAAAATAGCTTCTGTTACCTAAAAATATAATTATAACTTTTCTAATCGCGTTTGACGGACTTTGTGTTGCCAGTTTTGTACACTTACAAGTCCCCCCATGTTCCCTGCACCTCGTTATGTGCCGTTCATTGACACCCCCCCCCCCCCCCTGTTATGTCAGTTTCTCACGAAGTTTTTCTTATTAAACAAAATATTAAAATAAAACGAACAGAATGTTAAAATAATCACCAATGTGACCGAAGCCGGAAGTTTCTCGAAAGCGCCGGTGTTCAACAAAGCGTTGTGCGATTATTTCGAAATTTTATTATTTTGAATCGATTTCGAAAAGGTAGATGTTCTCCGATTTGTCTTAACGTAGCTTACGCGCAGCTCCGCCGGGCGCTGCTCCCGCCATAGTGTGTAGCACAGCGCAATGTCGTCCCGCGCAGGTCACCTACGGCTTCGAGGGTTGCATTTCGGACCTGAAGCTGGGCGGTGTCGCGCTGCCGCTGGACGAGGGCGGCACCTCAAGCGACGGGCGGGCGCAGCTGATGCGGGCGGTGCGCGTGCGGGTCGCATCGTCGTGCCCGGCGCTGCCGCCGCCGTCGCCCTGCTCCTCGTACCCGTGCCTTAACGGCGGCACGTGCCGCGCTCTGGACCTGCTCGAGGGCGACGGGTACGCCTGCAAGTGTCACGCGCGTTACTCCGGGCGGCGCTGCGAGCTCGACACCGACCCGTGCGCCTCGCAGCCCTGCCTGCACGGGGGGTCGTGCGCGCCGGCGCCGGCGCCCGGCAGCCCCGGCGGCCCCGGGTACCGCTGCGCCTGCGCCGACGGCCTGGCGGGCGAGCGCTGCGAGCGCGGCCGGTGGTGCGGCCCGGCCCCCTGCGAGCACGGCGGCGTCTGCGAGGAGGGCGAGTGGGGCCCTTCGTGCCGGTGCCGCGGGTACTACGGCCCACGCTGCCAGTACGACGTGGACGAGTGCGCCGGTGAGCCCTGCCTCAACGGCGCCACCTGCCTCAACGAGCCCGGCTCCTTCCGCTGCCTCTGCCCGCCCGATAAGACCGGTGAGTGACCGGCGCCCGGCGCCCGGCGACTGCCATCCGTACCTCGGCCGTGCAATCACTGTGCCGCTGTGTCGCCAGGCATGAACTGCGGCAACCCGCTGCACTCGGACGCCGTGCGGGGCGGAGGTCCCTACGGCGACGGCGGTGTCGGAGTGGGCGCGCTCGGCGACGCCTGGCGCTGGGCGTGCTCAGCGCGCTGGCCGCTCGCGGCCGCCGGTGCAGCGCTGGCGCTGCTGCTGATGGCGGCAGCGTGCGTGCCGCTTGCAGTGCGACGCGTGCGCAGGGCACGGCGCGGTCGGTGCGACCGGCGCTCCCGGGCGGAGGCGGAGCCGCTGAAAGCACCAACGGAGAAGCTGTCGAACCTGGAGGCGGTGCGGCGCGAGCGGCCATCGTCGTGCGCGGAGCGGCCGCCGCTCAACAACGTGGACACGCTGCGCAGCTATGGGTCCGCCGGCGACGAGCTCGAGGGCATCCCGCCGGACTACCGGCGCAACCTCAACATCGACGCGCCCGACCGCAAGCCCTGGTCCGAGCAGATGCACCTCCAAACCTTCGTGGACAACAAGATATACAACGGTACCTCCCCCCGCCCGCGCTGCCCCGCGCCCCGCCGCCTGCACGTCCCGCGGCTCCCAGAGTTTCGCAGTGGCCGAGCCCGTCGGCCGCGTCCTTCTCCTTCTCCCCTATCACCCTTTATATAGATGATGAATATTAGAGATTCGAAGAAGTGCAGGCCGCGAGGCTTGGAATGGACTGTACCAACAGAGCCCGGTGTTGCTGTGATCCGCAGACCTGAAGGGGCGCGGTGCGGCTGGTGCCGGCGGCCCGGCGCTGCGGGCGAGGGCGCGCTCGCCGCACCTGGTGGGCGGCTACCACTGGGACTGCTCGGACTGGTGCGGCGGCGCGGGTGCGCTGCCCGGCATCACGGAGGTGGCCGGCTCCGAGCGGCCGGACTCGTCGTCGCCGGCGTCTCCCGGGTCGCAGGCGACGCCGTGCCCCTCGCCACCGCCCTGCTTTCAGTCGGACTCGGCGCCAGAGGAGTACGAGCCGCGCGACCCGGACGCCGCCAGCCTCATCACGATGCTGGGTGAGCTTAGCCTGCGCCCCCATGCCTCGTTCCAACTCTGCGGCGTCGGCGTCGACGCCGGGGTGTAATGTCGACTTGAAATAGACGTGCGCGTGTCGTGTTCCGCAGAGGAGCGGCGTTCGCTGTTGGCCGAGGCGGGGGCGGCAGCCGGCTCCTGCGGCTCGCTGTCGGCGCGCCTCTGCGAGATAGAGGACTCGGACGCAGAGGAGCCCGTGACGCCGCCGCTGACGCGGACACTGCCGCTGCCGTTGCACACGGACGTGTGACGCCGGCCGCGGCGCCGCCCCCCTGTGCATCTGAACGCGCCCTGCAGACTGCGCCCGCGCCCGGGGCCCGGTGCGGACGGCTCCTAGCGCACGCTGGTTTTCATTTTGTAATGAAACTCGAGCTAACATCTCTTCTGGAGGCCTTGCAGCAACCCGAGAGCCCCGGCCGGCACCGACGCCGACGCAGACACCGACACCGATGTCGTTTGAATTGTCTACTGTGAATGAACTTGCAGATACATTGGCGCTACTTAGGGGAACACTGCCGCGGGGCAGTCGCCGCGGCCGCTGCTGCTGCTCGGCAGCGGCTGACGTAACAAACTGAATATTGCAAAAAACGAAATGCAGCGCCCCTCGCGCGCCCGACGCACCCGACACAGTGTAAATAGCGATTGGCAACTGAAAATATATTGTAAATAGAAAATGTACTCGGACACGGTGACGTTCGATGGAAACAATGTTATTTGTGAAGCGGTTCCCGAGCGCCCGCGCGCCGCCCGCCGCCCGCCGCCCGCCGCCCGCGGACCTGCGGGCTCGGGGTAAGGATGTCGAAAATGAAAAAAATATCGATATTTATTAAAATATCAATATCGGCGTCGATATATCGAAGGAAAAATATCGATATATCGAATAAATCTCAATACACACGAAATATTTTTTACCAGTATTCCTTTTTATTAGACAAAATTACAAAAATATCTAGAACTAAAAGGCTAAACAATTAAAAAAATATCGATATTTATTCGACAAGCTTAGCTCGGGGCGACAGTTGGGACTGGTTCCGATGCATTCCGCTGCGACAGACCGATCTTTTGGTGGGGAAAGTGGGGCACCGGCGGCGCAAGCGCGATCCTTACGTTTGTATTGGTATATACGCTCCCGAACTCGACGGTCGCGTGGCCGCGCCGCACCGCGCCGCACCGCACCGCGCCACGTCGTGGGGACCCGTAAACCTGACTACCCAGCGCTTTATCCAAGCTTTATGCATGACGATGTACTGTTGCCACAGGTGGCAGAAGCTATATGGCTTAAAAATAAAAATAAATAACTTTTATTTGGATAATCAAAACAGCAACAAACAGAAATTCGACACAATGATAGAAATCGAACGTCAATTAGCAAGAGGTCCGCTCCGCATAAAGTCCCGAACAAGAATGACTGGCCGACGCGTTCGCACTGGCTTGCGTATCCTCTCTATATACCCTCTCTTGTTTTTTTAGCTCGTCAGTCCTGCAACAGTCAAGCAATAAACACCATTTGTACTGTTTGCTTACAAACCGATGACAATTGATGCACAACATGACGAATGATGGACGCTGCTCGTGTGTCACAACACAACTGATGAACTCGAAAGTTGAACGTCCATAATTATTCAACGCTAATGATTGCAACAGTTTTCATTTTAAGAATTATCATTTTAATACCCGCCTGTGTTCACTTGCGGCGTGCGGCGGGCGGCGGTCGGCGGGCGGCGTGCGGCGGGCGGCGCAGTGCGCGCAGTATATCGAGCAGGTTGTGCATGACACGGGGCCCTACATTGATTACGCGCGGACGTGTGTGTGTGTGTGTGTTTGTTTAGAAACTTATTGAATGCATCGGCACCTGTGTCCACAAATGAATGAGGGGTTGCGTGCGCGGGCGCTCCATGTAAATACTAGATATAAGTAGGTTTAAGCAAGCACGTGCCTGCTGTCCCCCGGCACGCCGTGTCGCGTGGCGACGGCGCCCCTTCCTCGCTCGTAAGGCTTAGATTGTAACCGCGGGGGCCGCGGCCGGCGCTGCGCCCTCGCTCCCATGGTGCTCCGAGCGTAGTCTCATATCATAACTTTAGTGGACGGCCTCTCTGCGTCACGTCGGCCCGACGCGCCGTGATGCCATTAATATATTTTTGTACGTAAAGTGCGGGCTCCGTCTGGCGGCGCCTCCTCGTGACGTGACGGTCAGAGGAGTCGACGCAAGGCCGAGGCCGACCGGCGGCTGGCCCTCCGCCCTCTGACCCTCACGCGAGGCGGAGGTCTCGGCCGCACTCGATGAATTTATACCGGGTCATTTCTAATTTATTGAGTGATTGTAAGTTCACCTGACTAATAAAATGTTAAATAATTGTTTGCCTTTGTTTTATTGACCACCTCCCCCGGGGCGGCGCGCGTCCCGTGCACGGCACGGCTCATGGAATTGTTCAAAAGCACATTTTGTTGCCACCATAATAATTATATGTACTTTCTTGTAATAACTATTTCTGGCGTTCATCGCTCTGTGAAATTGTCAGAATTATAAGGTTGCAGGTAAATAGCACTTGTCTATTGTATGTGTAGCTCGGGCTTACTTTGGAACTGCTGTGCTTTGATGTTTACGCCAAGATCTTTTCAACGAGAACGCAATAGTGAATCTGTCGCGGTGCCCAATTGTTATGTGCATACAACCGCAATGAGAATGTGCCGCCAATGCATCTGCGTGTACACTTGCAGAGGTAGGCTCGAGCCGTGAAACTGCTATACATGCGGTACGCTCCGGGCTAGCAACGAGTCGACACTGGACATTATCACAAGTATCACCGAATGCGACATCAATCTCGAACGATATAATCATTCCCAAAAGGTGAAACAGAATTTCCTTAATCATTTTTTATTTCTGTTTTGTTTAGTCCAAGATTATTTGCAATTTGAACATATAAATACAATTATTTAAAATATTAAAAAAGGCTAATAGTTTTCTTTTCAGAAAAAAAAAATTTTTTTTTAATAAATATTTCGAATTTCAAAACAACGCACAACAATTAAAGGAGCAAAATAAAAATCCAAATTTTTACCGATTTTTGACGGGCTGCATCTCTGAAAAATAGTCACATTGTAAATATAACAAAATAATTTTTAAGCTTCAGCTCTCGGTGTTTTACGATCTTTAAAAGAAGGCGTTACGGTTTTTGCGCTATATAAAGGAATAGACCGGGAAAAATCCTTAATTATAGCCTTTTTCTTTAAACAATTACTTAGAACTGATATCCTATTTATATAGCCTTTTTTTTTTGTAACCCGGAGGAAATCCCTAACGGATCTCGGGGGGCGGTGAGGGCCACCCCCCGGTGTACCCGACTAAAACCCCCGGGGTGTTCCACCTATCGGCATCGAGGGCATGACTGGGGTCTCATCCTCGATGACCGGCAAGGCGTGCGGCCTTTAGTGGGCCTCTACTCGTTTGGGGAGGAGTGGTGTAAAAGGCCACCCCTCTCATATATCTTTGTTGTAGAGCGGCACGCTGGGACACATCGCGCGCCGCTTGCACCCTTGTTGGACGACACAGTCCCTCAAGCGTGCCGCCGCTAGCGTGCGCCGTACGTTGCTCTGCGGCGCCCTGCTCGTTTGGGCCGGCGGGCGGGCTGGGACGACGCTGCCAAAGATATAGCCAGCGCCTCCCGATCCCGCTCCGCCGCCTCCTTCCTGGCTAGTACTTCCTCGGCGAACCGAAGGACCGCCCTCCGTGCACCTTCGTTGCCGAACATTACTGAAAACAATGTCGGCAGCGAGAGGTCTCCACCCACCACGCTAGTTAGCTTGGCGCGCTCCGAAGCCCAGGCTGGGCATATCTGGAGCGTGTGCTCAGCCGCGTTTTTGGGGCATCAGTCACAGAGGTGGCATTTCGGCGTTGGTTTAGTACCGGCTGACCTGTGCAGATATCTCCCGAAGCACCCGTGCCCCGTGACAGTCTGCGTCAGCCGGCAGGACACCGCGCCATGGCTCCGATAGAGCCACTCCTCGAGTACGGGACGGTTCGCAGGCCGGCGCTTGGTCGCTCCAGCCTGGAATTCCGCGCCTCTACTGATTCGGCGCCTCAGGCGCGCCGTTTCGCTCGCGTCTCGGCCGGGGCCGTCCGCTGTTCCTGGGCACGGAACAGACCCGCCACTGTTTATTCAGCCTTTTTTTTTTCTGATATTTGCTATGCCTACTTGTAGCGGTGACATCCGGAATTAAGCGGAAAAGGGACCGATTTATCTTTCACTATTAATATTTCGGTAGCCCTAATAGCCCTGGGAAATTGTAAATCAAAACACTAACCATTAAAGTTTTTCTTTCCCGACTGATGAGTTTTAGAAATATTAAAGGAGCATAATTTTTAGTCTCGAACGATAGGTTCTCTTCGTAAAAATGAAAGGATATTTTGTTCTTTAATTTTGCATTGGTTAATTTGTAAATAAAAAAAAAAAACAAGAAACCTTTGTTTCAATTATTTTTATCGGCTGATTAACACGTTCCTCATCAGCGCCGCACATATGCGCCGCCGCCGCTAATGATCGGCGTGTTTATTTTTCAGTTTATAACAAATTCTTACACTTATTTTTCTCCCAAGCAGTTGCCTGTAAAAGAAAAAATTCCACGGGCTGTGGTTCAAGATTTTTTTACTGAAGCGCCGGCAGCGAACGTTAAATTTAAAATATTTTTCCGAGCGATTTGCTCCTTCTATAATATATATTGAGTCTTGAGATTCGAACCTAAGGACAAGTTTAAGAAGAAATATAAATATAGTGGGTGTGACATTTGCTTGTTCAATAAAACTTGGCTAAAGTACAACTCGGTTATTCCACATTTTCCAACTTAAGGCTATATAAACATTCTGGTAATCCTTACAACGGTATAAGTATGCTGATAAAGCAAAGTTTAAGATACAATTATAAATCCATACAATTTTCTGTGAAACAATTCAAAATTTATAAATATCAGTCTAATAGAGTCTGGAGCCATAAGAGTTATCCGTATACATCCTCCTCACGGCAGGTTTGATGCAGCAATATTAAATTTACTCGTAAAGAACATGCCTTAATCTTACCCTTTTATTATTATGGGTGATTTCAACGCTCATCACATATCTTAGACATCTAAAACACCGGAGCACGCGAACTTAGGTGGACACGCGGACAAAGGTCCAGCCGGTCCGCAAACCTTTTCCCATTACGTTTTCAGCGATGACGGCCGGACAAAGACACCAAGCACATTCGGAGAGCAAACCTACCGAAACGGACGTCACTGTCACGAACACGCTCAGCCAGGTGGGCCCGGAGCCCGTGCCCGGCCTTCCCGCCGGCGTCGACGGGGTCGGGGCTCAGGTGGCTCGACACGCGAAGGCTCGCGCTGCCTGAAAGATTTCACTTGAAACTGTTATCGTTAGATTCGACTCAAATCGCAATCAGAATTTGCTGTCACTTTCAAATAATATTATATCTGCTCGCACACTCACCAAGGGCATGGGGCACCCTACCGGACCGATACGCAACAATTCATGCATATGAAAAATAAATAGCTAAAAACTGACTTTACTTCCACATACCTATAATACATACATACATATATGTAGTTTCCTTTCTAATGGGAAGATATTACAAAAAAAAATATATTTTATGAAGTACTGATTATAATAGAAAAACATTCGCTAGGGACACATAGTTACATATGTTTACGCAAGCTATTGATTTTGATCGCGTGATTTATGAAAGTGCGAATATTGCATGAATGAGGAACGTGTGTGTGTGTGTTTAGAGACGGCTGCGTCCGTCGCTTTAGTTAGTTCGGATTCGGAATATACACAGTTAACAGCAACACGCGTTTTATTCCGTAGTCCTCGAACTGTATAGGCCGCCGCTAGTAACCTAAGCATACATAATACAAATACGTTCACATCTTATCCTTTTTAAATAAAACATAAAGTGTTTTTTTAATTTATTAATTGTTCCAATGCCACGTGCAAAATTTTAAAAAGTATTATTTTGATGTAGGAGACTAGAGATCGCAATGCAATGCTAAAAATTTTCGAGGATGCAGAAGTTGAGGAATTATTGGAGGCAGATTCGTCTCAAACACAAAAGGAGCTTATACTTTCTTTAGAAGTCTATCAGCAAGCAGTCTCGGATCGTTTAAAATCGTTAGAAACGAATTGTAAACAAGGTAACCGGGTTCCATGCGAATTAAAGTCAAGAGATTGATTGAACGCCGATTATGCATGAGGGAAATACAACCAGCTGGGTACAAAAAAGGCTTTTTTTTACATCGAATCGTTACGAAAAGTGGATATGTAGACGCCATTATGAATATTTATGTGTCTCCGCAAGCCTACCGCTAGATGGCGTTATACAGTGGGAAGAGACGACGACACTCTTTCAGACGCCACTATAGCGTGTACATCGGATTTTTAATCGGAAGACCTATTATTTATTTATTCACGGCTACGGACCTATTTATATTGTTGTTTATTGTGCTCCTGGTGATTTGTGCGTCTGGGACAATTTCGTTTAACACGAAACCGGCATCACATCTACGGACTTTAGTTATTTTTCTCCGGGAACACATCCGTGCAGGATACACCGCCACAGAACCTGTCTTGGATCCAGAAAGGCAGAGACACCACGGCGGCAAGGTAAGCGGAATAATATACAGTGACGAACTAAAGTATTGGCACAGCCAGGTAAACAAAATTATTATAGTGCTTGGAATTATGGGAATACAAATAATATCTGGATTATTTATTATAACAACTCTTACATGCTTGATACTTCATTATATTTTAAAAAATCAATTGGAAACAATTTCATAGTTCAGGAAAAAAATAATATGAATGTCATCATCTATTTTGACCGGAACATAAGTATTGGCACAGTATAAAATATAAGTTGGCAAGGGGTTCTATGTTGCTATATTCTGTCGGTAGGTGAGTGTAACTAACTAGAGGGGAATCCCAGTGTTATAGCTATAGGAATTATCTATGTAGTATAGTAAAAAGAAGTAAAAAATATAATAATAGAACGTAAAGGTAAAGAAACGACATTGTCCGAGAGAACAATTATATTGAATTTGTATAATCAAAATAAACTTTATGCAGGAATTGCAAAACTATTTATAAAAGCCGTTATAATGTGCAAAGCGTTATTAAAAATATAAAGGTAAAGAAAACGTCGAACATCGTTCGTAAAGCGGCCGCCCACCTAAGCTCAACGAGAGAGAGAAGAGGAAAGTGGTCAATAAAGTCAAACATAATCTGGAAATTTCATCAATGGCGATAGCAGCAACATTAAGAGAAGACCTTGGCACATTTTTTTATCCCATAACAGTTCGCAGAGTCCTCAGGAGTGCCGGGTATAATGCGAGAGTCGCAAGAAGGGAGCCCCACATAAGCAAAAAATAAATAAAAAAGAGGATCGAATTCGCAAAATATTTTTTGTATGAGAAATTAGATTTTTGGGACACAGTACTTTTCTCGGATGAAAGAAAATTTAATATCTTTCGATCCGGTGGGTGAATTTTAGTGTGGAGAAAATTCAACAATAAGCTTGAGGCGAAAAATCTTCTATCAACGGTTAAACACTGCAGTGGTAGAATAATGGTGTGGGATTGTATGAGTTCATCTGAAGCTGGAAATCTCGTATTCATTGAAGGAACAATGGACAAGTATATATATATGATTTTTTTTAAGAGAACTTAAATAAAAGCGTTAGTGATCTGAATCTTGAACGTAATTTTTACTTTCAACTAGAGATGCCACGAATATTCGGCAACTATTCGGCCTATTCGGCCACTTTTTTTGCTATTCGGTATTCGGCCGAATAATACGTACTATTCGGCCGAATACCGAATACCAAATCATGTAAAAAAGACTCGTTATATTACTCAAAGTTATGTATTTCCAAATTTACATTTAATTTACAACACTTTAGTAATTAAAATTGATCAGTGGCAAGTTGTGATGGATAAAAACAAGCTTTTCAGGATTTTTTAGTAGCAAACGATTACGCTTTTCATCGTAAATGTTACCAGCCTCAGAAAATAACTTCTCACACACACACTCTCTCGCTCACACACATACTAATAAACTTATACCGTGAATATCCACATAAAAACACAAAACAACTTTAATAACACGAACAAAAGTGCGAGCCTCACCATAGACAAGATTTACTTAATTGGTGAGACTTATCACCCTGTGTATATGCATAAGTTTTGTGTTGAAATAAAGATTATTATTATTACTAAACACGCTACTTCCAGGAATATTCGGCGGCCGAATATTCGGCGCTTCGGCCGACACTGTTGCCGAATATTCGGTATTCGGCCAATTCACTATTCGTGGCATCACTACTTTCAACATGAGAACGATCAAAAGCAGACGCTTACAATATTCGTCAATGGATAGTTTTCAACACCCCGCATACGCCACCATATCCACCACAATCCCTAGGACCCAATCTGATTGAACATCTTTGGCACGAACTGGAAATAAGGATAAGGAAACATTATATTTCCAGTAAAGCCGATATCAAGAGAATCATCGTGGAAGAATGGAATGCCATCGAGCCCTCATTCGTGGCTAAGTTAGTGCATTCGTTGCCTGATAGGTTGAGTGAGCTAATGAAAGGAAAAGGGCTGCCAACTAAATATTGATATTTTTTTTTGTTATTTTTGTGTGCTGTGCCAATACTTTTGTTCCGGCCAAAATAGATGATGCCATTTATATTATTTTTTTATTGAACTACGGAATTGTTTTCAATCGATTTTTTTAATATAATGAAGTATCAAGGATGGAAGTATTGTTATAATAAATAAAACAGATCTTATTTGTATTCTTATAATAATAATTTTATTTTATTATATAATAATTTTGTTTACCCCACTGTGCCAATACTTATGTTCGTCACTGTACGTATATTTTATAATGGTCGTGTGCATTTATTAGGGCCCGAAAAATAACCTACCAGCAGCTACATTATACACTCCACTATTTTCAGAAAACCCAGCGCAGCCCTGAGCAGCGTGCAGAAGATACATTATGATAATCCAATAAGAAGAAATCATGGACACCAGTCAACATCCACAGCAAAACAAAGTATTCATGCAAAAAAACTCATACTGTGTATTTAGTAGGATCAGCTGGATGTGGTGGTATTACGAGTTGCTTATTCTAAGCGAAACAACGCTGGAACTCTCTACCGATCACATTCGGTGAGGTTGAGCCAAGCTTTGAAGGGAAAACGCCCTCAACACTACTCCAGACGTGACAAAATTATTCATCTAAATGTTAATGCTCGACCGTTTGTAACAGTTCCGGTGAAAAACTTGATTGGGGAGTGCTACCCTGTCCGCCGCAGTCCGCACGTACCAGACCTCGTGCCGTCCGACTGTCAGCCAATCTATTGACTCAATTAATTTATTGCACTCCACGATGTAAACAGATCATAAGTTTTTTTTTAGTTACAATTATGGACCTTGTTGAACATGACCTTAATATACATACATACATATACCTATGTATATGTCTATGTATATAGAGGGTTTCAATATTGGTAGGGAATCATATCCCTTTATATATAATGTACTTAACGATCTTCAACGATTTAAAAAAAAACAAAATGTGTTGTTGCTCTGTAAATCCAAAGGGTTTATTTAATAGATACATGATTACTTACATATTTCACAATGTATACAATTATTAATATCACTATACCTGAAAATCCAAAGAAACGACAGTTATTTTTATTTTTATGACTTTTACCGTATATTAAGAAAACGCTTTATCTAAATTCAAAAAACACCACGGTCGAGTTTCTGGCGCAATTGTCATTACAATGGCCACAGTTTATATCAAATGGTACAGGCGTAGACTGCTTCAGACGCGGCCGCGCGAACGGCGGCGACATTAGAATCATTGAAGGAAGTGTATTGCCTTTACTCGTGTTGTACGGCACTCCGACAGCTCCGCAACAGCGGCACGGCTGCCTAGAGAGTCTCACTCGCCGCGCCCACCAGTTCGCCGACTCCTCGGGGACCCTGTGCCTCTCCTTAGGGAAACTGGTGTCTTGAAGGATCTTCCTATGCAAACTTGTACACTTTTTGTACGTCTGTATTTTATTTTATTTTTATACTGTATTTGTACGTCTTTACGTTGTTACTCGGCGAATGGGTCGAGCGAGTGCTACACTCAATTGACAACCCGTATGGTGTTGCCAGCACACAAATTCGAATACGGAACACACACACACACACATATATATATATTGGAGAGGCGTGTAAATAGCCCTCCATATGAGCGGGGAACGTAACTTGGTTGGCGGTTAAGAGAAATTAAAATTAGGTCAAAACGAGTATTAAGGGAACTTATCACTCCATAAATCGCAGCTGATATACCAGAATGTCTGAATCACTAACCTGTAGGTCTGCAGCTCGTCCAGTATATGCTACAGCACGGTAAGGTTCCAGGGTTCCGATAGCGGCCACGGGTACAGAAAGTTTCCTCTCGCACACTTACACCCTTTTCTCTTTTTAATAACAACGTCGTGTGGCGGTTTTATTATGATAATAAGGCGGTTTAAATATATTTTAAAATAACAGCGGAGATAACACGACGTCGCGGCGGTTGCATACAATTGTTATAGTAATGTATTACGTTTGTGATACGTCACTGAGCGGGTGGTAAAGCGACATCTATTGGTTTCACTACAGATTAAGGATGCAGATTATCCTTATATCATTCGCAAGTAACTTATGGAGTGATAGAAGGATTTTGGTATGAAGCGGAAGTATCTTAACCGCTTCACCATATATAATATATTATTCAGTTATATTCACGTATGAAATATCTTTAGTTTATCTTTTCTATATTTTAATAATAATTTGTAAATTTCTAGAATATAAATGGTCCCAGTGTCCGTAGATGGAATATTTACTAAAATTCTAAAATATATATTTTTTAAGAATTTCTCCTAAAAATAATACCATAACTAACAAACTAAAAATTTAAATGCAGTAACACAAACAACATACAAACACAAAAGAAAATACAAAAACATGGCGAAAATGGGACCTCCATCAGCTTGAGGCCACAGAGGAAGTCTGCGGCGCTGATTTTATTAAATATGAAATCTATTTTTAGCGGTGCTATTTGGGGACGGCAGAAAGTAACTATTAGGTCTGGGAAAAAGATCGTGGCGTTTTTTCCGATGAATGGCGTTGGTAGCATATAACTAAAGATCAATCACTGCAAAAGCTGATGAAACACTTGAAAAAGTCAACAAGATAAGCATATCAGCAGTGCCAATATTGGCATGGAGCTAGGCATTGACCATAAAAATGTTTTGAATCATTTACACAAAGCTGGTTATAAAAAAAGCTTGACGAATGGAGCTCGTGAGTTGAGCGCGAAAAACATGATGGACCGATTAAACATCTGCGATACGCTGCTGAAACGGAATGAAATCGAGCCATTTCTAAAACGTCTAATAATCGGAGAATAAAAATGGATTACGTACGACAACCGGAAGCATAAAATACTGTGAATAAAGGATGGTGAGCCTTCACAATGATTTGCTAAACTAACATCGACGCCAAAAGAAGTGATGTTGTGTGTGTGGTGGGACTGGATGGGTATCTTCCACCACGAGCTACTTGCGACTGGTGATACGATTGGTTATCAACTGTACTGTGGTTGCCTGGAAAGATTAGGCTTGGCGATTGAGAGGAAAAGGCCCAAATTGATAAATAAGAAACGTATTGTCTATAATCGTGACAACGCGCGACCACACACTTCTTTGATGGCCCGTTAAAAATTTAGAGAGTTCGGTTTGGAAGTTTTGTTGCATCTACCTTACAGTCCGGATATAGCACCCTCTGACTATCATCTATTCCGATCACTGCAGAGCTCTCTTCATGGAATTAATTTGGTTTCAAAAGAAGCCCATGAAAACTACTTGATCCAGTTTTTTAACCGGAAACCACAGAAGGCCCTCACCGATGGGATCATGGATCTGCCTAAAAAATGCCGAAACATTGTCGATAATAATGAAACATATTTGGTTCAAATAAATTCACTCACGCGCTTAAGGAGACTAGTCGAATTTTACTGAAAAAACGCCACGAACTTTTTCCCAGACCTAATATATTTGTTTTTGTGAAATTAACTTCTTGATTGTTATCTTTTAAGTAGTATATTGTTTCATATAATAGATAATTTAGTTTATCATTTAGGTTTGTGGAATTTTGGCAAGAAGTAAGAACAGAAATATAATGCGCGAAACATGTGGTTCTTGTATACATGTAATGATCCTTCAATGTTTTTAATAAAAAACTAGCTTCATTGAGTTGCTCTGTAGAGAGTGTTTTCAAGAACTACATTTTCTAATTCCGCTAGTCCCATTTCATTATAAAACGTATATTTATTTACGCACACACTGCATTTATCCCGGAAATATTAAAAATTTTATTTAAAGGAAGTGTCACACGCTTCGTTTACATACATTTAGCGAAATCATTGATATGTACATATAAGGAACAACAAAGACATTGTGTGATTGATTGCTTTGCTACATACTCATATATGACTGAATTTTTTGGATTTCGTTTTTATTGATATCTATTTCTACTATTATTAGTTCCCGATTTTTTAAATAAGACCTGAATCGATCATGTGCCGCTCCACGGGCTCCTATTCTATGTAATTTAACCGGAACGAACTTACTTGTATATTGTCCCGGTCCACGGCGCTGGTTCAGGCGTCCACACCACAATTTCACGCGCGTTGTTAGGGTAAGCAGAGCGTTCGAGTTGATACCAATTGTATTACACAGCGTTGTAGCGTTTTATATATTTTTTAAGGAGTTTATTACAGCGAGCGCGTTGTAGTTTTCGAAGCGTTCGAACCCAGAGAGGAAAACGGATGAGGAAGGTAGGGGGATAAAAATGTCGAGCGAGTGTTGCTAGTGTATGAATAGATTATATAAGAGAATATATATTAAAATATTATAAATAAAGAATAAAAAAATAAAATAAATGTAAATTAATAATAAACGGCGCAAACAGTACCGAAATGTGATTCTTCGTTTGCTTACAGAGAGTACCAAAATTGTATGATCGTAATAATACAATGTATCTAAAAATATGAATATTTTGTATTAGCGGGCTCGTAACTGAAAATGTAGATGACCTGTTTATATGCTCACCACTGGTTACGGGACTGTTCAATAAAATGCTGTGACTGAGTAACATCAATATATTGTTGTACTTTTACTGCATTCAAATGCATTTATTAATAAATTGTACGAGGCACAGTATTATGCAGTGTGGCGTGGCATGTTGCGTCACGCGTCACGCGGCACGCAGCAGGCCGCAGTACGCCGCGAGCGCCAGCAGCGGCGCGGCAGTGGGCGGGCTCGGCAGGGAGCCGGCGCTAGCGGCGATGTCCAGGTGCGTGAAGGGCACGGAGCCAGCGTCGAGCCCAGAGACGAGCAGCAAGAAGGCAGCCGGCGCCTGGTGTCCGCGCGGCGAAGCCGTGCTGGCGCAGTTGTCCGCCTGGTGAACCTGGTCCCCGGGCGCTCGGCCGCGGTGAGTGGCCAGGTCCTCGCGGCGCACGGTGGACACCTCCAGCATGTCCCCGAGTCGGTCCCCGGCGGCGCGTAGCTTCTCGGCGGTGCCCCGGGCGGCGTGGTTGTCCAGGGCCGCGGTGTACCCGTCGCCGTAGGCTCGGTGAGCGTGCCCCGTCAGCGTCGCCACAGTGAATAGGTGCGGTGAGGGCTCGCGGTCCGCCAGCTCGCGCATCTCGTCCAGCAGGTCCGCCATCACCATGCGGCCCTCGGCGTCCGTGTTGCCGACGCGTACCGCCAGCCCTCGCCGGCTCCGCAGCAGTTCATCCGCGACGTAGCCGCACTCGCCGATGGAATTGCGCACTAGCCCGAGCGCCGCCAGCGCCTTCAACCGCGGCCGCAGCTCGCAGCAAGCCTTGAAGAAGCCGAGTATGGCGGCCGCCCCGCATTTGTCGCGCGACATGCCCGCCATGGCGCCGCCCGCCTTCACGTCGCACCCGCCCGTGTCGTAGGTGACGCCCTGCGCACGAGCACCGGTGAGCGCGGGTGCCGGGGGGGCCGCGGCGCGCGCCACTCCCGCCGGCGCTCGCACTCACCTTGCCGACGAACATGTACGTCTTCTCGTAGGCCTCGGGCGCGTACTCCAGGAACACGACGCAACCTGCACAGCCCGCCCCGTGAGGAGCGCTCTAGTTATTATGCAATAATTCTATATCTATTGTGAACTATTTTGCTATTGGCGAATAGTTTTGATCAGGGATGCTATGGAGCTTCGACTCCGACTCCGATAAGTCGGAACTTCCGATTGCTATTACACCTCCGGTTCCGACTTCGGTTCCGAAACTTTTTAATCGGAGGTATTCATCGGAGATCACCACCACTGTTGTAGTCAATTCATTTGATTTCATTTTATATGTAATCAAACAATCAGTGCTACTTAATTGAAAGATCTCATTTTTAAAAATTTTGATAAATAAATATGATTAAAATTATTAAATTTAGAACTAAATGTACATTTAAATTTATTACTAAAAGTTCATTTTTTATTTTTCATTTACATTAAATTAAATTAAATAGAAATTAACACAAAAACAACCCTGGAGTAAATTTGATTTATTTTGTGCATTCTTAATGGAAAAATGTTAATAAGAAACACAGCAATTTTTATTTTCATTGTCTGTGTAAATGTGTAAATTTATCACTTTCTAATTAAAAAGGTTCACTAAATAATGTTTTTATTTGTCCCTTAATAAAACTATTTTATTCTGCCGTCACTTGTGACCGACATTGCCTCCGACTCCGATAAATCAAATTTAAAAACTACGACTCCGACTTCGGTTCCGATAAATCAACCTCCGTTACATCCCTAGTTTTGATACCAATTTATAAAATACAAATATATTTTTCATTTCGGTCGATAGCCCTCGCGTCCCCTTGCCCCCTCGATGCCCCCTTCGATAGCCCTGTGAGTCCCATGTTCACAGGCACACGAGCGGCGAGGAGGTGGTGTCACAGTGGAACGTCACCACAGCCCGTCCTGACACGCTGTGGCCTGTCGCGTTCCGATCTCAGCAAACGCGAGCACCTGCACCGGCGAGTATGTCCAGCTATTCATATGGCTAGCTAGACGCCTTCAGTCGATGTACACTCAAGTGGGCCGGCAAAGAGACGGCGGTTGTTATTAAACTGCCAACTTTGCGTCGTCGCATTCGTTGTCGATTTGCACTACTGCGCCAGGGCGGCGTGAGCACGAGCGCAGGGTGAGGGCTCACCCCGGTGCCGCGGCACGGCGCGCGCCGCTCGGTCCACCGCCGCGAGCAGCGGGTACCGCTTGTCGATCTCGTCGGCGTCGTCCAGCACGCGCACCGTCACCGCGCTGCCAGCAAACACCTCTCGCGCGTACTGCGCCACGCGCATCGGCGCCATCCGCTCCGGGTCCGCGCCGCCCACGTCGCGCGCCACGCCCCGCGCCATCTCCAGCGCGACCGCCTCGCGCACCAGCTCCGCTACCGGCGCGCGCACCCCCTCGCAGTAGACGCCGAGCGCGCGCACTCCGAGCGCCTGTGCCGGGAATGACTCGCGCACCTGCAGCGGCACGTAGAGCCGCTCGAGCGCCGCCAGCAGCGCAACCAGCTCCGCCCGCGGCCAGCGCTCGTTTGGCTGCAACGCTATCACCGGGGCTCTCGCGCCGGCCGCCAGGGCGCGTGCGACGCCAGCCGAGGCGGCCTCGGCGACGCTACGCACGTCGTCGTATGGGGTGAGCGGGCCGAGCGGCGCCAGCACGAGCCGGCGACCGGCGACGCGCGGACATGCGACCAGGGCGGGCGTGGTGCCGTCGCGGAGGGCGCAGTCGAGGTCGCGGGCGGCGGTCAGGAAGTCGTCGAGGGCGGCGAGGTGCGGAACTCCGTCGCCAATCAGCACCACGAGCGCGTCGTGCTGAGCGCTATTGATGTCGTCCACGAGCGCAACGCTGACGCCGTGCACGCTGTGCGGGGCCATCTCACTGACGCCTGGGCCGGTCATAGTGAGACAGAATATCGCGTATAATATCAGGAAAATTTTAAAATGTATAGTTAGAGAACTGACGAATAGAAAAAAAAAACAAGAGGGAGGGGTTATATAGAAATAATTTATAAGCCAGTGCAAGCACGTCGGCCAGGCATTCTAATTCGAGGCGCTGTGCGGAGCGCACCTCTTGTTAGTTTACGTTAGAATTCTATTATTGTGTCGAATCTCCGATAGTTGCTATTTCGGTTATCCAAGCAAAAGTTAAATCGTGTTTAGTTTAATCACCACGTGTATTTTTTATTTATTTTTTAGCAAAATAGCTTCGGTTACCTAAAAGTATTGCAACTAGTCGTTTGTGGCAAAATAGGACCACGCAGCATTATTAGATTGTCGGCACACGTAAAAAAAAATTTTTTTGAAACCTTGACCTTAGCACTTCGCACCTTTTAAGTAACTGTTACTAAACTGAGTTGCCAAATTTTACAGAAAAACAAATTTAAATAAAAACCGGCCAAGTGCGAATCGGTTTCGCATACAGAGATTGGGCATTTGGTACTTATTTGAGCTCGACACTCCGACGCGTTTGTGAGTAAAAGATAATGATCCCGCGCTCCTGACAATACAATGTTTGTGATTCCGGAGTTACTGTTGCCGTTATTGATAAATGTTATCGAGCGGAGTGGGGTGGCGCGGCGCAGCACACGCGATGACTCTCACAGTGAGAGAGTGAGGGCTCACACATTGACAATGTCACAACAACATTACTCTTCATTAAATTATTTATTGCAAAGCAAGCAGTTGGCATGAGAGATCAGCGCCTGAATCCTGCTATTTCACTTTTTTTTTTTTCATCTTCTGGGACCACTACTTTTTTTTTAACAATCCTGTTGCTTTGTCATACGTAGCTCGTGCTGGAGTCCTCTGGGGGCACCAGCCCTGTTAATACTGTGAGAATATGGCTACTCAGTCAATTTGCAAATAAACAAAAGTATGTAAAAACAAAAGTATAGAGTGAAATAGAATGTTTTTTATTGCGGCAAATGTGGCTGACAGACAGACAGTCCGGTACCTAAATTATGGGGCAGTAGACTTAAGCAAGTTTTTTTTTTCTTTTTCTGCATGTCTTACGTTGGTGGCCTGGGAAAGACCTTCACAACAAAACCGGGCTTGGTGGGCGAACGCAGAGGGCGCTCAGCCAGCGAAATTTATGGGTTGGGCGACTACGCAAGAGCACCGCTGTGGGTACACGGACCTCGACTTGGGCGGCCGGCCAGTTGAAAAACGAACCTAACGGTGATCTACCAGCGTTTCGGAAGCGACTGCCTTGAGAAAAAACTCAAGCCTGCGTCGGAGTGAAGCTGCGTTATTTAAACGACAGTTGACGGACCTATCCTTAATCGTCGTCGTCGGCGCCGCCGGTGTCTCGGAATGTGACGAGTGCTTGTGTGTACCTCGTTGTTGATAGGATCGGCGGTCGCAAGGGCCGCGGTAATTGAATCGACGGGATCCAATAGGACATGACGCGGGTGGCGTAGTTTGCGCGCGATGCCGCTTTCCGGTGTGTAATCGCAGGCACTGCGGACTAAAGGGTTTGGGTGATGCTGAGCCTTGTCGAAATATCGACGAGATGCATTTTGCATAAAACTGGCGAGCGTTTCCAGCTTGAGGTCGTCGTGGAGATCTATGTTGCGCATAGCGTGCGTACAGCGGGGCGCCCACTGCTTTACGCAAGAAATTATTCTGGATGACCTGAAGGGAATCCAGAGAAGCGGACTGGCACCTAGCGAGTCTACTGCCCAGATGAGAGGGAGGCGGCATGCCGAGTTCGGCGGCCGCCCGTGTGAAAGATTTGAAGGACTGGGCTCTTTACACTCACCTCTCCCAGAGGTGAAGCCTAAACAGGCTGTTTGCTCCCCAGGCGTCTGGAATAATCTGGATTCCCAGGCCTGGGTTGAGTAATTGAAAGGACACCCTGAGGGTTTTTATTCAGTAGGAGTCTTACTCACCAGGTTTGCTGCTCTCACAGCGGCCCTGATTGTCCTATTCAAGAATTTCCACCTGATCAAAAAAAAAAAAAGGGACCTAAATCACCTAAGCCTAAAGTACTTAAAGTGCCAAATTAAAATACATATTTCATCTCAATCACACAAAGAAATAATAAAAAAAAAAATTAAATAGTAGGATACAGACACTGGTCCCTCCATTCCAACTGTTTGCCTGATAATAGACCAATTGAAATGAACCTCACAAAATATTAAAGTAAATATATTATTATTATATGGTATTCTTAAGTTAAAATAGTTTATGGTCTACAATTTTCAACATCCCAAACATGGGTAAACTCTTTAGATATAAAATGAGACTGATCTCGCCCATTCTTCATTCAATATTTTACAGAATATAGTTAGTCCATTTGTAAATCCTAACCAGTCATTTGAGCAACAGCAAAGCCATTTGTGTATGTGAACAGGCCAAGAAGAAAAAGGTCATCAACTGTGTTGGATACAAAACAATAGCACACACTCCTCAAATCTTCCTATTGTTATGCTCATTGTTAATATGGTGACACTAATTGTTGTTTTAACGTCAAAGCAATCTATTTCAATATGGCTACACTATTTCTTCGCCTTTACATACAGCTTCCGCGAGGTTGAATAGTCAGTCGTCTGCCAGCACCCAAGCTAGAAACGAGTCTATAAGAGAGTATCAAAGTGAGCCAACTAAAAGTGGAATTGATTATCAGGATTCTTTTTAGTATATTTCAGAGCGAGTTTTACACTATATTAACAGTTAATACAAATGATCTCTCACTCCTATTGTATATACTGATCTGATGCCACATTTAATGATTTATGATTCTTTGTGGCCTGAATCACATAGTAAAATACATTTCAAAGTAGTTTTTTCTTTGTGATGTAAATGGTGGGTAAATTTTGTAGCAATATTAAGAGGTTTAATATTTAGAATGATATGCTATTTATAATTTTATTCATTAGTAGTTACACTTCCTCCTTTTAAATAACATTATATTTTAGTACACCATTGTCTTGACTTAGATGAAACCATGGTCAGTAGTGCTTCATGACAGCACCACATAAACATAAAAGGTATTATCTTGTTATACTTGGACATTTGATAAATTTATTTACTTAAAACCAATTGATTAATTACAAGGAGTCTCAGAATGAAAATAGGACCACATTTTAAAAGCAATGTGCCACTTTCTGTTTTTGTATAATTAATAAGTAGTGTATTATTATTAATGTATGCATTAGATGCACAAGTAAAACAAGTGTTACATTATTAGACAAGCCCAACAGCAAATATCACTAATAAGCTATGATGGATATATAATAATTATACTAAATATTCTTACATATGAACTATTTATTTATAATCCATAATAATATTTTGTGTTGGCAACGATATAAAGTGACCTAATGGATACAGAAGTGTGACATGAGGTCACAATTGTAGCTTAAGTAAAAATATTGTGAAGATAAGATATTAATATTAAATAATAATATCCTGTGAATGAATATCAAATATTTACGAGGCCAAGAGTTGATAGAATGATCAGTACAGGTGTCCGTCGATTCAGTACGAGGCCAAAAGAGTACCTAAATATAAAATCTGTTGTATGGCGTGTGGTAACCAGATAAGTAGTTTTAGGAGTATGTACAATAATCTATGTCTTTAATACAAGATAATGCTTCTGTACGCCTACGTTTACGTACGGCACTGCACACATACAGCACTAGGAAATATAATGCACTACGAACTGCAACTGCTTTATAAAGATAAGCATACTTCTGCTAGAGTCCAGACTATTGCAATACTCTCTAATGTATACATTAGCGGTTCACAACATGTATGAACGTTAACTGCTTATGAATTGTGAAATGTCACGTTATCTGTACATGTTTAATTAAATACACTTACAGATGGTACAATGTTTTCGCTGGATAAAATAGGCCGTAATGCACCTGGCTACGCACTAGAACTGTTGATAAAATATCGAAATACCGATATGATTAGTTCGATATATCGTTTATTATTATTGATATTTCTTTGATCGATATATCAATTGTTTGATATTGAAATGTCGATATTTTTTAAAAATCATTTTTTTTTCCTAATTTATTTAATATACAAAATCATCATCAATTGAATATACCGTATTTCATTTACACTATATTATGTATTTTTGTTTTTCTGTATCCCTAGTTTACTTATTATCTTAAGACGAAATGTCATTTGGTATAGGTATACCCAGAGATGGGCAAAATGTAATCTGATTAATGATGAACGATTACAAAATGTAGTCGTAATTTTAATTTTCTTGCTCTGTAATCATGATTAAATCCATTTAAAACATTAAGAATTGATAAATTTGTATACAATCTTGGATTTTGTAGTGTTAAAACATAAATGAGCAAAAATGCCGTTATATTAATGTAAAATGTAATCGTTAATCATTTTTATTAATCTGATTACATGTTGCCCATCTATGGGTATACATCTGTGGCGAAAAAAAACAATAATCTATGATATGGAGTATCTACTTACAATTATTGTTTGTTGTCACTGTCAGCACAAACAGCTTAGCATAGTTAGCATCCTTACCTCTAGGATCTATTGAGTTTAGTGTGTGGCTAACATTGAGCGAAGTAAAGAGAGGTTATGAACAATTGGCGAGGGTGCATGGAGAGCGGCACTCAATTTCAGCGAGCAGGTGCTGGCACAGAAGGAGGCAGCGGAGCGGGTTCGGGAGACACTTGCTTCAACAGCGTCATCCCAGTCCGCCCGCTGACCTGCAAGAATGGGACGTTGTAGGGCAGCGTTTCTAAGAAACGTCCATCTCTAACGACAGCACCAGGCGGCCTATTGAGGGAGTGTGTCGTCTTACAAGGGTACGAGCGGCACGCGAGAGTTCCCGATTGCCCGTGTGCCCGATTGATTTAAGAGCGGAGAGCCGAGAGAGAGGGGTGGTTCTTTACACCACCCCTCCCCAAGTGAGTAAAGGCCTATCCAGAGGCCGCAAGCCTTGCCGGGTATTGAGGATGAGGCCCTAGTCGTGCCCTCGATTCCGGTAGGAGGTACACGCCGGGGGCTTCAGTCGGTGCTAGCCTGATACACCGGGGGCGGCCCTCACCGTCCCCTGAGGTCTGTCGGGATTTCCCCCAAGCTATAAAATAAAAAGGTTATGAACAATTACTGTTTTATTGTAATGTTAAAGCAAGTGTTTATTTATATTAATTTATTTAATATCTAGTTACATAGGAATAGTTTAGTACCAAAATATGTCTTCTTCGACCAATTCTTCCATTGTATGGACGTATTTTAAAAAAGGTCATACAAGAAATGTTTCCTGCAACTAATGTAGGCAAAATTATAAAAGCAGCGGAAATTCAATTAATTTAGCAACCCACTTAAAACTCAAACATCATCATGCATATGTCCAACTAACCATAAAAAAAAGAAAAAGAAAAAAAAGACGAATATTAAGACAACCACCATTAATCATGCGGAAAAAAAAAACAATAATAATATGTCGATAGCATTGCTACCGTCGTCAAAAATAGAATACTGGACTTACTGATAGGACTGTTGATAAAATATCGATAAATCGAAATATATGTAATAGTTTGTGTGTATATATTAATAGTGTGTAGTCATATACATATAGTAAATAGCGTTTAGTGATTTGAGTCTACCTTAACGGTGATTTTAATTTGGTAGTGGATAAGCTAGATGTACCACAAAAAAAAAAACATTTTATATCTATTGTTTATAATACATAACTTGTTATTTTACATCTCTACCTATTATACATTCATGGCACGTAGTGCGATTGCATTTACGCCAGCGTACCAATATTAAAAATGTACTGGTATATTTTAAATATGTATCTACATTGTAATGATAATAAAATACATTTAAGTATATAAATATATATTAATATAAATATATTTATACATAATTATATAAATATAATTAAAACTTCGTGAAAATTAAAAAGGTTTACCTGTTTTTACCTTTTACCTGTGAGTACTGAACAATATATATATATTTTTTTTTTGTGAACCAAAACTCAAACAAATCAAAAGTCTAAGCTCAAACTGCAAACCATAAATTATTTCTTCTTACGAAGTCAATAGTTATGTTTATTTATATTATTTCAGATTTGTTGTTTTTTTTTTTTTGTATTTCTTAGTATTTATTTTTTTATCTAGTACACATAGTACTAGCACAAGCTTAATTTTGGACTGGGTCAATGTTTTTTTTTTTTTTTTAATCAAATATATTAATGAGGCTTTAGTGCATCCTTGATGACTATGCCAGCCTCGTGAGGTATGTCATATTATTTAAACTCACTTCTGGCGAAATGACAACTGTATAAGTCTGTAAATTCTTTTAGCATTAACCGACGTCGGCTCTCCCAATATGATATTAATTTCTCCGACACTTCGCCAGTCCTGAGAGAGAAGTCTTCTCCTAAATTTTTCGTTGCCACTACATTCCCAAAGGAGATGATAAATGTCATCAACCACCTTGCAGCGGTCACAAAGTGGAGAAGCTTTCTTTTTTATAAGAAAATAATAATTGTTTAAAGGGATATGTCCTGATCGAATCCTAAATGCTGTTACTAAAAGACCTCTAGAGAGGCTGGCATAGTCAAACCAAGGAAATCGCCACAGACTACATTGAGATGTTTTATACCACATACCCTTCACCACAGAATTCTCTTCATAATAAGTATTCCACATGTTAAAACTAATATTTCTAGCTACTGAAATGAGTTCTGTGGTCAAGGGCTTACATAGAAGATCCTCGCCACCGGATATTGCTACATTTGCTAAGTTGTCAACAATGTCGTTGTTTAATATTTCAATATGTGATGGTATCCATTGTAGTCTAACAGCAATGTTTCGACATTGCAAGTTATATAGTTGGTACAGAGAGTCGTAAGCTGCCGGCATACCGCGACAAGATCGGACACTATTAATTAGGTGTTGTAATGCACTTCTTGAATCAGACAGAATAACAATTTTATTATATGAAGTATTATTCACATAAGTTAAAGCTTCTTTAATCGCAGTCAATTCTGCTCTCATGATACATGCTTCTATGCACAATTTAAATTGCTTACTAAAACCAACCTGTGAATCCAAGAAGGCAGCAACGACACCACTCAATGATTTTGAGCCATCAATATAAATTTTTGAATAATTCGCATATGAACTGGAAATCATTTTACATACTATTTGTCTTAAGTCTATAATATTATAATCACGTTTAGGTGCTTCTATATCATCAGTATAATAAACAATGCAGCTTACATCTATAGCGGAAGTCCAAATACTACCAGTATACATATCTAAAATTGGAGAACAGTTAACTGAACGACATTTAAAATTATTGTGAACATCAACTAATATTGGAATGCTCTTATGTTGCCAGTATGACCCAAAACACTCATTAGACAGAACTTCAATTAAATTAATTGCAACGTTATTTGAAATACTAGCCAGCCTTAACCAAAACTTGCAAGCTAACCAGTATCTTCTTACAAACAGTGGAGGTATAAAGAGTTCGTTCTCCATTATATAAATTGGTGTACTGCGTATAAATGATCCACAGATTCTTAGTGCTTTATTTTGAAGAACATCGAGTTTCTTTAAGTGTGTTTTTGCGCAACTCCCATACAGAAAACTACCATAGTCTATTCGACTTCTTATTAAAGAAATGTAGAGACGTCTTAAATGGGATGGATAAACGCCCCAACTATTTCCCGCCAACACTTTTAGAATGTTTAAGAATTTGTAAACTTTTTTAGACATTTCCTGAATGTGATTCCCCCATCGAAGAGATGAATCTAACCAAACACCCAAATATTTAACAGAATTTGCTTGATGTAATTTTTTTCCATGGATTTTTACATCAACGTTCATTTGCCTTCTAGAACGACGAAACAAACAAATACTATTCTTATTCTCTGATAAATATAAACCCATATTTTCTAATAATTTAATTAACATACCTACAGCCTTTTCTAGTTCCATACCAGCATTGTTAAAGCAGTCATTATTTACATTAACATAAAGGACGAAGTCATCTGCATATTGCAATACAAAAACATTAATGATCGATTTACATATGTCCATATTAGAATATTAAAAAGTATGGGAGAGAGAGGATCACCTTGTGCTAGTCCTCTACTTGTTTTCCTCACAAGTTGATCATTATTAATAATATGGAGTTGCCTGTCCGACAAGAAATTCCATATATATTTACAAATCAAATTTCCTACATTTAATTCCATTAGTTTGGCTATGACCGACTTCAAACTTACATTGTTATATGCATTGTCTATGTCCAGAAGCAAGCCAATGTTGACACCTTTTTTGAAAAACCTAACTGAATATTTGTTACTAGTCTTATTAAATTATCCAAACTAGATTGAGATCGTCGAAATCCCACTGTTGACGATGACAAAAGAGCTTTACTCTCAATGTACCATTCTATTCTTTTTAATATAATATTATGAAATAATTTGCAAGGACATGACATCAAAGATATCAGTCTAAAAGATGACACCAAACTAGAGTCTCTACTCGGTTTTAAAATGGGAATGATTCTTACAAAACGCCACTGTTTAGGAATAATACCACTTAGTAATATGGAATTGAATATTTGAAGCAAAAAAACTTTACCGGATGGCGATAAGTTGAAGATCATGGAATAAGAAATATTATCTGATCCTGGTGCGGTATCTTTTCTCTTTAAGCAATTATTAAACTCAGCTAAGGTTATTTCTTTTTCTAAATCACTTTTATATGTTGTACTCGCAAATATTGGCGGACATTCACCGACTGAATCCGGTGTTAGTGATTGTAGTAAATTTTGAGATTTTATCGTATCTATAGCTGTATTATATGATTTACTGTTTTTCATCCACCTCATTTTCCTCCACATAGAAGACGCAGACGTTTCTTGATTTATACTAGAACAAAAATCCCTCCTTCCTGCTGATTTAGCTTTTTTGATAACTTGACTGGCATGCTTAATTTTATCTTGAAGAATTGAGTAATTATCTGGAGTAGGATTTCTCCTAAGTTTTGATAGAGCTAACCTTCTTTCTGCTACTGCTTTCGACAGAGAAGGATTCCAATATGACTTGGGCACAAATTTTTTGGTTGGGTCTTGACAAATTTTAATCCAGGGAATAGTTCTTTCAGCTACTAAATTAATCTTATCCGTAAATAAACCAAAATTCTCCTGAATGGTCGGCGATGGTTGTAGGTTCTTAAAGTTTTCTTCAATAGATTCTGTGTATTCTTTCCAATTGGCTTCTTTTAAATTCCTCTTCTTAATATATATTCTTGAATTATTATATCCATAATATGACAGATTTTGCCTGCACAGATATTCTCAAAAAAAAAATGTTTAATATCATCAAAGCTTGCCTAAGTAAATGCTGAGCCCTCGAGAAGCAAAACTCAAAATACAAAAAAACAAATATAGTCCGTCTCGGATATAATTCGGTGCTATTTAGCAAAAAAGCTTGCAAAAACAAATAAAATGGTACGAAAAATTGGGTTAGGTTCCGGTTGCGTATACAAATTTCGACCTTAAATTCATTAATATAGAGGTTTTTTCAGTTTTTCGTGAATATCCCGAAAAGTACGTATGTCTTCGGGATTGCGACCCCTCGGCTGATTCGCGACGATGAGCTCTCTCCGATGGTGCCAAAATTTACTATATAAAAACAAATATGTTCCTTAGATTAAGTACTTTCGGTTGCCCAATAAACTGCCACATCCGGCCCTTCCGTTTTATGAATCTCGGGTTTTAAGTGTCCAGGCGGGACCCCTATTATAATCCTCCTCCTCCACAAAAGAGGGTTAGGTTAGGTTAGGTTTAGGTTAGGTTTATGCAGACGATACGCTAGTACTTGCCGTCGGGGAATCCTTCGCAGGGACCACCGAGCTCGCCGAGCGTGGGGTAGCACTGGTCGTTTCTAAGATCCACGAATTGGGCCTTCGGGTAGCGCCTCATAAATGTGAGGCGCTATGGTTTCATAAACTGCCGCGAACAAGAGAACCACCTGATTCGTCGATCTGCGTAGGTGACGTGCAGGTAAGGGTGGGCCGGTTCATTAGGTACCTTGGGCTCACCCTAGATGGCCGCTGGGGCTTCGAGGAACACATCGAGCGCCTTGTCCCCCGAGTTCAGAGAATAGTAGGTGCCCTACATCGTCTCCTGCCTAACCTCGGGGGACCCTCTGAGGGAGTCCGTCGCCTCTATGCCGGAGTCGTGCGATCCGTGACCCTTTATGGGGCGCCAGTCTGGGGGCACAGGCTGCGCATCCGCCGCTGCAGACAGAAGATACACAGCTTGCAGCGGTTAATGGCCATACGGATCGCACGCGGCTACAGAACAATCTCATATGAGGCGGCGACGATCCTGGCACGCTTTCTGCCCTTCAGTATCCAGGCGGAAGTAGACTCGGCAGTATTCAACCGAG
Source organism: Automeris io (assembly GCA_036320925.1). Taxonomy (NCBI): domain Eukaryota; kingdom Metazoa; phylum Arthropoda; class Insecta; order Lepidoptera; family Saturniidae; genus Automeris; species Automeris io. The sequence continues at coordinate 18,103,465 of JAUDJH010000009.1, forward strand.
TCCGCGAATTCCGTCTAAGAGGCGAAAGCGTGCCTCCCCTGGCGCTCGAAAAGCTGAAGGCAGAAGAACGCCGATCAGCCCTAAGAATTTGGCGCATGCAGCTGGATGAGGTGCGGTGCATGCGCCAGCGCGTGGTCGGTGCCATTCTGCCGAACCTCGAAGCCTGGTTTAATAGTAGGTATCACGTCACCTACCACCTGACACAGGTACTTACGGGACACGGATGTTTCCCTGAGTACCTGTGCAGGTTTGGACGAGAAGTAACGACCCAGTGCTACCACTGCTGTTCGGACCTGGATTCCGCCCAACATACGCTCGCACATTGCCCGGCGTGGGGCAGCGAGCGGCGGGTCCTGGTCCAAAAGATCGGACACGACCTCTCCCTGCCAGCAGTGGTGTCGGCCATGCTGGCAGGATATGACAACTGGAGGGCCGTGGTCTCCTTCTGTGAAGACGTCATGTCCCAGAAGGAGGCCGCAGAGCGAGAGCGGCAGAAGGCCGCTCGAAGAAGACACCGGGGTGCCGGCACATCAGTACCAGCCGATCGGTCGATCCACGACCGGTTGGCTGATGCCTTTGGGGTCGCGGCCGCTCAGGGTGGGGGCCCTGAACGACTGGTTAGTGACCCTCGAGAAGTAGGTAGAGCATTGTGACGTGCTCTGCCTAAATACAATGAGCAGTGTCGGGGAAGATATCTTCCTCCGAGTTTGTGCCCAGCGGGCGCGGCGCGACGGGGCTGCGGCGAATTGATTACAGGTCCCGCGGTCCCCGTCAATGCGCAGAAGAAGTCACCTTGGGGTTTTTAGTCGGTACAAGTCCGACACACCTCGGTTTCGTGCAACCCCCCGTGCGACCGAGACGGTCCCATGAGGATTTTCCCAAAGTAAAAAAAAAAAAAAAAAAAGGTTTAGGTTAGGTTAGGTTTAGGTTAGGTTAGGTTAGGTTAGGTTGGGGTTCGAAGTTCCCGGCGTCGGGACGTGACGACCCCATCGCCCATCGGTTCGCCGGTGCAGTCAGTCAGCCCTCTCCTCACTCCCACCTTACCCTTTCCTTGTATTCCCTTTCATAACCCCATCCTTCCCACGATTTATCCTCCTTATGCCCTCTGTTGTATTCCCCCCTTCTTCTTCTTTTATCTTTCTTCTTCGCTTTTCTCCCCCTTCTATCTCTTCTTCTTTGTTTTTCGTTTTCAACCCCTGCGAGATGTATGGAAATAAGGATGTATGCAAAAAAGAAAAATGGCAGTGCAACAAACAATAGGACTACCCCAGGAGGGTACTGGTCGCTCCGCGGCCGGAGAATCCCTCCCCGGGCTGGAGCCTCTCTCCAGCCCGGGCTGCCCCGCGTTCTCTGGGGGGGGCAACGTTGCACTCGGCGGTAGGGCGGACCCCCCTACCGCACCAACGACAAAGGCTATGCAGATGGATTCCGATTTTGCTTCACCCGCAAGGGTGCCAATGGTGATGTGTGAGAGGCTCGAGGACTCCGACTCCGGTCGGAGTCTTATGTCGGTGACCTCCACAAACTCAGAGCGCAAGAGGCGCTATGCGAGCGCGCTCTCCTCGAGCGGCTCGGACAGGGATGCATCGCCGCTCAAAACCTCGGCGTTCCCTAAGAAAGGACGTCGCCGCCCGCCCACAACAGGCGAACATGTGGGGCTGTGGCAGGCCAAGAAAGAGCTGATGGAAAAGGAGAAGGAGGACAAGGCTCTGCAGGAGCAGAAAGAGCTCATCTTGTCCTCACGGAATGTCCGTCCGCGCGAAACATCGCGGCTCTCCGTAGCATCATCCGAAGATGAGGACAAGCGAGAAGCCTCGGCCGCTGCCTTATTGAAGCGAGCCGAGAGGGACTACGGGCTTATCAGGGACAACATAAAAAAGTCTAAAAACATGAAGGGGACCACGATGAAGGAGATGAAGGAGGCCGCCGATGACATGAGAGAGGTGGTCGACGAACTCCATCGTCGGACGGCCAACGACGAGAACCGTCGGCTCCTTAGGGAGAACGAGCGCCTTCGTTCTCAGCTCAAGGAGCTGATGGAGGATATGGCCGCCGACCGAGCGGAAGCCAGAGCGCGGACGGCACAGGGACTGGCTCCAAGAGCTCCGCCAGCCCCTGCTGCTCCGACGACACCGGACTTGACACAGCTCCGCAGTTGGTTCGACGAAAGGGATCGATCGCTCGTCCAACAGCTGAGCTTCATGATGGACGCAAAGATCGAGGGGCTGCAGGTGGACGGACGTCTTCTTCCTCCCAAGCGCCATCGCCCCCCGCTAGCGGCAGACAGCGCGCGGGACGCCCCTCAGGTGGAGGAGGCCCCGCAGGCCGCGACCGGGGCGGCGAAAAAGAAGAAAAAGAAGAAGAAGAAGAAACCTGCGGCGAACTCGCGGCCCGATCCGACGTCCGGCAGTACCCAACCTCAGGCGAGGGGGAGGGGGAACAGGGACACGGAAAGGGCACAACCGGATTTGACGGTGAGAGAGGCGCCTCGTCAGCCTCCCCCACCAACCACCGGACAAGAAAACACTCCCTGGACTGAGGTTGGCAGAAAGGGAACCAAGCGCCAAGCCCAAAGAGCGCAGAGGGCCGCGCAACGGGACCCTCCTCCGGCTCCCCGCCAGCCTCAGCCTCAGCGGACTCAGAGGAGACAGCAGCAGCCCACCACTGTACGGCTGCGCGCACCTAAAACGGCTGCAGTAATGATTAAGCTGCAGCCGGGGTCGGAGGCGTCGGGCCTGACCTACAAGGAGGTCATGACCAAGGCCAAACAAGGCCTGGACCTACCGAGCCTGGGGATAGAGAGCGGCCTTAGAGTCAAGATTGCGGCCACGGGAGCCCGGATCTTTCAACTCCCGGGCTCCGATAGTGGCGACAAGGCGGACTCTTTGGCCGCCAAACTGAAGGAGCTCCTCCCGCAGGACGGGATCTACGTCTCCAGGCCGGAGAAGAAGGCGGACTTCCGAGTGTCAGGCTTCGACGACTCCACGACCCCGGAAGAGATCCAGGCTGCCGTCGCAAGGCTTGGCGACTGCCCACTGGATCAGATCAAGGTCGGGGTGATCCGTGAGGACAGATCTGGACTATGCTCCGTCATAGTGAACTGTCCTGTGGCAGTCGCCAAGAAGGTGGAGAGCGGGGGCAGACTCATCGTCGGCTTCCTGTCGACACAGGTGAAGATGCTGCCGGCGCGTACAATGCGCTGTTTCCGATGCTTGCAGCCGGGGCACGTACGGGACAAGTGCAAAGCGGAGGTCGACCGCAGCAGACAATGTTACCGCTGCGGTCAGATAGACCACATCGCGCGACAGTGCACCGCAGCAGTCCCGTACTGCTCCATATGCGCGATGGCCGGAAAGCCGGCACAGCACAGCGTCGGCAGCAGGGCCTGCGCCGTCGCCTTCAAGCCGCTCAAGCCCAAGCGAAGTCAGCCTGCAGCTCGGACAGAGCAAGAGCAGCAGGCCCAGGTCCCAGCTCCCGAGAGCGCCCAAGGCGCTGATAGGGCAGCGGACAATCACGTGGAGACCCAGATGACCGTTCCTTAATGGACCACACCCCGCTAAAGTTTCTCCAGGGAAACATCAACCACTGTGCCAGGGCTCAGAACCTTCTCTTTCAGAGCCTGACACAGTGGGGGGTGCATTTGGCGGTGGTGTCGGAGCCCTATTATGTTCCCCCAGACGGCGACTGCTGGGTGGGGGACCTCACGAGCACGGCAGCCATTGTGAGACGGCCGAGCGCTGGTGCCCCTCCTTTTGGTACCATCTTCAGAGGGACGGGGTACGTTGCAGCAGTGGTGGGGGAGATAGTAGTCATCTCTGTATACTTCTCCCCCAACAAGTCGCTAGCCGAGTTCGAGGGGTTCCTCGCCCAGCTTGGAGCCCTGGTGGAACAACTCCGCCCTCGCCCCGTGCTAGTCGCCGGGGATCTCAATGCCAAATCCATGGCATGGGGATGTCCGGGGACGGATGCGTGGGGCGAGGCGGTAGAGGAATGGTTGCTGGGTGCGGGGTTATCCGTAGCCAATGTGGGCCAGGAGCTGACCTGCGTCCGGGCACAGGGCGGATCCATCGTGGATGTCACATTCGCATGCCCCGCCCTGGGCAGTAGGCTTGAGGGATGGAGGGTGCTCGTCGCGGAGGAGACTCTGTCCGACCACCGGTACATCCGGTACTGCATCAAGCCGAGACGGGGGGCCCAGACCAACCCGGGCCCCAGGGACACACGGGGGGACCCTCCTAGGTGGAGCCTAAAGTCCCTCGACGTGGAGCTCCTCAAGGAAGCGGCGGTCGTCCAGACTTGGCTCTCGGAGTCGGGAGGCGACGCTAGCGTGGACGAACAGGCAGACCGGCTCCGGAGAGCCATGACTATAGTCTGCGACGCCTCCATGTCGCGCTTGAGGGGCAGTCCCAACCGTCGCCGGCGCCAGGTGTACTGGTGGTCGGCCGAAATCGCGGAACTCCGCCGCGCCTGCGTTGCGGCCAGACGGGCCTACACCCGAAGCCGCCGCAGGGGGCGTAGAGATGTCGCGAGAGAGGAGTCTCTCTACGCGACGTATAGGCAGAAGTGCGCGGCCCTCAAGGTCGCCATTGCCCGGGCCGTAGATGAGGCCCGAAAGGAGTTGCTGGAGCTCTTAGACCGAGATCCGTGGGGGAGGCCTTATCACATGGTGCGGAACAAGCTCCGCCCATGGTCCCCCCCGCTGACGGAGACGCTCCAGCCAGATCTATTACGGTCTATAGTTTCCTCCCTGTTCCCTGCTAGGGCAGACCACCAGCCCCCACCGATGGTACCTGCTTGGTTCGTAGACAACCAAGACCCACAGGTGCCACCGGTGACCAGGGAGGAGCTAGAGTCCGTAATGGACAAACTGAAGGGCAAGTCCACGGCCCCTGGCCTGGACGGAATCCACGCCAAAGCCTGGGTCCTCTCCTTTGGGGACTTCGAAGAATGGCTGAGGAGGATATTCAACGCCTGCCTGTCCCAAGCTACGATTCCACGGACGTGGAAGACGGGCAGGCTGGTCCTCCTCCAAAAAGGCGGACGTCCGGCCGACTCCCCCTCTGCGTACCGGCCCATCGTTTTAATCGATGAGGTCGCGAAGCTGTTCGAGAGGGTGGTAGCCGACCGGATCACCAAGCATCTCGAGGGAGAGGGTCCAGACCTGGCCAACAACCAGTTTGGGTTCCGCAAGGAAAGGTCGACGATGCATGCGATCCGTCAGCTCAAGTTCCTTGCGCAGGAAGCCGTCTCCAGCGGCGGGGTGCTCATGGCGGTGTCCCTTGACATCGCCAACGCATTTAACACCCTGCCCTGGAACTGCATTAAAGAGGCGTTGCGGTTTCACAGCGTTCCGCTGTACCTGCGCCGCATCATAGGGGCTTACCTGACGGATCGCAGCGTCAGGTACCCGACCCGTAGGGGATGGGAGTCACGGGAAATGACATGTGGGGTTCCACAGGGGTCGGTCCTCGGGCCGCTCCTGTGGAACATAGGTTACGACTGGGTCCTGCGCGGCCAGAATCTACCCGGCGTGAGCGTCATATGTTACGCTGATGACACGCTAGTGGCCGCGCGGGGCAACACCTATCGCCGAGCCGCAATGCTCGCCACTGCGAGCACGGCGCATGTGGTGCGACGAATCAAGGCGCTGGGCCTGGAGGTGGCGCTTAATAAGTCCGAGGCGTTGTGTTTTCGCGGCCTTCGGACCTCGCTGCCCCCAGACGCTCACATCATTGTCGGAGGTGCTCGCATCGCCGTCGGGGAGACCATGCGTTACCTAGGCCTGGTCCTCGACGGCAGATGGGACTTCGGAGAGCACTTCCGGCAAATGATGCCCAAGGTGTTGGCCACAACAAAGGCCCTTGGGCGGCTTATGCCCAACTTAGGCGGGCCAGGGGTGTCTAGCAGACGCCTCTATTGCAACGTGGTCCGCTCCATGATGCTGTATGGAGCCCCGATATGGGCCGACGCTCTGAACAGCCGCAACCTTCCACTATTGCGGCGGCCTCAAAGAGCGTTGGCCATCAAGATCATTCGGGGCTACTCTACGGTATCATGCGACGCGGCCTGCATGATAGCGGGGTCGGTTCCCTGGGACCTGGATGCTCGAGCCCTCGCGTCCCTCTTTACATGGCGCGAGGAGCGAAGAGCCCGGGGCCAGCGAACCGCCCCGACCGAATTACGAGCAAAGAGGCGTCTGCTGGACGCCGACTCAATTGTGACGTGGAGGTCGAGGCTGGAGAACCCTCGATACGGCCGGCGGACGATCGAGGCTATCCGTCCGGTGTTGGCTGAATGGCTTAATAGGGGTCACGGCAGTATCTCCTACCGGCTGACGCAGGTACTCTCGGGGCATGGCAGCTTCGGGTGGTACCTGTGTCGCATAACCGGTAGCGAGCCGGACCCTAAATGCCATCACTGCGGCGGATGCCTTCAAGAGTCCGCCCAGCACGCGCTAGAGGAGTGCCCAGCCTGGGCCTCCGAAAGGACCGACCTGACCAGGGTGGTGGGTGGTGACCTGTCGCTGCCGACGCTCGTTCGCACGATGCTCGGCAGCGAAGGTGCATGGCAGGCGGTCCTCAAATTCTGCGAGGACATTATGGAGAAGAAAGAGGCGGCGGAGAGGGTACGGGAGGCACTCTCTACCCCCGACAACCCCATCCGTCGCCCACGCAGGACTGGACAAAGGAGGAGGGCCTTCGCCAATGGCCTTCCTACCTGAACCGGATTTACGCCCGGGCGGCCGCTTGGGGGAGCGCGCCGTCCACTATTCCAAGGCGAGAGCGGTGTTGTGATGTGTTCCCGTACACCACTCCAAGACACAACTCGAGGTGAGCGAGGGGTGGCTCTTTACACCACCCCTTGCAAATGTGCAAGAGATAGAGGCCTATCTTCTAAGGCCGGACGTCGCTGCGGGTCGGTGAGGCTGATCTCACTGTACCACCGACCCCAGCACATGACGGGAAGAGGAACACCCCGGTGGTTTTAGTCGGGGCAGGTCCGACACACCGGGGGAGCGGCCCCCACTGCTCCCCTGACGGTCCGTAGGGATTTCCACCGGGTTAACAAAAAAAAAAAAAAAAAAAAGGGGTGCGAAGTTGGTCTCACCTCCTCGTGGTGCACCCTGGGCAACAATAGGCAGCAATGTTTTTTAGGCATTGCTGGCTATTGGCGAAGAGGACCAACAATTCCCTCTCCCACCTTTCCCTTTTCCTCCTTCCTTTCTGGCCCTTTCTCGCTACCTCTTCTCCAAAGAGAAGACGAGTGAGAAGGGCCCTGTTACTCCCGCCCCCACCCAACCCCTCTTACCCCCCTACCTTTCCCATCCTTAGTTACTCCCTTGTTCCCATCTCCAGGATTTGCGTGTTAGGTTTTATGTTAGGCTTCTTGTGCTAGGTTATGTTAGGTCGTATGCCCTTTCAATTATATCCCCCCCTTCTCTTTCTTCTTTGTTCTTCGTTTTCCCTCCCTCTTTATCCCTTCCCTCTTTTATTTGTCTTCGAACTCCAGCGTGATAGGTATAAAAATCTGATGAATGAGAAAGCAATGATGAAGAAAGCACTCGGCAAAAAAGTACTACCCCAGGAGGGTACCGGTCGCATTGCGGCCGGAGAATCCCTCCCAGGGCGGGAGCTTCGTTCCCGCTCTGGCAGCCCCTCGTTTTCTGGGGGGGGCAACCCAGTGCTTGGCGGTAGGGCCGATCCCCCTATCGCACCGACGACCCACGCTAACACTACGGACGCTGATATTATGAGTAATAGAGAGCTCCGCGTGTCGTTGGAGCGACTAGACTTGTCTGGGCTCTCTGACGACACGGGGAGCGTGATGTCGTACGACTCCGGCTCGCTGGAGCGAAAGCGCTCCTACCGCTTGTTCCGCTCGGACAGCGAGCCGGAGGTCGATGTCCCTGCCAAGTTCTTGGCGGGTGAAGGAGAAACCAAGCCCACGAGGGCTCGAGGTCGCCCTTCCACGCATGGTCGATACGTCGGCCTGTGGGAAGCCAAAAAACAACTGCTGGTGGAGCAGCAGCTCGAGGAGAACCGGACAGCTCGCCAAGAGCTTGAGGAAACGGCGCGGAGCGCTCGTACTCGCGACAAGCCGCTAGATGCGGCCCCTGTCGATGAGGGTAACTCCGCGTACGCCCAAAAAGCGAGGATTGACCGAGGTGCGGACTTGCTTACCAACTTGGTGGCCAAGTCCAAAAACCTTAAGGGCTCGGTCGTACATGAAGCCAAGGTGACCATAGCGGACATCAAGGAGGCCGCCTATGAGCTCGCCCAAAGTACGGTCACGGAGGAAACTAGAAAGGTCCACGCAGAAAACAACATGCTGCGGACACGCCTCCGTGACCTCGAAGAGGAATTTGTGGCGTTTCGCCGTGAGATGCGCCACAGGGACAGGCACGGCCCACTGCGCACCCATCCGCCAGCGGGTACGACTGAAACCCCAGAGGAGTCCATGCCCACAGGCCTCTTTGACCTTCGTGCGTCAATAAATGAAGCCGTGGGTATGATAAAAGGAGTACGTGACCGGCTGGGCACCTTGGAGGCTCGCCTCCTGCGCCCTCCGCTCAAAGCCGACGGAGCGTCTTCGGCGGCGAAGACAGCCGCGCGAAAGACCAAAAGGTCCAAGCCGGCTGCCAGCGCCGCTGAGGATGCCCCGAGTGGCATCGATGAAGAACTTGGGCTTGGCTCCTCAACGGTCCTCCCCCCCCTTAGAACTCCCAAGGGTAAGGGGAAGGGCAAAAAGAGTCGGCCACCTGTTCCCCCTGCTGTAGACACGCCTGCTGAGAAACTGCCCTCTTCTCTCCCACCTCCAACATCGTCCCAGGCTCCGGACACGGAGCGACCCTGGACAGAGATAGGGAAGGGGGGTAAGCCAAAGCGGGCTACAAATAAAAAGAAGACTGCCCCTCAACAGCCAAAGCAGCGAGAGGCCGCAAAGGAAAAGAAGAAGAAGGCGAAGCCTCTGGAGATTCGGCCCCCGAAAACCGGAGCCATTATCATGAGGCTGAAGCCCGGAGTGGAGGAGCGCGGAGTGACCTACAGCTCCGTGATGAAGTCGACGTCTGGTCAGGTGTTGAGTGCCCTGGCTGCACTGGGTATCGACAACATCGACATACGGGGTACACTCACGGATGCCAGAAAAATCCTGGTGCCCGGGGACCCCGCAGAAGTGGAGAAGAAGGCAGATGCCTTATATGAATCCTTGAAGGGCATCCTCTCAGAGGAGGAAGTGCAGCTGTCGAGACCTGTGAAGTGCGTCAGCCTTCGCGTCTCCGGTCTCATTGACTCCACCACTAAGATGGATGTCCGGGCTGCCTTTAAAATTATGGGCAACTGCCCGGCGACGCATGCCGACCGTATCAGGTCGAGCGAAATAAGGTGGAGCAGATTTGGCCTAGGCACCTGCTGGGTAACTTGCCCAGCCGAAGTCGCCAAAACTGCTATTGATGCGAAGATGAAAATCGGCTGGGTAAGACCCCAGATCAAGATTGTGCCGACCCCCGTGCTCCGGTGCTACAAGTGCCTGGAGCCCGGGCACGTGGGTCAGTGTTGCCAGGCCAAAGTGGACCGCTCTGACCTGTGCCTTCGGTGTGCAGAGCCAGGACACAAGTCCATGGACTGCCGGGCTAAGACCCGTTGTGCGGTGTGCGCGGCCGCAGGTTTAGCTGCAGGCCACAGAGTCGGCGGCGAAGCTTGCGCCGCCGCGCGAAGGCCTATACGGGCCAAATGGAGAAAGGGCAACGCCCAGGCCGCCACCGCGGCCGAAAACGTGTCGCGGGAGGAGTCTCTGCCCATCTTGGAGGCTCCCCAAGGAGTGCCGAGCAGTACTGCCTGAGGGGGCTGCTGTTCGGCTATACTCCAGTGGTGACGTGCGTGTTCCCACGCACCACTTGGCGAAGGGGGGGTGGTGATCACTCTTCTATCCCACCTCTCCTATGACTGTGACGTTGCCCTTTGGGCTTATCGCGCGTCGGGCCGCGGTCAGGCCACTGCCACGTTCCCGTAGCCCGGCGTACCATGCGCGTGGAGAGGAACACCCGGTGGTTTTAGCCAGTGAGAGTCTGGCACACCGGGGGGGCGGCCCTCACCGCCCCCCTGACGGCCCATAATGGGTTTCCACCGGGTTAACAAAAAAAAAAAAAAAAAAAGGTTAGGTTAGGTTAGCTCGTTTTTTCAGTTTTTCGTGATTATCTCGAGAAGTACTTATCGGAGAGAGGAGCACGATACGTCAAAAGTCGCGTCTCGTAAGGGCGCACACGCTGGAGCCGAAAGATGAGCAGGTCTCAATATAAAAAGATGATGATGGTGATGATTATGTTTCACCGACGTAGTGTTGGGTCCTGTGGGTTCCAGTATTCTCGGATTCGGGATTGCGACCCCTCGGCTGATTCGCGACGATGAGCTCTCTCCGATATGGCAAAAATTTATTATATAAAATCTGATATGTTCCTTAAAAACAGTACTTTCGTCCGCCCGCTAAACTGCCACTTCCGGCCCTTTCGTTTTATAAATCACGGGTTTTAGGTGTCCAGGCAGATCCCCGGGGACGCGTCCCTCGTGCTGCAGGTGAAAAAGAAGCTATAGGCCGAATAATGTAATTTTCAGAAATTTTTAAAATTTATATGAAAATAGCGCCTTGTAAAATTTTATTACTATGTTCAATTTATGTGTTAATTTGGACTAAAAATGGGGTCCAGATCTTTAATTATGGACGTGCCAGGGCGGGATCACTAATATAATCCTCCTCCCCCACAAAATATTTAACCGGGACAAGAAATAAGGGTCAAAAGGGATGGGCAATTTCTATAACAACTAAAAAAGAGAAAAACTATATACTATCTGACCTTATTGGCACTTGGGGCGAGCAGGGACAGCTATTAATTTGCACAGTTGTTTCTCAAAACCTTCCCTATGGAAGGAAGGAAGACGTTCAACACGACACTACGCAGGCCTCCCGGCAGGAAGAACGAGCACTCTCAGTATTCGCTCTGCAATATTTATAGCGTTAACATATATAAGTACGACACACCTTATAACAATCACAAAAGCCAACAAGCAAGAGGATCTAGTTTTTTTAAAAAACTCACAATTCGTGGTCTCCTACAATTTTCTACAAGCTATATGCAAAGCAATGCTGTTCTAAGATCTCAATGATCAAGCAAATCAGGTCAAAAGCACTTCGAAAACACTGTTTTAATCTGAATACTAATTTCTAATTGCTAATAGTATGAAAAACAAAGGCAGACTGTCGGTTACAATTTTGATTTGACGGCCGTTTGTGAGTTAGGCTCAGAATTCTATACAAAAATTCCCTTCTCACAACCCTCTTTGTTTCTATATAATTTATGACTGTTCAAAAAGAAAGCAGATAGAAAAAAATTTATATTTAATAAATTTAATATTTGACAAATTCAATATTTTGTTCGTTTAATCCAATATTCGATTTTGCCTGCACAGATATTCTCAAAAAAAAAATGTTTAATATCATCAAAGCTTGCCTAAGTAAATGCTGAGCCCTCGAGAAGCAAAACACAAAATACAAAAAAACAAATATAGTCCGTCTCGGATATAATCCGGTGCTATTTAGCAAAAAAGCTTGCAAAAACAAATAAAATGGTACGAAAAATTGGGTTAGGTTCCGGTTGCGTATACAAATTTCGACCTTAAATTCATTAATATAGAGGTTTTTTCAGTTTTTCGTGAATATCCCGAAAAGTACGTATGTCTTCGGGATTGCGACCCCTCGGCTGATTCGCGACGATGAGCTCTCTCCGATGGTGCCAAAATTTACTATATAAAAACAAATATGTTCCTTAGATTAAGTACTTTCGGTTGCCCAATAAACTGCCACATCCGGCCCTTCCGTTTTATGAATCTCGGGTTTTAAGTGTCCAGGCGGGACCCCTATTATAATCCTCCTCCTCCACAAAAGAGGGTTAGGTTAGGTTAGGTTTAGGTTAGGTTAGGTTTAGGTTAGGTTAGGTTAGGTTAGGTTAGGTTAGGTTGGGGTGCGAAGTTGGTCTCACCTCCTCGTGGTGCACCCTGGGCAACAATAGGCAGTAATGTTTTAGGCATTGCTGGCTATTGGCGAAGAGGACCAACAATTCCTTCTCCCATCTCCCACTTTACCTCGTATTCCCGTCTCGTCTCTCTCATCCCTTCTCAGTTATTACTCCCACTCCTACCCCATCCACACTTACTCCCGTCTTCCTCAACTCCTGGTATAGTATGTTAGGTTTCTTCGATAGGGTATTCTGTTAGGTTATGTTAGGCGACGTATGACTTCTTTTCTATCTTCCTACTTCTTCTTCTATTATCTATTTCTTCTTCTTCCCACCTTATGTCCCCTTTTACCCCTTTTCTTCTTTCTTCACTACCTGCGGAAGGATAAAAATCTGATGAATGTCAAAAAATACCATGGCAGTACAATTAAACAAGTTATTACCCCAGGAGGGTACCGGCCGCTCCGCGGCAGGAGAATCCCTCCCCGGGTTGGACTCGTCCGACCCGGGCTGCCCCGCGTTCTCTGGGGGGGGCAAAATTGTACTCCGCGGTAGGGATATCCCCCCTACCGCTCCGACGACGAAAGCTATTCCCAAGGATTCCGATGTTTCACCCGCAAGGGTTCCATTAGTAGTGTGCACACGACTAGAGGACTCTGATTCCGGCCAGAGCCTCATGTCGGTCACGTCAACGGCGTCAGATCGCAAGAGGCGATATAGAAGCGCTCGCTCGTCCGACTCCGACGAGGACGCTTCCCAAAAGGTGGTGGCGACAGCCAAACGGGGCAGAGGTCGTCCTCCGACTACCGGCGAGCACGTCGGCCTCCGGGCCGCTAAAAAGGAGCTGCTCGCCCTGGAGAAGGAGGACAGGCTGCTCCAGGAGCGGAAAGAGCTAGCCGAGGCGTCGCGGGGTGCCCGCCCGCGAGTGACCCAGCTCTCTGCAACACCCACCATAGACGATGACACAACCTCCTATGGCTGCCGGGAAGCCATGGAGAAGCACCTGTCGGTGATAACGCATGCCCTTGTAAAGTCTAAAAATGTCAAGGGCAGCGTTATTCACGAGGTGAAGGAGGCGGTACGAGGCGCCATGGAGGTTATGGAGACCGCCCTCCGCGCAACAGCTAGCGAAGACAATAGAAAGTTGCGCCTGGAGAACCAGCGTCTAAAGGACAAGGTACGCGATCTCCAGGACGACGTGGCGGCGCTGCGCGCGGAGGTGCGCAGCAGAAACTCCTTGGGGTTGGACCTCCCGTCCTCCTCAAAGGCACCAGATAGGACCCAGCCCAGATCCTTGGAAGAGGTCGAGGAATCCCTCTTCCAAAGGCTGGCCTTCAGACAGGACGCGAGGATTGAGGGCTTGCAGGTTGATGGTCGACTCCTCCCTGCAAAGAACCACCGTCCCCCTCTGGCCTTCGAAGGGAAACCGAAAGAGGTACAGCAGGAAACTGAGGGACAGAAAAAGGGAAAGAAAAAGAAAAAGAAGACCAAGAAGAGCAAGGAGGAGTCGACGCAAGTCGGCAAGCAACAGGAGGAGCCCGCGCCCAACCCCGTATCGTCTAAGGGGAAGGGTAAGGGCAAGAGGACGAAGGTTCCCGCCCAACCAGATCAGGAGGTCGAGCAGCCACAGCTCCCTCCTGAGTCGGGACCTTCACAGGAGCTGAGCTGGAAGGAGGTCGTCAGCAAAACGACCAGGCGCAAGACTCGTCGGGCAGAGCAAGCGCCTACCCGCTCGGCTCCTCCCCTCCCTCCTCCACAGAGGGCTCCTAGGCGGGCGGAACAGCCGAGGCCTCGGCTGAAAGTACCGCGAACGGCGGCGGTAATAGTGAGGTTGCCGCCTGCAGCGGAGGAGAAGGGCCTCACATATGGCAACGTCCTCACCGAGGCCAAGAACCGGCTCGACCTCAACGAGCTTGGCATCAGCGAGGGCTTTAGGGTGAAGGTGGCAGTCACGGGAGCGCGCATCCTGCAGATCCCCGCGACTGCCAACGCTGATGCGGCCACTCAGCTGGCCGAAAAGCTGCGTCAGGTCCTCCCCCAGGAGGTGGCCATATCACAGCCAACAAAGATGGCTGACCTCAGGGTCTCGGGGTTAGACGACTCAGTGACCCAGGAGGAGGTGGCCGCGGCGGTCGCTAGGGTGGGCGAGTGCCGAGCTGACACGGTCAGGGTGGGAGTCATCCGCCAGGATCGCACAGGACTCGGCTCGGTCCTGGTGAAGTGCCCGGTGGCCGCCGCGCAAAAGGTGGTAGACCGCGGCCGGATCCTAGTTGGAATCGTCTCGGCCCAAGTGACACTCCTGCAGTCCCGTGTCCTGCGCTGTTTCCGATGCCTAGAGCCGGGACACGTGCAGTGCACTTGTAAGGCCGAGGTGGATAGGAGCCGGCAGTGCTACCGATGCGGTCAGCTCGGCCACCTCGCTCGCGAGTGCAATGCGGCAACTCCGTATTGCGCCGTGTGCGGGGCAGCCGGCAAACCAGCTAAACACGCAGTGGGGGGGAAGGCCTGTGCGGTGGCCACCAAGCCCCTCCGAACTAAGAAGACGAAGACGCCAGTTGCTCCACCTGACACGGAGCAAATGCGCGATGCTCCGATGTCCGAGGGCGCTTCTGGCGTCAATAGGACGACGAGCGAGCCGATCCCAGAATCCACGGCCACTTAATGGATCACACCCGAATCAAATTCCTTCAAGGGAATATCAACCACTGTGCCAGGGCTCAGGACCTTCTTTCCCAATCCCTGGCCCAGTGGGGGATCCATTTGGGTGTGGTCTCCGAGCCGTATTTTGTTCCCCCAGACGGCTCCGGCTGGGTGGGGGATGTCACAAACTCGGCGGCCATCGTCATCAGGCCAGCCGCGGGTATCCCTCCCCTTGGCAATGTCACGAGGGGTACGGGTTACGTCGCGGCCACACTGGGGGAGTTAACGATCATCTCCGTTTACTTCTCCCCCAGCAAGCCTTTCGCCGAGTTTGAGGGGTTCCTTGCCCAGCTCGGAGCCCTTGTGGTGAGGACTCTTCCTCGCCCCTTGATCGTCGCCGGCGACTTCAATGCCAAGTCCACGGCTTGGGGCTGTCCGGCGACGGACACTCGGGGCGAGGCCATGGAAGAGTGGGTTCTTGGGGTCGGCTTGTCCGTCGCCAACACAGGAAATGAGAACACGTGCGTGCGTGCGCGGGGTGGGTCTATTGTTGATATAACACTGGCCTGCCCCGCCATGGCACGCCGTATCCAACGATGGCGGGTAATTACGGAGGAGGAGACCCTCTCCGACCACCGCTACATCCGTTACGAGCTGAATCCGCGTCGGGGGGCCCAGCCCAACACGGGCCCCAGGGACGCGCGCAGAGACCCTCCAAGGTGGCGTCTGCCCACCCTGGATGCGGACCTCTTGAAGGAGGCGGCGATCGTCCAGGCCTGGATTCCGGGGCCGGATGGCGAAGTTCGAGTGGAGGAAGAGGCGGACCGACTCCGGAGAGCCATGACGGTCGCCTGCGACGCCTCCATGCTGCGCGCGAGGAGCGGTCCCAACCGACGGCGGAGACGGGTGTTCTGGTGGTCGGAGGAGATTGCACAGCTCAGGAGAGAGTGTGTGGCGGCTAAACGGGCATATACCCGGAGCCGTAGAAGGCGAAGACGCGATCTAGAGAGGGAGGCAACCCTGTACGCCACATACAGGGACAATCGCGCCTCCCTCGAAATAGAGATCGCGAGGGCCAAAGACAGAGCCCGCCAGGAGCTGCTGGAGATGCTCGATAGGGATCCGTGGGGGACACCATACCGCATGGTGCGGAACAAACTCCGCCCGTGGTCTCCCCCGCTGACACAGACACTCCAGCCGCAACTGGTCGGCCAAATAGTGTCCTCCCTGTTCCCACAGGGGGCAGATCATCAGCCCCCGCCAATGGTGCCTCCTTGGGCCGTCGTCTCCGACGACCCTGAGGTGCCACTGGTCACCAGGGAGGAGCTAAGCTCTGTCTTTGAGCGCATAAAGGGTAAATCTACGGCTCCGGGCTTGGACGGCGTACACGCCAAGGTCTGGGTCCTCGCCTTCGATGCCATGGAAGAATGGTTGAGGAGACTCTTTAACGCCTGCCTGTCGCAAGCCGCGATACCCAGGCGGTGGAAGACGGGCAGGCTAGTTCTCCTCGCCAAGGCGGGACGTCCGGTCGACTCCCCCTCTGCTTATAGGCCTATCGTCTTGATTGACGAGGTGGCGAAGGCCTTCGAGAGGGTGGTTGTCGGCCGCATAGTCGATCATCTAGAGGGCGAGGGTCCAGACCTGGCGGAGAACCAATTTGGGTTCCGCCGAGGAAGGTCCACCGTGGATGCGGTCCTAAAGGTTAAGGCGTCTGCGCAGGCGGCAGTCTCCAGTGGTGGGGTGATGTTGGCGGTGTCCCTTGACATCGCCAACGCCTTCAACACCATGCCCTGGAGCTGCATCAAGGAGGCACTGCGGTACCACAACATACCGCAGTACCTGCGCAGAGTCATCGACGCCTACCTGAGGGACCGCTGGGTCACCTACCCAACGCAGCGGGGCTGGGCGGATTGGGAGATGTCTCGCGGTGTTCCACAGGGGTCTGTCTTAGGGCCCCTCTTGTGGAACATCGGGTACGACTGGGTCCTGCGCGGGCAGAACCTACCAGGCGTAGAACTCGTCTGCTACGCAGACGACACATTGGTTACTGCCCGCGCCAGGAATTACCGCCTGGCCTCGATGCTGGCAACGGCCGGTACGGCCCATGTTGTGCGCCGAATTCGCGCTTTGGGCCTGGAGGTGGCACTTCAAAAGACCGAGGTCCTGTGTTTTCACGGGCCCCGGTCTGCACCACCTCCAGACGCCCATATCATTATAGGCGGAGTGCGAATTGCCGTCGGGGGCACAATGAAATATCTCGGTCTCGTCCTCGACGGCAGATGGAAATTCGGCGCACACTTTGACCGGTTGTTGCCGAAAGTGGTAGGTGCAGCCGCTGCTTTGAAGCGGCTGATGCCCAACATCGGTGGACCTGGGGTGTCCTGCAGACGCCTCTACATGAATGTGGTCCGGTCCATGGCACTGTATGGTGCCCCGGTTTGGGCCGACGCTCTCAACAGCCACAATATAAGGCTGTTGCGCCGCCCTCAAAGGGCTCTGGCGATAGCGTCGGTCCGGGGGTACGCCACAGTGTCATGCGATGCGGCCTGCCTGCTGGCGGGGTCGGTTCCCTGGGACCTGGACGCCCGAGCCCTCGCGTCACTCTATACATGGCGCGAGGAGCAAAGGGCCCGGGGCCAGCGACCGGCCCCGACCGAAGTCAAGGGAAAGAGGCGTCTGCTGGACGCCGACTCAATAGAGCAATGGCGACTCAGGCTGGAGCATTCAGCCTACGGCCTGCGGACGATCGAGGCAATTCGTCCGATACTTAAGGATTGGTTAGAGCGGCGCCACGGTGTGGTCTCCTACCGGATGGCGCAGGTATTCACTGGGCATGGCAGCTTTGGTGGATACCTGTGCCGCACAACTGGTAGCGAGCCCACACAGAGGTGCCACCATTGTGCGGATTGCCTCGATGAGTCCGCACAACATGTCATAGAGGAATGCCCAGCCTGGGCTACGGAGAGGGCCGCACTCGTCAGGGTGGTGGGTGGCGACCTGTCACTGCCGGCACTCGCTCGCGCGATGGTCGGTAGTGACAGGGCATGGCAGGCGGTCCTCTCCTTCACGGAGGCGACAATGAAGGTGAAGGAGGCGGCGGAGCGGGATCGGGAGGCAATATCCACCCCCGACAACCCAATCCGCCGCCCAGCTCGGACTGGACGCCGGAGGAGGGCTTACGCCAACAGCCTTCCTCCGTGACACGAATATACGCCGGGCGGCGCGCTTTGAGGGAGTGCGTCGCCCAGATCCTGGCGTGAGCGGTGTGAGACGTGTTCCCGCACACCGCTCTGATGACAATATCAAGGAGATGAGGGGGGGGTGGCTCTTTACACCACTCTCCCCGAAATGTGTTAGGTGTACGCGGGGGGCGGCGACTATTTAACCGTTCCCCCGCCTAGTAGGTGAGGCCTGCACAAGGCCGGACGTCGCCGGATGCCGAGGAAGATGGCTCGGCTTTGCCCTTAGCATCCGGCAGACGAGAGAAGGAGCACCCCGGTGGTTTTAGTCGGGGCAGGTCCGACACACCGGGGGAGCGGCCCTCACCGCTCCCCTGAGGGTCCGTAGGGATTTCCACCGGGTTAACAAAAAAAAAAAAAAAAAAGGTTAGGTTAGGTTAGCTCGTTTTTTCAGTTTTTCGTGATTATCTCGAGAAGTACTTATCGGAGAGAGGAGCACGATACGTCAAAAGTCGCGTCTCGTAAGGGCGCACACGCTGGAGCCGAAAGATGAGCAGGTCTCAATATAAAAAGATGATGATGGTGATGATTATGTTTCACCGACGTAGTGTTGGGTCCTGTGGGTTCCAGTATTCTCGGATTCGGGATTGCGACCCCTCGGCTGATTCGCGACGATGAGCTCTCTCCGATATGGCAAAAATTTATTATATAAAATCTGATATGTTCCTTAAAAACAGTACTTTCGTCCGCCCGCTAAACTGCCACTTCCGGCCCTTTCGTTTTATAAATCACGGGTTTTAGGTGTCCAGGCAGATCCCCGGGGACGCGTCCCTCGTGCTGCAGGTGAAAAAGAAGCTATAGGTCGAATAATGTAATTTTCAGAAATTTTTAAAATTTATATGAAAAAGCGCCTTGTAAAATTTTATTACTATGTTCAATTTATGTGTTAATTTGGACTAAAAAAGGGGTCCAGATCTTTAATTATGGACGTGCCAGGGCGGGATCACTAATATAATCCTCCTCCCCCACAAAATATTTAACCGGGACAAGAAATAAGGGTCAAAAGGGATGGGCAATTTCTATAACAACTAAAAAAGAGAAAAACTATATACTATCTGACCTTATTGGCACTTGGGGCGAGCAGGGACAGCTATTAATTTGCACAGTTGTTTCTCAAAACCTTCCCTATGGAAGGAAGGAAGACGTTCAACACGACACTACGCAGGCCTCCCGGCAGGAAGAACGAGCACTCTCAGTATTCGCTCTGCAATATTTATAGCGTTAACATATATAAGTACGACACACCTTATAACAATCACAAAAGCCAACAAGCAAGAGGATCTAGTTTTTTTAAAAAACTCACAATTCGTGGTCTCCTACAATTTTCTACAAGCTATATGCAAAGCAATGCTGTTCTAAGATCTCAATGATCAAGCAAATCAGGTCAAAAGCACTTCGAAAACACTGTTTTAATCTGAATACTAATTTCTAATTGCTAATAGTATGAAAAACAAAGGCAGACTGTCGGTTACAATTTTGATTTGACGGCCGTTTGTGAGTTAGGCTCAGAATTCTATACAAAAATTCCCTTCTCACAACCCTCTTTGTTTCTATATAATTTATGACTGTTCAAAAAGAAAGCAGATAGAAAAAAAATTATATTTAATAAATTTAATATTTGACAAATTCAATATTTTGTTCGTTTAATCCAATATTCGATTTTGCCTGCACAGATATCCTAAAAAAAAAAATGTTTAATATCATCAAAGCTTGCCTAAGTAAATGCTGAGCCCTCGAGAAGCAAAACTCAAAATACAAAAAAACAAATATAGTCCGTCTCGGATATAATCCGGTGCTATTTAGCAAAAAAGCTTGCAAAAACAAATAAAATGGTACGAAAAATTGGGTTAGGTTCCGGTTGCGTATACAAATTTCGACCTTAAATTCATTAATATAGAGGTTTTTTCAGTTTTTCGTGAATATCCCGAAAAGTACGTATGTCTTCGGGATTGCGACCCCTCGGCTGATTCGCGACGATGAGCTCTCTCCGATGGTGCCAAAATTTACTATATAAAAACAAATATGTTCCTTAGATTAAGTACTTTCGGTTGCCCAATAAACTGCCACATCCGGCCCTTCCGTTTTATGAATCTCGGGTTTTAAGTGTCCAGGCGGGACCCCTATTATAATCCTCCTCCTCCACAAAAGAGGGTTAGGTTAGGTTAGGTTTAGGTTAGGTTAGGTTTAGGTTAGGTTAGGTTAGGTTAGGTTAGGTTAGCTCGTTTTTTCAGTTTTTCATGATTATCTCGAGAAGTACTTATCGGAGAGAGGAGCACGATACGTCAAAAGTCGCGTCTCGTAAGGGCGCACACGCTGGAGCCGAAAGATGAGCAGGTCTCAATATAAAAAGATGATGATGGTGATGATTATGTTTCACCGACGTAGTGTTGGGTCCTGTGGGTTCCAGTATTCTCGGATTCGGGATTGCGACCCCTCGGCTGATTCGCGACGATGAGCTCTCTCCGATAGTGCAAAAATTTATTATATAAAATCTGATATGTTCCTTAAAAACAGTACTTTCGTCCGCCCGCTAAACTGCCACTTCGGCCCTTTCGTTTTATAAATCACGGGTTTTAGGTGTCCAGGCAGATCCCCGGGGACGCGTCCCTCGTGCTGCAGGTGAAAAAGAAGCTATAGGTCGAATAATGTAATTTTCAGAAATTTTTAAAATTTATATGAAAAAGCGCCTTGTAAAATTTTATTACTATGTTCAATTTATGTGTTAATTTGGACTAAAAAAGGGGTCCAGATCTTTAATTATGGACGTGCCAGGGCGGGATCACTAATATAATCCTCCTCCCCCACAAAATATTTAACCGGGACAAGAAATAAGGGTCAAAAGGGATGGGCAATTTCTATAACAACTAAAAAAGAGAAAAACTATATACTATCTGACCTTATTGGCACTTGGGGCGAGCAGGGACAGCTATTAATTTGCACAGTTGTTTCTCAAAACCTTCCCTATGGAAGGAAGGAAGACGTTCAACACGACACTACGCAGGCCTCCCGGCAGGAAGAACGAGCACTCTCAGTATTCGCTCTGCAATATTTATAGCGTTAACATATATAAGTACGACACACCTTATAACAATCACAAAAGCCAACAAGCAAGAGGATCTAGTTTTTTTAAAAAACTCACAATTCGTGGTCTCCTACAATTTTCTACAAGCTATATGCAAAGCAATGCTGTTCTAAGATCTCAATGATCAAGCAAATCAGGTCAAAAGCACTTCGAAAACACTGTTTTAATCTGAATACTAATTTCTAATTGCTAATAGTATGAAAAACAAAGGCAGACTGTCGGTTACAATTTTGATTTGACGGCCGTTTGTGAGTTAGGCTCAGAATTCTATACAAAAATTCCCTTCTCACAACCCTCTTTGTTTCTATATAATTTATGACTGTTCAAAAAGAAAGCAGATAGAAAAAAATTTATATTTAATAAATTTAATATTTGACAAATTCAATATTTTGTTCGTTTAATCCAATATTCGATTTTGCCTGCACAGATATTCTCAAAAAAAAAATGTTTAATATCATCAAAGCTTGCCTAAGTAAATGCTGAGCCCTCGAGAAGCAAAACACAAAATACAAAAAAACAAATATAGTCCGTCTCGGATATAATCCGGTGCTATTTAGCAAAAAAGCTTGCAAAAACAAATAAAATGGTACGAAAAATTGGGTTAGGTTCCGGTTGCGTATACAAATTTCGACCTTAAATTCATTAATATAGAGGTTTTTTTTTTTTTTTTTTTTTTTTTTTTTTTCAGTTTTTCGTGAATATCCCGAAAAGTACGTATGTCTTCGGGATTGCGACCCCTCGGCTGATTCGCGACGATGAGCTCTCTCCGATGGTGCCAAAATTTACTATATAAAAACAAATATGTTCCTTAGATTAAGTACTTTCGGTTGCCCAATAAACTGCCACATCCGGCCCTTCCGTTTTATGAATCTCGGGTTTTAAGTGTCCAGGCGGGACCCCTATTATAATCCTCCTCCTCCACAAAAGAGGGTTAGGTTAGGTTAGGTTTAGGTTAGGTTAGGTTTAGGTTAGGTTTAGGTTAGGTTAGGTTCGGTTAGGTTAGGTTAGGTTAGGTTAGGTTAGGTTAGGTTCATAAGGGGTGCGAAGTTGGTCTCACCTCCTCGTGGTGCACCCTGGGCAATAGGCAGCAATGTTTTTAGGCATTGCTGGCTATTGGCGAAGAGGACCAACAATTCCTTCTCCCACCTCCCCTTTACCTTGTATTCCCGTCTCGTCTCTCTCATCCCTTCTCAGTCATTACTCCCTCTCACATCCCATCCCCACTTACTCCCGTCTTCCCCTATTCCAGGTCAGATGTGTTAGGTTATTTTGTTAGGGATTTTATGATAGGTTATGTTAGGATTGTATGTTGTTTTCTTTTGTATTCCCCCCTTCTTGCTCTGTTTTCTTTCTTCTTCTATTTTCTACCCCCTCTATCTTCTTCTTCTGTTTTCTTCTACTTTCAACCCCTGCGAGACTAGTATGGAAATCTGATGAATGTCAAAAAAGAAATGATGGATAAAGCATTGTGTCAAATAGTATTACCCCAGGAGGGTACCGGCCGCTCCGCGACCGGAGAATCCCTCCCAGGGCGGGAGCTTCGCTCTCGCTCTGGCAGCCCCTCGTTCTCTGGGGGGGGCAAACCAATGCTTGGCGGTAGGGCTGACTCCCCTACCGCTCCGACGACCACGGCTACCCACACGGTTTCCGATTCTGCCAAAGGAAGAGAGCTCCGGGTCTCCCTGGAGCGAAGAGATCTAGACTCGGACGACTCGGCGTCCAGCCGAATGTCCTGCAACTCCGGCTCGCTGGAGCGAAAGCGGTCATACCGCTTGCTCTGCTCGGACAGCGAGCCGGACATAGACGTGCCCGCCAAGTTCGTGGCGGTCCCCGAGAGGGGAAAGGGTAGGCCTCCCACGACCGGTAAGTATGTCGGCTTGTGGGCGGCGAAGAAGCAGCTCAAGGCCGAGCAGAAGGAGGCAGAGGAGCTGCAGGCTCGGCGTGACCTGCTCCAGACGTCGCGCAACTCTCGTCCACGAGAGACGTCCCGTCTCTTGGTCACCTCGGCCGAGGACGAAGGCGACTCCGTCTATGATAGGAGCGCCCGAATGCTGAGGAATGCCGGCTTGGTGAGAGAACTGTTCGCCAAGTCGAAGAACATTAAGGGCACCATCCATCGAGATGCCAAGATGGCTCTGGATGCTCTAGAGGCGGATATAGAGGCCTCCAAGGCCTCTACAGTTAATGAGGAGATCCGGAAGCTCCACTCGGAAAATGTCCGGTTAAGGAGAGAACTGCAGGAGATGCGAGAGGACTACGCCGCACTCCGCGCAGAAATAAGAGAGTACAACAGGCAGGGTCTTCTGCTGCCTCCCGCCAGAGACCCTGCCCACCCGGACGAGACACAGCCCCACGACCTTGCCGAGATCCGCTCGGTACTAAGCGAGGTCGTGGGTACCATGAGGGACATGCAGCGGCGGTACGACGTGCTGGAGGGCAAGCTCCTGCGACCGCCGCTGCAGCATGAGAGGGCGCCTCCCGCGGCGAAGAAAGCCGCGCGAAAGGCTAAGCCCAAGCCGGCAGACGACGCCGCAGAAGACATCCTCACTACGGATATGGACGCACCGGGGCCCAGCCTCAGCCCCAACCCCAAGCCCACCAAAGGTAAGGGGAAGGGGAAGAAGAGCCGCCCCGCTGCCAACACGGACGCGACATCTCTGGAGGCACCCCCACCACCTCCAACTTCGACCCAGCCCGCCGATACCGAGGGGGGCTGGTCAGAGGTGGTGAAGAGGGGCAAGCCCTCCAGACCGAAGAGAGAAGTCAGGGGCCCCTCCAAAACGGCTCCCAAACAGAAGGAGAAACCAGCGCGGAAACTCAAAATCCGGCCACCCAAGACGGCCGGAGTGATCCTGCAGCTGACGCCCCAGGCGATCGAGAGAGGCGTGTCGTTTAAAACGATCCTAGAGGAGTCGCGTGGAGAGGTGCACGGTCATCTGATCGGCCTCGGCCTTCGTGACATCGCCATCAGAGGCACACTCACAGACGCGCGCATCATCCGCGTGCCCGGTGAGCCCAAGGAGGCCGAGGAGAAGGCGGATGCCCTCCTCGAGGTTCTAAAGGAGATCCTCCCAGCGGAGGACGTGAAGGTCTCGCGGCCATACAAACGCGCAGACCTAAAATTCACGGGCCTCGACGACTCCGTCAACTGGGAGGACCTTAAGAGCGCAATCGCCATGGTGGGAGGCTGCCCGGAGGAGCAAGTCCGGGCCAGCCAAATTAAAATGACGCGGTTCGGCCTCGGAACGTCCTGGGTAACTTGCCCAGCCACCGCGGCCCAAAACATCCTGGAGAGAGGGCTAAGGATCGGCTGGGCCAAGCCCCAGATCCGCCTGCTGGAGCCCCGCGTGCTCCGGTGTTACCGTTGCCTGGAACCCGGGCACGTGGGGCAAGCGTGTAAAGCGACCACGAACCGCAGTGGTCGCTGCTTCAGATGTGGCCAGACCGGGCACAAAGCCCAGGGCTGCGAGGCCCAGCCTCGATGTTGTGTGTGCGCTGACGCCGGCAAGCGGGCTGGCCACCGGCTCGGCAGCGCGGCCTGCGCAGCGGCCAAGAGGCCCATCAAGAGGCCTCCGGGCAAAGTGAGGAAGCCTCCCGCCACCGCCGACGACATTCCACCGTCACAGGCGCACGTGGAGCCCAAGGAGAGGGAGGCCTCGCCAGCAGCGGCACCTAAGTCGATGCTTGGCAAATTCGCCTCGAGGGGAGCGTCGGGTAACGAGCCTGAGGGGGCCGTTGCCTGACTTTCAAGCTCCAGTGGTGTTGTGTGTGCTTCCGCGCACCACTAGGCGTTGGTAGAGGATTTTTCCTCCCGATTGTGGAGAAGCCCACAGGGCGGATCGCGCGTCAGCCCTCTTGGAGGTCCTCGGTGTGCCCGGGGGTTGGCGTAGACGCGAGTGGAGAAGCACCCCGGGGGTTTTAGTCGGTAAGAGTCCGGCATACCGGGGGAGTGGCCCTCACCACTCCCCTGACGATCCAATGCAGGATTTCCCCCGGGTTAACAAAAAAAAAAAAAAAAAGGTTAGGTTCATAAAATGGACGACATTCGGCGGCGGTGTGTGTTGGGTAACTTGCCCAGCCCCCGCCGCCGAGCTAATTATGAAGGATGGGCTCCAGGTTGGCCTGGTCTACGCCCAGATCCAACTTTTGGAGTCCCGCGTGCTCAGATGCTTCCGTTGCTGGGAGCCTGGGCACGTGGGTATGAAGTGTCGGGCCACGGTCAACCGGAGTGCCCAATGTTTTAGGTGTGGGCAGGAGGGACACAAATCTCAAACCTGCACGGCCCCGAAGGCCCATTGCACGGTGTGCGCCGCCGCGTCCTTACCGGCGGGCCACCGGGCCGGCAGCCCGGCTTGCGCCGCGGCGAAGAGGCCGCTCAGAAGAAGGCGGATGGACGCCGGTCAACTAGGCGAGCGTTCCATCGGAGTGGTGGAGAGAGAGGAGACCCCAGCGACAACTCCACCGTCGCTTATGGGGTGCTTCTCTCAGGGAGCAGCTGACAGCCAGCCTGAGGGGGCGGCTGCCAGCACTTGACGCTCCAGTGGTGTGTGTGTGCTTCTGCACACCACTAGAAGAAGGAGTCGTGGGTACACTCCGCCCACCACCCCTATACTTTAGAAGGCGCCCACTGGGCGAAACGCGCGCCTGGCCGAGGGTTATGCGGTATCGTGGTATCTTAGCCAGGCGCAACGCGAGCGAAGGAAGCACCCCGGGGGTTTTAGTCGGTAGGAGTCCGGCATACCGGGGGAGTGGCCCTCACCACTCCCCTGACGATCCAATGCAGGATTTCCCCCGGGTTAACAAAAAAAAAAAAAAAAAAAAGGTTGGGGTGCGAAGTTGGTCTCACCTCCTCGTGGTGCACCCTGGGCAACAATAGGCAGCAATGTTTTTAGGCATTGCTGGCTATTGGCGAAGAGGACCAACAATTCCCTCTCCCACCTTTCCCTTTTCCTCCTTCCTTTCTGGCCCTTTCTCGCTACCTCTTCTCCAAAGAGAAGACGAGTGAGAAGGGCCCTGTTACTCCCGCCCCCACCCAACCCCTCTTACCCCCCTACCTTTCCCATCCTTAGTTACTCCCTTGTTCCCATCTCCAGGATTTGCGTGTTAGGTTTTATGTTAGGCTTCTTGTGCTAGGTTATGTTAGGTCGTATGCCCTTTCAATTATATCCCCCCCTTCTCTTTCTTCTTTGTTCTTCGTTTTCCCTCCCCCTTTATCCCTTCCCACTTTTATTTGTCTTCGAACTCCAGCGTGATAGGTATAAAAATCTGATGAATGAGAAAGCAATGATGAAGAAAGCACTCGGCAAAAAAGTACTACCCCAGGAGGGTACCGGTCGCATTGCGGCCGGAGAATCCCTCCCAGGGCGGGAGCTTCGTTCCCGCTCTGGCAGCCCCTCGTTTTCTGGGGGGGGGCAACCCAGTGCTTGGCGGTAGGGCCGATCCCCCTATCGCACCGACGACCCACGCTAACACTACGGACGCTGATATTATGAGTAATAGAGAGCTCCGCGTGTCGTTGGAGCGACTAGACTTGTCTGGGCTCTCTGACGACACGGGGAGCGTGATGTCGTACGACTCCGGCTCGCTGGAGCGAAAGCGCTCCTACCGCTTGTTCCGCTCGGACAGCGAGCCGGAGGTCGATGTCCCTGCCAAGTTCTTGGCGGGTGAAGGAGAAACCAAGCCCACGAGGGCTCGAGGTCGCCCTTCCACGCATGGTCGATACGTCGGCCTGTGGGAAGCCAAAAAACAACTGCTGGTGGAGCAGCAGCTCGAGGAGAACCGGACAGCTCGCCAAGAGCTTGAGGAAACGGCGCGGAGCGCTCGTACTCGCGACAAGCCGCTAGATGCGGCCCCTGTCGATGAGGGTAACTCCGCGTACGCCCAAAAAGCGAGGATTGACCGAGGTGCGGACTTGCTTACCAACTTGGTGGCCAAGTCCAAAAACCTTAAGGGCTCGGTCGTACACGAAGCCAAGGTGACCATAGCGGACATCAAGGAGGCCGCCTATGAGCTCGCCCAAAGTACGGTCACGGAGGAAACTAGAAAGGTCCACGCAGAAAACAACATGCTGCGGACACGCCTCCGTGACCTCGAAGAGGAATTTGTGGCGTTTCGCCGTGAGATGCGCCACAGGGACAGGCACGGCCCACTGCGCACCCATCCGCCAGCGGGTACGACTGAAACCCCAGAGGAGTCCATGCCCACAGGCCTCTTTGACCTTCGTGCGTCAATAAATGAAGCCGTGGGTATGATAAAAGGAGTACGTGACCGGCTGGGCACTTTGGAGGCTCGCCTCCTGCGCCCTCCGCTCAAAGCCGACGGAGCGTCTTCGGCGGCGAAGACAGCCACGCGAAAGGCCAAAAGGTCCAAGCCGGCTGCCAGCGCCGCTGAGGATGCCCCGAGTGGCATCGATGAAGAACTTGGGCTTGGCTCCTCAACGGTCCTCCCCCCCCTTAGAACTCCCAAGGGTAAGGGGAAGGGCAAAAAGAGTCGGCCACCTGTTCCCCCTGCTGTAGACACGCCTGCTGAGAAACTGCCCTCTTCTCTCCCACCTCCAACATCGTCCCAGGCTCCGGACACGGAGCGACCCTGGACAGAGATAGGGAAGGGGGGTAAGCCAAAGCGGGCTACAAATAAAAAGAAGACTGCCCCTCAACAGCCAAAGCAGCGAGAGGCCGCAAAGAAAAATAAGAAGAAGGCGAAGCCTCTGCAGATTCGGCCCCCGAAAACCGGAGCCATTATCATGAGGCTGAAGCCCGGAGTGGAGGAGCGCGGAGTGACCTACAGCTCCGTGATGAAGTCGACGTCTGGTCAGGTGTTGAGTGCCCTGGCTGCACTGGGTATCGACAACATCGACATACGGGGTACACTCACGGATGCCAGAAAAATCCTGGTGCCCGGGGACCCCGCAGAAGTGGAGAAGAAGGCAGATGCCTTATATGAATCCTTGAAGGGCATCCTCTCAGAGGAGGAAGTGCAGCTGTCGAGACCTGTGAAGTGCGTCAGCCTTCGCGTCTCCGGTCTCATTGACTCCACCACTAAGATGGATGTCCGGGCTGCCTTTAAAATTATGGGCAACTGCCCGGCGACGCATGCCGACCGTATCAGGTCGAGCGAAATAAGGTGGAGCAGATTTGGCCTAGGCACCTGCTGGGTAACTTGCCCAGCCGAAGTCGCCAAAACTGCTATTGATGCGAAGATGAAAATCGGCTGGGTAAGACCCCAGATCAAGATTGTGCCGACCCCCGTGCTCCGGTGCTACAAGTGCCTGGAGCCCGGGCACGTGGGTCAGTGTTGCCAGGCCAAAGTGGACCGCTCTGACCTGTGCCTTCGGTGTGCAGAGCCAGGACACAAGTCCATGGACTGCCGGGCTAAGACCCGTTGTGCGGTGTGCGCGGCCGCAGGTTTAGCTGCAGGCCACAGAGTCGGCGGCGAAGCTTGCGCCGCCGCGCGAAGGCCTATACGGGCCAAATGGAGAAAGGGCAACGCCCAGGCCGCCACCGCGGCCGAAAACGTGTCGCGGGAGGAGTCTCTGCCCATCTTGGAGGCTCCCCAAGGAGTGCCGAGCAGTACTGCCTGAGGGGGCTGCTGTTCGGCTATACTCCAGTGGTGACGTGCGTGTTCCCACGCACCACTTGGCGAAGGGGGGGTGGTGATCACTCTTCTATCCCACCTCTCCTATGACTGTGACGTTGCCCTTTGGGCTTATCGCGCGTCGGGCCGCGGTCAGGCCACTGCCACGTTCCCGTAGCCCGGCGTACCATGCGCGTGGAGAGGAACACCCGGTGGTTTTAGCCAGTGAGAGTCTGGCACACCGGGGGGGCGGCCCTCACCGCCCCCCTGACGGCCCATAATGGGTTTCCACCGGGTTAACAAAAAAAAAAAAAAAGGTTGGGGTGCGAAGGGGTGCGAAGTTGGTCTCACCTCCTCGTGGTGCACCCTGGGCAACAATAGGCAGCAATGTTTTTTAGGCATTGCTGGCTATTGGCGAAGAGGACCAACAATTCCCTCTCTCACCTTTCCCTTTTCCTCCTTCCTTTCTGGCCCTTTCTCGCTACCTCTTCTCCAAAGAGAAGACGAGTGAGAAGGGCCCTGTTACTCCTGCCCCCACCCAACCCCTCTTACCCCCCTACCTTTCCCATCCTTAGTTACTCCCTTGTTCCCATCTCCAGGATTTGCGTGTTAGGAAATTTGTTAGGGATCTTATGTTTGGTAATGTTAGGTTGATGAATGTTCTCTCTGTCTCTATTCCCCCCTCTTGATCTTTATATCTTTATTCTTCTTCTTCCCCCCCTATGTTCCCCCTTCTTTTCTTCTATTTCAAAACCAGAAGATGTATAGAAATTTGACGAATGGTAAAAACTAACATGGATCAAGCACAAGGTAAAATAGTACTACCCCAGGAGGGTACCGGTCGCTCCGCGACCGGAGAATCCCTCCCAGTGCGGGAACTTCGCTCTCGCACTGGCAGCCCCGCGTTTTCTGGGGGGGGCAACCAAGTGCTTGGCGGTAGGGCCGACCCCCCTACCGCTACGACGACCAAGGCTACCCATCAGGATTCCGACATTGCCCAAGGGAGAGAGCTCCGGGTCTCTCTAGAGCGATTAGACGGGGACTCCGACGATTCGGCGTCCAGCCGAATGTCCTACAGAACCGGCTCGCTGGAGCGAAAGCGGTCATACCGCTTATTCCGCTCGGACAGCGAGCCGGAGATAGACGTCCCCGCAAAATACGTGGCGATCCCCAAGAGGGGACGTGGCCGCCCGCCCACAACAGGCGAACATGTGGGGCTGTGGCAGGCCAAGAAAGAGCTCCTCATGAAGGAGAAGGAGGAGAAGGCTCTGCAGGAGCAAAAAGAGCCAGCTGAGTCGTCGCGAAATGCCCGTTCGCGAGTGTCTCAGCCCTCAGCCATATCCACGACAGACGAGGACACCACCTCCTATGGCTGCCGCGAAGCTTTAGAAAAGCACCTGTCGGTCATAACGCATGCCCTTGTAAAATCTAAAAATGTCAAGGGCAGCGTTATTCACGAAGTGAAGGAGGCGGTACGAGGCGCCATGGAGGTCATGGAGACCGCCCTCCGCGCCACAGCAAGTGAGGACAATAGAAAGTTGCGCCTGGAGAACCAGCGTCTAAAAGACAAGATACGCGATCTCCAGGACGACGTGGCGGCGCTGCGCGCGGAGATACGCGGCAGAAACACCTTGGGGTTGGACCTTCCGTCCTCCTCAAAGGCACCGGACAGGACACAGGCCAGATCCTTGGAAGAGGTTGAGGAATCCCTCTTCCAAAGGCTGGCCTTCAGACAGGACGCGAGGATTGAGGGCTTGCAGGTCGACGGTCGACTCCTCCCTGCAAAGAACCACCGTCCCCCTCTGGCCTTTGACGGGAAACCGAAAGAGGCACAGCAGGAAACTGAGGGACAGAAGAAAAAAGGGAAAAAGAAGAAGAACAAGAACAAGAAGAGCAAAGAGGAGTCGACGCAAGTCGGCCAGCTACAACAGGAGCCCGCGCCCAACCCCGTTTCATCTAAGGGGAAGGGTAAGGGAAAGAAAACGAAGGTTCCCGCCCCACCAGAGCAGGAGGTCGAGCAGCCACAGCTCCCTCCTGAGTCGGGACCTTCGCAGGAGCTGAGCTGGAAGGAGGTCGTGAGCAAAACGACCAGGCGCAAGGCTCGCCGGGCAGAGCAAGCGCCTATCCGTTCGGCTCCTCCCCTCCCTCCTCCACAGAGGGCTCCCAGGCGGGCGGAACAGCCGAAGCCTCGGCTGAAAGTACCGCGCACGGCGGCGGTAATAGTGAGGTTGCCGCCTGCAGCGGAGGAGAAGGGCCTCACATATGGCAACGTCCTCACTGAGGCCAAGAACCGGCTCGACCTCAACGAGCTTGGCATCAGCGAGGGCTTTAGGGTGAAGGTGGCAGTCACGGGAGCGCGCATCCTGCAGATCCCCGCGACTGCCAACGCTGATGCGGCCACCCAGCTGGTGGAAAAGCTGCGTCAGGTCCTCCCCCAGGAGGTGGCTATATCCCAGCCAACAAAGATGGCCGACTTCAGGGTCTCCGGGTTAGACGACTCAGTGACCCAGGAGGAGGTGGCCGCGGCGGTTGCCAGGGTGGCCGAGTGCCGAACTGACACGGTCAGGGTGGGCGTCATCCGCCAGGATCGTACGGGACTCGGCTCGGTCCTGGTGAAGTGCCCGGTGGCCGCCGCGCAAAAGATGGTAGACCGCGGCCGGATCCTAGTCGGTATCGTCTCGGCCCAGGTGACACTCCTGCAGTCCCGTGTCCTGCGTTGTTTCCGGTGCCTTGAGCCGGGACACGTGCAGTGCACCTGCAAGGCCGAGGTGGATAGGAGCCGGCAATGCTACCGATGCGGCCAGCTCGGCCACCTCGCTCGCGAGTGCAATGCGGCAACTCCGTATTGCGCCGTGTGCGGGGCAGCTGGCAAACCGGCCAGACACGTAGTGGGGGGGAGGGCCTGTGCGGTGGCCACCAAACCTCTCAAACCTAAAAAGACGAAGACGCCAGTTGCTCCATCTGACACGGAGCAGATGCGCGATGCTCCGATGTCCGAGGGCGCCTCTGGCGTCAATAGGACGACGAGCGAGCCGACCCCACAATCTACGGCCGGTTAATGGATCACACCCGAATCAAATTCCTCCAAGGGAATATCAACCACTGTGCCAGGGCTCAGGACCTTCTTTCCCAATCCCTGGCCCAGTGGGGGATCCATTTGGGTGTGGTCTCCGAGCCATACTTTGTTCCCCCAGACGGCTCCGGCTGGGTGGGGGATGTCACAAACTCGGCGGCCATCGTCATCAGGCCGGCCGCGGGTATCCCTCCCCTTGGCAATGTCACGAGGGGTACGGGTTACGTCGCGGCCACACTGGGGGAGTTAACGGTCATCTCCGTTTACTTCTCCCCCAGCAAGCCTTTCGCCGAGTTTGAGGGGTTCCTTGCCCAGCTCGGAGCCCTTGTGGTGAGGACTCTTCCTCGCCCCCCTGATCGTCGCCGGCGACTTCAACGCCAAGTCTACGGCTTGGGGCTGTCCGGCGACGGACACTCGGGGCGAGGCCATGGAAGAATGGATACTTGGGGTCGGCTTGTCCGTCATCAACACGGGGAGAGAAGATACATGCGTGCGTGTGCGGGGTGGGTCCATTGTTGACATAACACTGGCCTGCCCCGCCATGGCACGGCGCATTCAACGATGGCGGGTGATGACGGAGGAGGAGACTCTCTCCGACCACCGCTACATACGATACGAGCTGAATCCGCGTCGGGGGCCCCAGCCCAACACAGGCCCCAGGGACGCGCGCAGAGACCCTCCAAGGTGGCGTCTGCCCACCCTGGATGCGGAGCTCTTGAAGGAGGCGGCGATCGTCCAGGCCTGGATTCCGGGGCCGGATGGCGAAGTTCGAGTGGAGATAGAGGCGGACCGGCTCCGGAGAGCCATGACGGTCGCCTGTGACGCCTCCATGCTGCGCGCGAGGAGCGGTCCCAACCGACGCCGGAGAAGGGTGTTTTGGTGGTCGGAGGAGATCGCACAGCTCAGGAGAGAGTGTGTGGCGGCTAAACGGGCATATACCCGGAGCCGTAGACGGCGAAGACGCGATCTAGAGAGGGAGGCAACCCTGTACGCCACATACAGGGACAAACGCGCCTCCCTCGAAATAGAGATCGCGAGGGCCAAAGACAGAGCCCGCCAGGAGCTGCTGGAGATGCTCGATAGGGATCCGTGGGGGACACCATACCGCATGGTGCGGAACAAACTCCGCCCGTGGTCGCCCCCACTGACACAGACACTCCAGCCGCAACTGGTCGGCCAAATAGTGTCCTCCCTGTTCCCACAGGGGGCAGATCATCAGCCCCCGCCAATGGTGCCTCCTTGGGCCGTCGTCTCCGATGACCCTGAGGTGCCACTGGTCACTAGGGAGGAGCTAAGCTCTGTCTTTGAGCGCATAAAGGGGAAATCTACGGCTCCGGGCTTGGACGGCGTACACGCCAAGGTCTGGGTCCTTGCGTTCGATGCCATGGAAGAATGGTTGAGGAGACTTTTTTAACGCCTGCCTGTCGCAAGCCGTGATACCCAGGCGGTGGAAGACGGGCAGGCTAGTTCTCCTCGCCAAGGCGGGACGTCCGGCCGACTCCCCCTCCGCCTACAGACCTATCGTTTTGATCGACGAAGTGGCGAAGGTCTTCGAGAGGGTGGTGGTCGGCCGCATAGTCGAACATCTTGAGGGCGAGGGTCCAGACCTGGCGGAGAACCAATTTGGGTTCCGCCGAGGAAGGTCCACCGTTGATGCGGTCCTGAAGGTTAAGGCGTCTGCGCAGGCTGCAGTCTCCAGTGGTGGGGTGATGTTGGCGGTGTCCCTTGACATCGCCAACGCCTTCAACACCATGCCCTGGAGCTGCATCAAGGAGGCACTGCGGTACCACAACATACCACAGTACCTGCGCAGGGTCATCGACGCCTACCTGAGGGACCGCTGGGTCACCTACCCAACGCAGCGGGGCTGGGCGAATTGGGAGATGTCTCGCGGTGTTCCACAGGGGTCTGTCTTAGGGCCCCTCTTGTGGAACATCGGGTACGACTGGGTCCTGCGCGGGCAGAACCTCCCAGGGGTTGCATTAGTCTGCTACGCAGACGACACGTTGGTCACTGCCCGCGCCAGGAATTACCGCCTGGCCTCGATGCTGGCAACGGCCGGTACGGCCCATGTTGTGCGCCGAATCCGCGCTTTGGGCCTGGAGGTGGCACTTCAAAAGACCGAGGTCCTGTGTTTTCACGGGCCCCGGTCCGCACCACCTCCAGACGCCCATATCACTATAGGCGGAGTGCGAATAGCCGTCGGGGGCACGATGAAGTATCTTGGTCTCGTCCTCGACGGCAGATGGAAATTCGGCGCACATTTTGACCGGTTGTTGCCGAAAGTGGTAGGTGCAGCCGCTGCTCTTAAGCGGCTGATGCCCAACATCGGTGGACCTGGGGTGTCCTGCAGACGCCTCTACGTGAACGCGGTCCGATCCATGGCACTGTACGGTGCCCCGGTTTGGGCCGACGCTCTCAACAGCCACAACATACGGCTGTTGCGCCGCCCCCAAAGGGCTCTGGCGATAGCGTCGGTCCGGGGGTACGCTACGGTGTCGTGCGACGCGGCCTGCCTGTTGGCGGGGTCGGTTCCCTGGGACCTGGATGCCCGAGCACTCGCGTCACTCTATACATGGCGCGAGGAGCAAAGGGCCCGGGGCCAGCGACCGGCCCCGACTGAAGTCAAGGGAAAGAGGCGTCTGCTGGACGCCGACTCAATAGAGACATGGCGGCTCAGGCTGGAGCATTCAAATTACGGCCTGCGGACGATCGAGGCAATTCGTCCGATACTCAAGAAATGGTTAGGGCGGCGCCACGGTGTGGTCTCCTACCGGATGGCGCAGGTGTTCACTGGGCATGGCAGCTTTGGTGGATACCTGTGCCGCACAACTGGTAGCGAGCCCACACCGAGGTGCCACCATTGTGCGGATTGCCTCGATGAGTCCGCACAACACGTCATAGAAGAATGCCCAGCCTGGGCTACGGAGAGGGCCGCACTCGTCAGGGTGGTGGGTGGCGACCTGTCACTGCCGGCACTCGCTCGCGCGATGGTCGGTAGTGACAGAGCATGGCAGGCGGTCCTCTCCTTCACGGAGACGACAATGAAGGTGAAGGAGGCGGCGGAGCGGGATCGGGAGGCAATATCCACCCCCGACAACCCAATCCGCCGCCCAGCTCGGACTGGACGCCGGAGGAGGGCCTACGCCAACAGCCTTCCTCCGTGACACGGATATACGCCGGGCGGCGCGCTTTGAGGGAGTGCGTCGCCCAGATCCTGGCGTGAGCGGTGTGTGACGTGTTCCCGCACACCGCTCTGATGACAATATCAAGGAGATGAGGGGGGGGTGGCTCTTTACACCACTCTCCCCGAAATGTGTTAGGTGCACGCGGGGGCCGGCGACTATTTAACCGTTCCCCCGCCTAGTAGGTGAGGCCTGCACAAGGCCGGACGTCGCCGGATGCCGAGGAAGATGGCCCGGCTTTGCCCTTAGCATCCGGCAGACGAGAGAAGGAACACCCCGGTGGTTTTAGTCGGGGCAGGTCCGACACACCGGGGGAGCGGCCCTCACCGCTCCCCTGAAGGTCCGTAGGGATTTCCACCGGGTTAAAAAAAAAAAAAAAAAAAAAAAAAAAAAGGTTGGGGTGCGAAGTTGGTCTCACCTCCTCGTGGTGCACCCTGGGCAACAATAGGCAGCAATGCTTTTCTTTTTAGGCATTGCTGGCTATTGGCGAAGAGGACCAACAATTCCTTCTCCCACATTCCCTTTACCTTGTATTCCCGTCTCGTTTCTCTCATCCCTCCTCAGTTATTACTCCCACTCCTACCCCATCCCTACTTACTCCCGTGTTCCTCAACTCCTGGGTTATTATGTTAGGTTTCTGTGATAGGGTTCTCTTTGTTAGGTTATGTTAGGCGACGTATGTTTCTTGTATTGTATTCCCCCCTTCTTCTTCTATTACCTTTTATCTTCTTATTTCTTCCCCTTCTATTCTTTTCTTCTTTTCTTCACTTTCAATCCCTGATGACGAATGGAAATCCGACGAATGTATAAACAAACATGATGCAAGCACCTGGAAAAATAGAACTACCCCAGGAGGGTACCGGTCGCTCCGCGGCCGGAGAATCCCTCCCAGTGCGGGAACTCCGTTCTCGCACTGGCAGCCCCGCGTTCTCTGGGGGGGGCAACCAAGTGCTTGGCGGTAGGGCCGACCCCCCTACCGCACCGACGACTCAGGCATCCTTAACGGACACTGACTTCAGCATGCGAGTGGCTCAAGTTATCTGCGAGCGCTTAGAGGACTCTGACTCTGGTCAGAGTCTTATGATGGTAGGCTCCACTTCTACATTGGAGCGAAAACGCTCTTATAAGAGCGCGCAGTCTTCTGACTGCGAATCGGAGGGGGAGACACCTGCTAAGACCCTGGTGCTCCCCCAACGTGGCAGAGGACGCCCCCCAACCCATGGGAAACACGTGGGACTATGGGAGGCGAAAAAGAGGCTCATCGCTGAGCAGAAGGAGGCAGAGGAGCTGCAGGCTCGGCGAGAGCTTCTCGAGACGACGCGCAACGCGCGCCCACGACAGACGTCACGCCTCTCCGTGACGTCCACGGACGAGGAAGATCAGTCGGCATATGCCAGGGCGGAGAGGGTTCGTAAGAACGTTGGCCTCGTGAAGGACCTCTTCACGAAGTCAAAAAATGTGAAGGGCACGGTCATTCACGAGGGAAAGACCCTTCTTGACGAGATACTGGCCGATATGGAGGTGATGAAGTCCTCCACAGTCAACGACGAGCTGAGGAAACTCAACTCGCAAAACGCTCGTCTGAGGAGTGAGCTCCAGGAGTTGCGGGAGGACTACGCCGCACTCCGAGCCGAAATAGCCGCGCGAAAGGCAAAGCCCAAGCCGGCGGACGACGCCGCAGAAGACGTCCTCACAACAGATGTGGACGCACCGGGACCCAGCTCCAACCCCCACCCCAAACCCTCCAAAGGTAAGGGGAAGGGGAAGAAGAGCCGCCCCGTGGCAGACCTAGAAGTGACATCTCTGGAGGCACCCCCACCACCTCCAACTTCGACCCAGCCCGCCGGTACCGAGGGCGACTGGTCAGAGGTGGTGAAGAGGGGCAAGCCCTCCAGACAGAAAAAAGTGGACAGGGGCCCTTCCAAAGCGGCTCCTCCCAAGAAGAAAAGCGCAGCGCAGAAGATCAAGATCCGGCCACCTAAAACGGCCGGAGTGCTGCTGCAGCTGACGCCTCAGGCGACTGAAAAAGGCGTATCGTTTAAAACGATCCTGGAGGAGTCGCGAGGAGAGGTGCACGGTCATCTGATCGGCCTCGGCCTCCGCGACATCGCCTTCAGAGGCACGCTCACGGACGCGCGCATCATTCGCGTGCCCGGCGAGCCCAAGGAGGCGGATAGGAAGGCGGACGCCCTCCTTGAGGTGTTGAAGGAGATCCTCCCAGCGGAGGACGTGAAGGTCTCGCGGCCATATAAGCGCGCAGACCTGAAGATCACGGGCCTCGATGACTCCGTCATCTGGGAGGATCTCAAAAGCGCAATTGCCATGGTGGGAGGCTGCCCGGAGGAGCAAGTCCGGGCCAGCCAAATAAAAATGACAAGGTTCAGCCTCGGGACGGCCTGGGTAACTTGCCCAGCCACTGCGGCCCAAAACCTTATAGAGAGAGGGCTAAGGATTGGTTGGGCCAAGCCCCAGATCCGCCTGCTGGAGCCCCGCGTGCTCCGGTGTTACCGTTGCTTAGAACCCGGACACGTGGGGCAAGCGTGTAAAGCGACCACGAACCGCAGTGGTCGCTGCTTCAGATGTGGCCAGCCAGGGCACAAAGCCCAGGGCTGCGAGGCTCAGCCTCGATGCTGTGTGTGCGCTGACGCCGGCAAGCGGGCTGGCCATAGGCTCGGTAGCGCGGCCTGCGCAGCGGCCAAGAGGCCCATCAAGAGGCCTCCGGGCAAGGTGAGGAAACCTCCCGCCACCGCCGACGACATTCCTCCGTCACAGGCGCGCGTGGGGCCCATGGAGAGAGAGGCCTCGCCAGCAGCGGCACCTAAGTCGCTGCTTGGCAGTTTCGCCTCGAGGGGAGCGTCGGGCAACGAGCCTGAGGGGGCCGTTGCCTGACTTTCAAGCTCCAGTGGTGTTGTGTGTGCTTCCGCGCACCACTAGGCGTTGGTAGAGGAGTTTTCCTCCCGATTGTGGAGAAGCCCACAGGGCGGATCGCGCGTCAGCCCTCTTGGAAGTCCTCGGTGTGCCCGGGGGCTGGCGTAGACGCGAGTGGAGAAGCACCCCGGGGGTTTTAGTCGGTAGGAGTCCGGCATACCGGGGGAGTGGCCCTCACCACTCCCCTGACGATCCAATGCAGGATTTCCCCCGGGTTACCAAAAAAAAAAAAAAAAAAAAAAAAAAAAGGTTAGGGGTGCGAAGTTCCCGGCGTCGGGACGTGACGACCCCATCGCCCATCGGTTCGCCGGTGCAGTCAGTCAGCCCCCTCCTCCTCCCACCTTACCTTTCCTTCTTCCTTGCCTGCCCTTTCTCGCTATCTCTTCTCGAATGAGAAGAGGAGTGAGAAGGGCCTCGTTACTCCTTCCCCAGTTAATCCTTACCTTTCTCGTTGCTCCCCTCCGCTCTCCTTTACCTGAAATCCTTACCTTTTGTTTCCTTTCCCCGGAGTAGAGACGTGTCCGGCGTGTACTTACCATACCGTCGGGCAAGTCATCAGTCGTCGTGCTGAGAAGCTCCATCTTCTTCGACTTCATCTGCTAGGATCACCTGTAATGTTAAGGGTGCTTACTTGTTGATTCTTGTGGTAGGATTCGTTGTTGATGTCTTCTTTGTACGGCGTCTGTTGACAAGCGTCAGGAGCTCG
Organism: Automeris io; assembly: GCA_036320925.1. NCBI lineage: Eukaryota > Metazoa > Arthropoda > Insecta > Lepidoptera > Saturniidae > Automeris > Automeris io. The sequence continues at coordinate 18,141,897 of JAUDJH010000009.1, forward strand.
TAATCTGGCCTGCGGCGTCTGTGGTCATGTCTCACGGCTGCAGGTCCGGACCGAGGGTCTTGCCTTCATTGGCCGGGCCGCGAGGAGGACAACCTCTATAAAAAAACTACCCCTAATCCCAAGCGGCGGCGCACCGCGAGGGGATGCATGGCTGAAGGGTATGTCAGTCTCTAGTGCGACCCCCGTCAGAGTACCGGCCAACCCTCTGACGGGTTACGTTAGGCTTACCCGGGTACAGGGGGCACTGCCCGGGCGGACTGTTTATTTCCCCCATACTCGTGGGAACAAAATAGAATGTCATCCAAACTTAAAAAACAAACAAAAAAGATGAAAGATAGGGAGGTAAACAGTGCGATCGCTAGGGGAAAGCTACAGCATGATAGGGAGTACCGGGACGATCCAACTGTAGGAAGAAGTACGAGGGATGCGGACGACTCAAGCGACGAGTCAGACCAGAGCATGGTGTCGGTCGCATCGAGCGCCTCTGGGCGCAAGAGGAGATATGCGAGTGCGCACTCAGGCAGTGCCTCGAGTGGCGCCTCGAAAGCGGGGTCGGGTGCTTCCGCACCCCGCAGAAGCAGAGGTCGGCCACCCACTACTGGCCAATATGTGGGTTTGGCCAAAGCCAAAGAGGACCTCTTGCGAGTGGAAAGGGAGGCCATGGAACTCCAGGCGGAGAAAGAACTCCTGGAAGAAGCCAGAGGCCTCCCGAGAACAAGGACGACTCGCCTATCTGAGTCGTCATCAGCGGTCGACGAGGAACAGGCCGTGCACGAGGTGGAGGACGTTGTGAGGAAATATACGGGCCTCATAACGAAGGTAGCTGACACGTCGGGCCACCTTAAAGGCACGTACGTCAAATCCCTTAAGCTGGCATCGAAGGAGCTCACCCTTGCCTTCGATGTCATGCGTAAGAGGACAGTTACCAGCGAGACGACGAAGCTCAGATCGGACGTGGAAAAGTTGCGGTCCGAGAACATGGAGCTCAGAAAACAGCTCGATGACCTTAGAGCGGAGTTTGCCAAGGGCGCAGCGCGGCGGGGTGAGGCACCAGTCCCTCCGCCAGAGCCGGCTCCAGCACCCCAGGCAGACGTCATCGAGCGGCAAGTTCTGCTTGCCGTCGGAAAAGTGCTTGACGTGAGGCTGGCCCCCTTTAGGAGCCTGCTTCCTCCGGAGCCGCGCTTGAGGCCACCCCTGGCCTCAGACAAGAAGAACTGCCGGGAAGCCCCACGGCCCCCGGCTGCGACGGATCCGGACTGGCCAGAGGTAGAGGAAGGCTTCGAGAGGGAGCGGTCTCTGGAAAAGGAACGCCCCCTCGAGCAGAGGAAGAAGAAGAGAAAGATCGAAAAGGAAGGAGAGGGCAGCAGGGGCAAGGCTAAAGGGGGTAAGAAGCCTGTCGACCCCTGGGAAGGAGATGAGAAAGGCGACGGTGGCAACTGGCAGGAGGTCGGCAAGGGTGGCAAACCTAAGCGCGGCCCAAAAGGCGCTAAGCCCGACCAGCCAGCCGCCAAAAAGAAGCCGAAGAAGAAGGCGAAAAAGAAGGCGAAGAAGAAGCGTCAGCCCCAACTTCGCCCTCCTAAAACGACGGCGGTCACCCTCCTTCTGAGTGAGGACACGCAAAAGGCGGGTCTGTCCTACTCGGAGGTTATGAGGAGGGCCAAGGCGGAACTAGACCTGAACGGGATGGGGATCCCCCATTTAAACGTTCGCAAGTCCGTAACGGGAGGACGTGTCCTGGAGGTGCCGGGCCAAGATAGTGGTGAGAGGGCGAACGCCCTGGCCGAGGCCCTCAAGACCAAATTTGGGAGCGAGGCCGGGGTCATGATTAATCGAGCCATCAAGCGGGCAGACATCAGAGTGTCCGGACTTGATGACTCGATTACGAAGGAGGAAGTGGCCGAGTCACTGGCCGGAATAGGGCAATGTTCCGTCTTGGACATCAGAGTAGGAGAGGTCCGCCACAGCGAGAACGGAGTTGGCGCCATATGGGTCAGCCTTCCGGTTGAGGCGGCCAAAAGGGTGACCGACGGCCGCGAAGTTGTCGTAGGGTGGTCCAGGACGAGAGTGAAGCTCCTGCAGCCTAGGGTCCTGAGATGCTTCAGGTGCCTCGAGCCTGGCCACGTCCGGGCCCGCTGCAGGGCGGAAGTCGACCGAAGCAGCCAGTGCTTCAGCTGTGGCCAACTTGGGCACATAGCTCGCCAGTGCACCGAGAAACCGTACTGCACGGTTTGTGCGCTGGCCAAGAAGCCGGCCAATCATCGGGTGGGGACCAAAGGCTGCGCTGCGGCCGTCAGGCCTATCAAGAAAGTGGGAAGCGGAACTGCTGCTGCCACGGGGGACTCTCCATCACAGCCGCAGACCGGTCAACCGGCGCACGAGGCAGCGCCGAAAGACGTGACTACTCCGATGACTACCGATGGATAGGTCCCGCCTTAAGTTCATCCAGGCGAACCTGAACCACTCCACCAGAGCTCAGAACCTCCTCTCGCAGAGCATGGTGGAGTGGGGCATCGGAGTCGGTCTCGTCGCCGAGCCGTATTTTGTCCCTCCTAACAGTCTCGACTGTGTGGGAGACCTAACGGACTCGGCGATGATTGTGCGGAAGCCTGCAGCAGGTGTCCCCTCTTTTAGGAGTGTGGAGAGGGGCAATGGTTTTGTCGCGGCCCAACTGGGCGAGATAACTGTGGTCTCGGTCTACGTACCCCCCAGTAAGACCCAGGCCCAGTTCGAAAGATTTCTCATCCGGTTAGGGGCGCTTGTTAGCCGGACACACCCTCGCCCTGTGCTAATTGGCGGGGATTTTAATGCCAAGTCTCCTGCTTGGGGGAGCAGGGTGACCAACGCACGGGGTGAGAGGTTAAATGAATGGGCAATAGAAGTGGGCCTCTGTGTCCAGAACCGCGGATCATCCGATACGTGCGTTCGAAGACACGGAGGTTCCATCATTGATGTGACCCTCGCGAGTCCCTCTCTGTCGGACCGCGTGCATAGGTGGGAGGTCATGGTTGGCGAAGAGACTCTATCGGACCATAAATATGTCCGCTTCGAAGTCTCCGCCTGGCGATCGGATGGGGCCTTTACCAACCGCGCCCCAAACGAAGAATATCCCAGGTGGAGCCTCCGGAGCTTGGATCCGGAGATGGTGGAGGAAGCCGCGATCGTGCAGTCGTGGCTGCCCGTTCCAGAGGGCGAAGTACGCGCGGAGGAGGAGGCGGACTGGTTGCGGGTGGCCATGACGCGCATCTGCGATGCCTCCATGACCAAAGTGAGAGCGCGCCCCTCCAGACGTCGGGTGTACTGGTGGAACGACGAGATCGCACAGCTGCGAAGCGAGTGCGTCTCGTCGAGGCGCCGGTATGCCCGTTATCGTCGGAGGAGACGTCGCGATCAGACAGAGGAGGACCGCCTCTACGACCTATACAAGTCCAAGAAGACGGCAATGCAGGTGGCCATCGCAAACTCCATTGAGATGGCCAAAAAGGAGTTCCTGGAGTTGCTTGACGGGGATCCGTGGGGGAGGCCGTATAAGCTCGTGCGCGACAAGCTGCACCCATATGCCCCCCCGGAGACCCAAGCACTCCCGCCACAAAAGGTGGAGGAGATAGTTGGGGCTCTCTTCCCAACAAGAGGTAGCCACCAGCCTCCATTGGTGCACCCGGAAGAGGATGATGCTGAGCCTCCCCCGCCAGTCACTCGGGAGGAGCTGGAGAGAGTGATGGAGAGGCTCAGGTCGAAGAAGGTTGCCCCCGGACTCGACGGCGTCCATGGACGCATATGGGCGTTAACCTTTGACGCCCTGGAGGTTCGCCTGAGAAGGACATTCGACGCCTGCCTGGAGCAGGCTACCATTCCACGAAGGTGGAAGATGGGTCGTCTCGTCCTCCTCAGAAAACCAGGGCGTACAGATGAAACCCCCTCGTCCTTCAGGCCCATTGTCCTGTTGGACGAGATTAACAAGATATTCGAGCGGGTGCTTGCGGACCGCATCACCGCTCACATGGAGAGGGTAGGCCCGGACCTGGCGGATAGTCAATACGGTTTTCGCCGCGGTCGCTCGACCATCCACGCGATCATGCAGGTCCGGGCGAAAGCGCAGGAGACAGTGGCCCGGGGAGGGGTTGCTTTGGCGGTCTCACTCGATATCTCCAACGCGTTCAACACCCTCCCCTGGGAATGCATTCATGAGGCGCTGAAATATCACCGGTTGCCAGGGTACGTCCGCCGCGTGATTGCATCGTACCTCTCGGAGAGGAGCATAGTCTACCCCGGGATGAGGGAGTGGGGTAGGCACGAGGTGACGTGCGGTGTTCCACAGGGGTCAGTTCTTGGCCCGCTCCTGTGGAACATCGGATACGACTACGTCCTGAGGGGTGCCAATCTCCGAGGGGTCGAGGTCATCTGTTACGCGGACGACACGCTGGTCATGGCAACCGGTGATACGTACCGGGAAGTGTCGATCCTGGCCACTGCTGCAGTGGCCCAGGTAGTCAGCCGGATCAGGCGGCTGGGGCTGGAGGTTGCGCTCCATAAGTCGGAGGCCATCCTTTTCCATGGCCCCCGAAGAGCACCCCCACCCGACGCTCACCTGATTGTGAGTGGTGTCCGCATCGGCGTCGAGGGTACCATGAAGTACCTGGGACTGGTCCTCGACAGCCGATGGGACTTTGGGCCCCATTTTGACCTCCTGTTGCCTAAAGTACAGAAGGTCCTAGGGGCCCTGGGTAGGATAATGCCCAATGTGGGAGGCCCGGGCGTGGCCTGCAGACTCTTATACACGCAGGTCGTCCGCTCAATGGTCATGTACGGTGCCCCCGTGTGGGCTGATCGACTAAGTCGCCGGAACATAGCTCTCCTTAGACGCCCACAGAGAGCTATGGCCATCCGAACGATCAGGGGGTACTGCACGATTTCGTGCGAGGCGGCCTGCGTGTTGGCCGGGTCCGTGCCGTGGGACCTGGACGCACGAACCCTCGCGTCGCTCTACGAATGGCGCGAGGAGAAGAGAGCCCAGGGCCTGCGGCTGGCCCCGGCTGAAATAAGAAGGAAAAGGGAGATCCTAAATGAGGGGGCGTTAAGGGAGTGGGAGTCCAGGCTGGGCAATCCCAGCGCCGGCCAAAGGACCATCGAGGCAGTCCGTCCAATCCTTAGGCAGTGGTTGTCACGAGGTCACGGCTCGCTAACATACCGGATGACTCAGGTTCTCTCGGGGCACGGCAGCTTCGGGAGATACCTGAGTCTGATACCCGGGAGCGAGCCAACCGAAAAGTGCAACCACTGCGACGGCTGCCTCGTGGAGAGAGCGCAACACGCGCTGGAGGAGTGCCCAGCTTGGGCCAATGAGAGAGCCGAGCTTCGGCAGGTCGTCGGCGGCGACCTTTCCCTGCCGGCCGTAATCAAAGCGGCCGTCGACAGGGAATCGGCATGGCGAGGGTTGGCGGCCTTTTGTGAGGCCGTCATTAGCAAGAAAGAAGCGGCGGAACGGGAGCGGCATGTCGCCAATCCCCGCAACCCTCGGCGCCGCCGTGGAGAGAGACGGCGCAGGAGAAGGTCCGAGTTCGCGCTGGACTCACAGCGCGACAATTTCCCCTCCTGACACAGGCTGGGCGGGTGACGTTGAGGGCGTCCCCGTCCAGTGGAGAGTGGAAAGGTCGGCGTGTGTGTGCCCACACGCCGTTTCCCCAAGAGAGGTCCTGAGGGGGTTTAAATTCCCCCTCCAAGAGAGGAGGCCTGCCTAAAGGCCAACGCTCGCCGAGCCGTCGGATGTATTCGGATTCCCAGGCTCGGCGAAGGCGAGGAGAGGCAGTGCTAGCACCCCGGTGGTTTTAGTCGGGGCAGGTCCGACACACCGGGGGAAGTGGCCCTCACCACTTCCCCTGACGGTCCGTTAGGGATTTCCACCGGGTTAACAAAAAAAAAAAAAAAAAAAGAAAAAAAAAAGGGGTGCGAAGTTGGGGTGCGAAGTTGGTCTCACCTCCTCGTGGTGCACCCTGGGCAACAATAGGCAGTAATGTTTTAGGCATTGCTGGCTATTGGCGAAGAGGACCAACAATTCCTTCTCCCACCTTTCCCCTTTTCCTCCTTCCTTTCTTGCCCTTTCTTGCTACCTCTTCTCCGAAGAGAAGACGAGTGAGAAGGGCCCTGTTACTCCCACCCTCACCCAACCCCTCTTACCCCCCTACCTTTCCCATCCTTAGTTACTCCTTTGTTCCCATCTCCAGGATTTGCGTGTTAGAAAATTTGTTAGGGATCTTATGTTAGGTTGTGTTAGGTTCGTATGTTATTTTCTTTTGTATTCCCCCTTCTTCTCTTTATGTCTTTATTCTTCGTTTTTCTCCCCTCTCTATCTTCTTCTTCTATGTCTCTTCGTCTTTCTAATTCCAGCGTGATGTATGTAAATTTGATGAACGTAAAAAAATAATGATGGCAGCACAAAAGAAAGAGATACTACCCCAGGAGGGTACCGGCCGCTCTGCGGTCGGAGAATCCCTCCCAGGGCGGGTGCTTCGGTCCCGCTCTGGCAGCCCCTTGTTCTCTGGGGGGGGCACTTCTGTGCTTGTCAGCGGATCTTCTTCCGCTGTCCCGACGACCCATGCTTCCCACACGGTACCCGATTTTGCCGGTGATAAGGAACTTATGATTGTGCTCGACCGTCTCGAGGACTCGGACTCTGCTACGAGCCTTATGACGGTCGATTCAGGAGGTTTGAAGCGCTCATACCTTAGTGCGCATTCAACGGACGGAGAATCTGACGGGGAGGTGCCTGCCAAGACCTTGGCCCTCCCCCAAAGATCCAGAGGACGCCCCCCAACCCACGGCCGCCACGTGGGTTTGTGGGAGGCGAAGAAAAAGCTCATCGCCGAGCAGAAGGAGGCAGAGGAGCTGCAGGCCCGGCGAGAGCTTCTGGAGACGGCGCGTAACGCGCGCCCAAGACAGACGTCGCGACTCTCCGCAACGTCCACCGACGAGGAAGACCAGTCGGCATATGCCAGGGCGGAGAGGGTTCGCAAGAACGTTGGCCTCGTGAAGGACCTCTTCACGAAGTCAAAGAATGTGAAGGGCACGGTCATTCACGAGGGGAAGGTCCTCCTGGATGAAATTTTGGCCGATATGGAGGTGATGAAGTCCTCCACTGTAAATGACGAGCTGAGGAAGCTGAACTCAGAAAACGCTCGTCTGAGGAGTGAGCTCCAGGAGTTGCGGGAGGACTACGCCGCACTCCGAGCCGAAATACGAGGCTATAACAGGCAGGGTCTTCTGCTACCTTCCGCCAGAGACCCTGCCCACCAGGACGAGACACAGCCCCACGACCTCGCCGAGATCCGCTCGGTACTAAGCGAGGTCGTGGGCACCATGAAGGACATGCAGCGGCGGTACGACGTGCTGGAGGGCAAGCTCCTGCGACCGCCGTTGCAGCATGAGAGGGCGCCTCCCGCGGCGAAGAAAGCCGCGCGAAAGGCAAAACCCAAGCCGGCGGACGACGCCGCAGAAGACGTCCTCACAACGGACGTGGACACACCGGGGCCCAGCTCCAACCCCAACCCCAAACCCTCCAAAGGCAAGGGGAAGGGGAAGAAGAGCCGCCCCGCTGCAGACCTAGGAGTGACGTCACTGGAGGCACCCCCACCACCTCCAACTTCGACCCAGCCCGCCGGTACCGAGGGCGACTGGTCCGAGGTGGTGAAGAGGGGCAAGCCCTCCAGACAGAAAAAAGTGGACAGGGGCCCTTCCAAAGCGGCTCCTCACAAGAAGAAAAGCGCAGCGCAGAAGATCAAGATCCGGCCACCTAAAACGGCCGGAGTGCTGCTGCAGCTGACGCCTCAGGCGACTGAACGAGGCGTATCGTTTAAAACGATCTTGGAGGAGTCGCGTGGGGAGGTACACGGTCACCTGATCGGCCTTGGCCTCCGCGACATTGCCTTTAGAGGCACGCTCACCGACGCACGCATCATTCGCGTGCCTGGCGAGCCCAAGGAGGCAGATAGGAAGGCGGACGCCCTCCTTGAAGTATTGAAGGAGATCCTCCCAGCGGAGGACGTGAAGGTCTCGCGACCTTATAAACGCGCAGACCTGAAAATCACGGGCCTCGACGACTCCGTCACCTGGGAGGATTTCAAAGGCGCAATCGCCATGGTGGGAGGCTGCCCGGAGGAGCAAGTCCGGGCCAGCCAAATAAGGATGACACGGTTTAGCCTCGGAACGGCCTGGGTAACCTGCCCAGCCACCGCGGCTCAAAACCTATTGGAGAGAGGGCTAAGGATTGGTTGGGGCAAGCCCCAGATCCGCCTGCTGGAGCCCCGCGTGCTCCGGTGTTACCGGTGCCTGGAACCCGGACACGTGGGACAAGCGTGTAAAGCGACCACGAACCGCAGTGGTCGCTGCTTCAGGTGTGGCCAGCCCGGGCACAAAGCCCAGGGCTGCGAGGCCCAGCCTCGATGTTGTGTGTGCGCTGACGCCGGCAAGCGGGCTGGCCACCGGCTCGGCAGCGCGGCCTGCGCAGCGGCCAAGAGGCCCATCAAGAGGCCTCCGGGCAAAATGAGAAAGCCTCCCGCCACCGCCGACGACATTCCACCGTCACAGGCGCGCGTGGAGCCCATGGAGAGGGAGGCCTCGCCAGCGGCGGCACCTAAATCGCTGCTTGGCAAATTTGCCTCGAGGGGAGCGTCGGGTAACGAGCCTGAGGGGGCCGTTGCCTGACTTTCAAGCTCCAGTGGTGTTGTGTGTGCTTCCGCGCACCACTAGGCGTTGGTTGAGGATTCTTCCTCCCGATGGTGGAGAAGCCCACAGGGCGGATCGCGCGCCAGCCCTTTTAGAGGTCCTCGGTGTGCCCGGGGGCTGGCGTAGACGCGAGTGGAGAAGCACCCCGGGGGTTTTAGTCGGTAAGAGTCCGGCATACCGGGGGAGTGGCCCTCACTACTCCCCTGACGATCCAATGCAGGATTTCCCCCGGGTTAACAAAAAAAAAAAAAAAAAAAAAAAAAGGGGTGCGAAGTTGGTCTCACCTCCTCGTGGTGCACCCTGGGCAACAATAGGCAGCAATGTTTTTTAGGCATTGCTGGCTATTGGCGAAGAGGACCAACAATTCCCTCTCCCACCTTTCCCTTTTCCTCCTTCCTTTCTGGCCCTTTCTCGCTACCTCTTCTCCAAAGAGAAGACGAGTGAGAAGGGCCCTGTTACTCCTGCCCCCACCCAACCCCTCTTACCCCCCTACCTTTCCCATCCTTAGTTACTCCCTTGTTCCCATCTCCAGGATTTGCGTGTTAGGAAATTTGTTAGGGATCTTATGTTTGGTAATGTTAGGTTGATGAATGTTCTCTCTGTCTCTATTCCCCCCTCTTGATCTTTATATCTTTATTCTTCTTCTTCCCCCCTATGTTCCCCCTTCTTTTCTTCTATTTCAAAACCAGAAGATGTATAGAAATTTGACGAATGGTAAAAACTAACATGGATCAAGCACAAGGTAAAATAGTACTACCCCAGGAGGGTACCGGTCGCTCCGCGACCGGAGAATCCCTCCCAGTGCGGGAACTTCGCTCTCGCACTGGCAGCCCCGCGTTTTCTGGGGGGGGCAACCAAGTGCTTGGCGGTAGGGCCGACCCCCCTACCGCTACGACGACCAAGGCTACCCATCAGGATTCCGACATTGCCCAAGGGAGAGAGCTCCGGGTCTCTCTAGAGCGATTAGACGGGGACTCCGACGATTCGGCGTCCAGCCGAATGTCCTACAGAACCGGCTCGCTGGAGCGAAAGCGGTCATACCGCTTATTCCGCTCGGACAGCGAGCCGGAGATAGACGTCCCCGCAAAATACGTGGCGATCCCCAAGAGGGGACGTGGCCGCCCGCCCACAACAGGCGAACATGTGGGGCTGTGGCAGGCCAAGAAAGAGCTCCTCATGAAGGAGAAGGAGGAGAAGGCTCTGCAGGAGCAAAAAGAGCCAGCTGAGTCGTCGCGAAATGCCCGTTCGCGAGTGTCTCAGCCCTCAGCCATATCCACGACAGACGAGGACACCACCTCCTATGGCTGCCGCGAAGCTTTAGAAAAGCACCTGTCGGTCATAACGCATGCCCTTGTAAAATCTAAAAATGTCAAGGGCAGCGTTATTCACGAAGTGAAGGAGGCGGTACGAGGCGCCATGGAGGTCATGGAGACCGCCCTCCGCGCCACAGCAAGTGAGGACAATAGAAAGTTGCGCCTGGAGAACCAGCGTCTAAAAGACAAGATACGCGATCTCCAGGACGACGTGGCGGCGCTGCGCGCGGAGATACGCGGCAGAAACACCTTGGGGTTGGACCTTCCGTCCTCCTCAAAGGCACCGGACAGGACACAGGCCAGATCCTTGGAAGAGGTTGAGGAATCCCTCTTCCAAAGGCTGGCCTTCAGACAGGACGCGAGGATTGAGGGCTTGCAGGTCGACGGTCGACTCCTCCCTGCAAAGAACCACCGTCCCCCTCTGGCCTTTGACGGGAAACCGAAAGAGGCACAGCAGGAAACTGAGGGACAGAAGAAACAAGGGAAAAAGAAGAAGAACAAGAACAAGAAGAGCAAAGAGGAGTCGACGCAAGTCGGCCAGCTACAACAGGAGCCCGCGCCCAACCCCGTTTCATCTAAGGGGAAGGGTAAGGGAAAGAAAACGAAGGTTCCCGCCCCACCAGAGCAGGAGGTCGAGCAGCCACAGCTCCCTCCTGAGTCGGGACCTTCGCAGGAGCTGAGCTGGAAGGAGGTCGTGAGCAAAACGACCAGGCGCAAGGCTCGCCGGGCAGAGCAAGCGCCTATCCGTTCGGCTCCTCCCCTCCCTCCTCCACAGAGGGCTCCCAGGCGGGCGGAACAGCCGAAGCCTCGGCTGAAAGTACCGCGCACGGCGGCGGTAATAGTGAGGTTGCCGCCTGCAGCGGAGGAGAAGGGCCTCACATATGGCAACGTCCTCACTGAGGCCAAGAACCGGCTCGACCTCAACGAGCTTGGCATCAGCGAGGGCTTTAGGGTGAAGGTGGCAGTCACGGGAGCGCGCATCCTGCAGATCCCCGCGACTGCCAACGCTGATGCGGCCACCCAGCTGGTGGAAAAGCTGCGTCAGGTCCTCCCCCAGGAGGTGGCTATATCCCAGCCAACAAAGATGGCCGACTTCAGGGTCTCCGGGTTAGACGACTCAGTGACCCAGGAGGAGGTGGCCGCGGCGGTTGCCAGGGTGGCCGAGTGCCGAACTGACACGGTCAGGGTGGGCGTCATCCGCCAGGATCGTACGGGACTCGGCTCGGTCCTGGTGAAGTGCCCGGTGGCCGCCGCGCAAAAGATGGTAGACCGCGGCCGGATCCTAGTCGGTATCGTCTCGGCCCAGGTGACACTCCTGCAGTCCCGTGTCCTGCGTTGTTTCCGGTGCCTTGAGCCGGGACACGTGCAGTGCACCTGCAAGGCCGAGGTGGATAGGAGCCGGCAATGCTACCGATGCGGCCAGCTCGGCCACCTCGCTCGCGAGTGCAATGCGGCAACTCCGTATTGCGCCGTGTGCGGGGCAGCTGGCAAACCGGCCAGACACGTAGTGGGGGGGAGGGCCTGTGCGGTGGCCACCAAACCTCTCAAACCTAAAAAGACGAAGACGCCAGTTGCTCCATCTGACACGGAGCAAATGCGCGATGCTCCGATGTCCGAGGGCGCCTCTGGCGTCAATAGGACGATGAGCGAGCCGACCCCACAATCTACGGCCGGTTAATGGATCACACCCGAATCAAATTCCTCCAAGGGAATATCAACCACTGTGCCAGGGCTCAGGACCTTCTTTCCCAATCCCTGGCCCAGTGGGGGATCCATTTGGGTGTGGTCTCCGAGCCATACTTTGTTCCCCCAGACGGCTCCGGCTGGGTGGGGGATGTCACAAACTCGGCGGCCATCGTCATCAGGCCAGCCGCGGGTATCCCTCCCCTTGGCAATGTCACGAGGGGTACGGGTTACGTCGCGGCCACACTGGGGGAGTTAACGGTCATCTCCGTTTACTTCTCCCCCAGCAAGCCTTTCGCCGAGTTTGAGGGGTTCCTTGCCCAGCTCGGAGCCCTTGTGGTGAGGACTCTTCCTCGCCCCCTGATCGTCGCCGGCGACTTCAACGCCAAGTCTACGGCTTGGGGCTGTCCGGCGACGGACACTCGGGGCGAGGCCATGGAAGAATGGATACTTGGGGTCGGCTTGTCCGTCATCAACACGGGGAGAGAAGATACATGCGTGCGTGTGCGGGGTGGGTCCATTGTTGACATAACACTGGCCTGCCCCGCCATGGCACGGCGCATTCAACGATGGCGGGTGATGACGGAGGAGGAGACTCTCTCCGACCACCGCTACATACGATACGAGCTGAATCCGCGTCGGGGGGCCCAGCCCAACACAGGCCCCAGGGACGCGCGCAGAGACCCTCCAAGGTGGCGTCTGCCCACCCTGGATGCGGAGCTCTTGAAGGAGGCGGCGATCGTCCAGGCCTGGATTCCGGGGCCGGATGGCGAAGTTCGAGTGGAGATAGAGGCGGACCGGCTCCGGAGAGCCATGACGGTCGCCTGTGACGCCTCCATGCTGCGCGCGAGGAGCGGTCCCAACCGACGCCGGAGAAGGGTGTTTTGGTGGTCGGAAGAGATCGCACAGCTCAGGAGAGAGTGTGTGGCGGCTAAACGGGCATATACCCGGAGCCGTAGACGGCGAAGACGCGATCTAGAGAGGGAGGCAACCCTGTACGCCACATACAGGGACAAACGCGCCTCCCTCGAAATAGAGATCGCGAGGGCCAAAGACAGAGCCCGCCAGGAGCTGCTGGAGATGCTCGATAGGGATCCGTGGGGGACACCATACCGCATGGTGCGGAACAAACTCCGCCCGTGGTCGCCCCCACTGACACAGACACTCCAGCCGCAACTGGTCGGCCAAATAGTGTCCTCCCTGTTCCCACAGGGGGCAGATCATCAGCCCCCGCCAATGGTGCCTCCTTGGGCCGTCGTCTCCGATGACCCTGAGGTGCCACTGGTCACTAGGGAGGAGCTAAGCTCTGTCTTTGAGCGCATAAAGGGGAAATCTACGGCTCCGGGCTTGGACGGCGTACACGCCAAGGTCTGGGTCCTTGCGTTCGATGCCATGGAAGAATGGTTGAGGAGACTTTTTAACGCCTGCCTGTCGCAAGCCGTGATACCCAGGCGGTGGAAGACGGGCAGGCTAGTTCTCCTCGCCAAGGCGGGACGTCCGGCCGACTCCCCCTCCGCCTACAGACCTATCGTTTTGATCGACGAAGTGGCGAAGGTCTTCGAGAGGGTGGTGGTCGGCCGCATAGTCGAACATCTTGAGGGCGAGGGTCCAGACCTGGCGGAGAACCAATTTGGGTTCCGCCGAGGAAGGTCCACCGTTGATGCGGTCCTGAAGGTTAAGGCGTCTGCGCAGGCTGCAGTCTCCAGTGGTGGGGTGATGTTGGCGGTGTCCCTTGACATCGCCAACGCCTTCAACACCATGCCCTGGAGCTGCATCAAGGAGGCACTGCGGTACCACAACATACCACAGTACCTGCGCAGGGTCATCGACGCCTACCTGAGGGACCGCTGGGTCACCTACCCAACGCAGCGGGGCTGGGCGGATTGGGAGATGTCTCGCGGTGTTCCACAGGGGTCTGTCTTAGGGCCCCTCTTGTGGAACATCGGGTACGACTGGGTCCTGCGCGGGCAGAACCTCCCAGGGGTTGCATTAGTCTGCTACGCAGACGACACGTTGGTCACTGCCCGCGCCAGGAATTACCGCCTGGCCTCGATGCTGGCAACGGCCGGTACGGCCCATGTTGTGCGCCGAATCCGCGCTTTGGGCCTGGAGGTGGCACTTCAAAAGACCGAGGTCCTGTGTTTTCACGGGCCCCGGTCCGCACCACCTCCAGACGCCCATATCACTATAGGCGGAGTGCGAATAGCCGTCGGGGGCACGATGAAGTATCTTGGTCTCGTCCTCGACGGCAGATGGAAATTCGGCGCACACTTTGACCGGTTGTTGCCGAAAGTGGTAGGTGCAGCCGCTGCTCTTAAGCGGCTGATGCCCAACATCGGTGGACCTGGGGTGTCCTGCAGACGCCTCTACGTGAACGCGGTCCGATCCATGGCACTGTACGGTGCCCCGGTTTGGGCCGACGCTCTCAACAGCCACAACATACGGCTGTTGCGCCGCCCCCAAAGGGCTCTGGCGATAGCGTCGGTCCGGGGGTACGCTACGGTGTCGTGCGACGCGGCCTGCCTGTTGGCGGGGTCGGTTCCCTGGGACCTGGATGCCCGAGCACTCGCGTCACTCTATACATGGCGCGAGGAGCAAAGGGCCCGGGGCCAGCGACCGGCCCCGACCGAAGTCAAGGGAAAGAGGCGTCTGCTGGACGCCGACTCAATAGAGACATGGCGGCTCAGGCTGGAGCATTCAAATTACGGCCTGCGGACGATCGAGGCAATTCGTCCGATACTCAAGGAATGGTTAGGGCGGCGCCACGGTGTGGTCTCCTACCGGATGGCGCAGGTGTTCACTGGGCATGGCAGCTTTGGTGGATACCTGTGCCGCACAACTGGTAGCGAGCCCACACCGAGGTGCCACCATTGTGCGGATTGCCTCGATGAGTCCGCACAACACGTCATAGAAGAATGCCCAGCCTGGGCTACGGAGAGGGCCGCACTCGTCAGGGTGGTGGGTGGCGACCTGTCACTGCCGGCACTCGCTCGCGCGATGGTCGGTAGTGACAGAGCATGGCAGGCGGTCCTCTCCTTCACGGAGACGACAATGAAGGTGAAGGAGGCGGCGGAGCGGGATCGGGAGGCAATATCCACCCCCGACAACCCAATCCGCCGCCCAGCTCGGACTGGACGCCGGAGGAGGGCCTACGCCAACAGCCTTCCTCCGTGACACGGATATACGCCGGGCGGCGCGCTTTGAGGGAGTGCGTCGCCCAGATCCTGGCGTGAGCGGTGTGTGACGTGTTCCCGCACACCGCTCTGATGACAATATCAAGGAGATGAGGGGGGGGTGGCTCTTTACACCACTCTCCCCGAAATGTGTTAGGTGCACGCGGGGGCCGGCGACTATTTAACCGTTCCCCCGCCTAGTAGGTGAGGCCTGCACAAGGCCGGACGTCGCCGGATGCCGAGGAAGATGGCCCGGCTTTGCCCTTAGCATCCGGCAGACGAGAGAAGGAACACCCCGGTGGTTTTAGTCGGGGCAGGTCCGACACACCGGGGGAGCGGCCCTCACCGCTCCCCTGAAGGTCCGTAGGGATTTCCACCGGGTTAAAAAAAAAAAAAAAAAAAAAAAAAAAAAAAGGTTAGGTTAGGTTAGGTTAGGTTGGGGTGCGAAGTTGGTCTCACCTCCTCGTGGTGCACCCTGGGCAACAATAGGCAGCAATGTTTTTTAGGCATTGCTGGCTATTGGCGAAGAGGACCAACAATTCCCTCTCCCACCTTTCCCTTTTCCTCCTTCCTTTCTGGCCCTTTCTCGCTACCTCTTCTCCATAGAGAAGACGAGTGAGAAGGGCCCTGTTACTCCCGCCCCCACCCAACCCCTCTTACCCCCCTACCTTTCCCATCCTTAGTTACTCCCTTGTTCCCATCTCCAGGATTTGCGTGTTAGGTTTTATGTTAGGCTTCTTGTGCTAGGTTATGTTAGGTCGTATGCCCTTTTAATTATATCCCCCCCTTCTCTTTCTTCTTTGTTCTTCGTTTTCCCTCCCCCTTCATCCCTTCCCACTTTTATTTGTCTTCGAACTCCAGCGTGATAGGTATAAAAATCTGATGAATGAGAAAACAATGATGAAGAAAGCACTCGGCAAAAAAGTACTACCCCAGGAGGGTACCGGTCGCATTGCGGCCGGAGAATCCCTCCCAGGGCGGGAGCTTCGTTCCCGCTCTGGCAGCCCCTCGTTTTCTGGGGGGGGCAACCCAGTGCTTGGCGGTAGGGCCGATCCCCCTATCGCACCGACGACCCACGCTAACACTACGGACGCCGATATTATGAGTAATAGAGAGCTCCGCGTGTCGTTGGAGCGACTAGACTTGTCTGGGCTCTCTGACGACACGGGGAGCGTGATGTCGTACGACTCCGGCTCGCTGGAGCGAAAGCGCTCCTACCGCTTGTTCCGCTCGGACAGCGAGCCGGAGGTCGATGTCCCTGCCAAGTTCTTGGCGGGCGAAGGAGAAACCAAGCCCACGAGGGCTCGAGGTCGCCCTCCCACGCATGGCCGATACGTCGGCCTGTGGGAAGCCAAAAAACAACTGCTGGTGGAGCAGCAGCTCGAGGAGAACCGGACAGCTCGCCAAGAGCTTGAGGAAACGGCGCGGAGCGCTCGTACTCGCGACAAGCCGCTAGATGCGGCCCCTGTCGATGAGGGTAACTCCGCGTACGCCCAAAAAGCGAGGATTGACCGAGGTGCGGACTTGCTTACCAATTTGGTGGCCAAGTCCAAAAACCTTAAGGGCTCGGTCGTACATGAAGCCAAGGTGACCATAGCGGACATCAAGGAGGCCGCCTATGAGCTCGCCCAAAGTACGGTCACGGAGGAAACTAGAAAGGTCCACGCAGAAAACAACATGTTGCGGACCCGCCTCCGTGACCTCGAAGAGGAATTTGTGGCGTTTCGCCGTGAGATGCGCCACAGGGACAGGCACGGCCCACTGCGCACCCATCCGCCAGCGGGTACGACTGAAACCCCAGAGGAGTCCATGCCCACAGGCCTCTTTGACCTTCGTGCGTCAATAAATGAAGCCGTGGGCATGATAAAAGGAGTACGTGACCGGCTGGGCACTTTGGAGGCTCGCCTCCTGCGCCCTCCGCTCAAAGCCGACGGAGCGTCCTCGGCGGCGAAGACAGCCGCGCGAAAGACCAAAAGGTCCAAGCCGGCTGCCAGCGCCGCTGAGGATGCCCCGAGTGGCATCGATGAAGAACTTGGGCTTGGCTCCTCAACGGTCCTCCCCCCCCTTAGAACTCCCAAGGGTAAGGGGAAGGGCAAAAAGAGTCGGCCACCTGTTCCCCCTGCTGTAGACACGCCTGCTGAGGAACTGCCCTCTTCTCTCCCACCTCCAACATCGTCCCAGGCTCCGGACACGGAGCGACCCTGGACAGAGATTGGGAAAGGGGGTAAGCCAAAGCGGGCTACAAATAAAAAGAAGACTGCCCCTCAACAGCCAAAGCAGCGAGAGGCCGCAAAGGAAAAGAAGAAGAAGGCGAAGCCTCTTGAGATTCGGCCCCCGAAAACCGGAGCCATTATTATGAGGCTGAAGCCCGGAGTGGAGGAGCGCGGAGTGACCTACAGCTCCGTGATGAAGTCGACGTCTGGTCAGGTGTTGAGTGCCCTGGCTGCACTGGGTATCGACAACATCGACATACGGGGTACACTCACGGATGCCAGAAAAATCCTGGTGCCCGGGGACCCCGCAGAAGTGGAGAAGAAGGCAGATGCCTTATTTGAATCATTGAAGGGCATCCTCTCAGAGGAGGAAGTGCAGCTGTCGAGACCTGTGAAGTGCGTCAGCCTTCGCGTCTCCGGTCTCATTGACTCCACCACTAAGATGGATGTCCGGGCTGCCTTTAAAATTATGGGCAACTGCCCGGCGACGCATGCCGACCGCATCAGGTCGAGCGAAATAAGGTGGAGCAGATTTGGTCTAGGCACCTGCTGGGTAACTTGCCCAGCCGAAGTCGCCAAAACTGCTATTGATGCGAAGATGAAAATCGGCTGGGTAAGACCCCAGATCAAGATTGTGCCGACCCCCGTGCTCCGGTGCTACAAGTGCCTGGAGCCCGGGCACGTGGGTCAGTGTTGCCAGGCCAAAGTGGACCGCTCTGACCTGTGCCTTCGGTGTGCAGAGCCAGGACACAAGTCCATGGACTGCCGGGCTAAGACCCGTTGTGCGGTGTGCGCGGCCGCAGGTTTAGCTGCAGGCCACAGAGTCGGCGGCGAAGCTTGCGCCGCCGCGCGAAGGCCTATACGGGCCAAATGGAGAAAGGGCAACGCCCAGGCCGCCACCGCGGCCGAAAACGTGTCGCGGGAGGAGTCTCTGCCCATCTTGGAGGCTCCCCAAGGAGTGCCGAGCAGTACTGCCTGAGGGGGCTGCTGTTCGGCTATACTCCAGTGGTGACGTGCGTGTTCCCACGCACCACTTGGCGAAGGGGGGGTGGTGATCACTCTTCTATCCCACCTCTCCTATGACTGTGACGTTGCCCTTTTGGCTTATCGCGCGTCGGGCCGCGGTCAGGCCACTGCCACGTTCCCGTAGCCCGGCGTACCATGCGCGTGGAGAGGAACACCCGGTGGTTTTAGCCAGTGAGAGTCTGGCACACCGGGGGGGCGGCCCTCACCGCCCCCCTGACGGCCCATAATGGGTTTCCACCGGGTTAACAAAAAAAAAAAAAAAAAAAAAAAAAAAAGGTTAGGTTAGGTTGGGGTGCGAAGTTGGTCTCACCTCCTCGTGGTGCACCCTGGGCAACAATAGGCAGCAATGTTTTTTAGGCATTGCTGGCTATTGGCGAAGAGGACCAACAATTCCCTCTCCCACCTTTCCCTTTTCCTCCTTCCTTTCTGGCCCTTTCTCGCTACCTCTTCTCCAAAGAGAAGACGAGTGAGAAGGGCTCTGTTACTCCCGCCCCCACCCAACCCCTCTTACCCCCCTACCTTTCCCATCCTTAGTTACTCCCTTGTTCCCATCTCCAGGATTTGCGTGTTAGGTTTTATGTTAGGCTTCTTGTGCTAGGTTATGTTAGGTCGTATGCCCTTTCAATTATATCCCCCCCTTCTCTTTCTTCTTTGTTCTTCGTTTTCCCTCCCCCTTTATCCCTTCTCACTTTTATTTGTCTTCTAACTCCAGCGTGATAGGTATGAAAATCTGATGAATGAGAAATCAACGATGAAGAAAGCACTCGGCAAAATAGTACTACCCCAGGAGGGTACCGGTCGCATTGCGGCCGGAGAATCCCTCCCAGGGCGGGAGCTTCGTTCCCGCTCTGGCAGCCCCTCGTTTTCTGGGGGGGGCAACCAAGTGCTTGGCGGTAGGGCCGACTCCCCTACCGCACCGACGACCCAGGCATCCATAATGGACCCCGATTTCAGCATGCGAGTGGCTCGCGTTATATGCGAGCGCTTGGAAGACTCTGACTCTGGTCAGAGTCTTGTGACGGTAGGCTCCACGTCTACGTTGGAGCGAAAACGCTCCTATAAGAGCGCGCAGTCTTCTGACTGTGACACAGATGGGGAGACACCTGCTAAGACCTTGGTGCTCCCCCAACGTGGCAGAGGTCGCCCCCCAACCCATGGAAAACACGTGGGACTGTGGGAGGCGAAGAAAAAGCTCATCGCCGAGCAGAAGGAGGCAGAGGAGCTGCAGGCCCGGCGAGAGCTTCTGGAGACGACACGCAACGCGCGCCCAAGACAGACGTCGCGCCTCTCCGCGACGTCCACTGACGAAGAAGACCAGTCGGCATATGTCAGGGCGGAGAGGGTTCGCAAGAACGTTGGCCTCGTGAAGGACCTCTTCACGAAGTCAAAGAATGTGAAGGGCACGGTCATTCACGAGGGGAAGGTCCTCCTGGATGAAATCTTGGCCGACATGGAGGTGATGAAGTCCTCCACAGTAAATGACGAGCTGAGGAAGCTGAATTCAGAAAACGCTCGTCTGAGGAGTGAGCTCCAGGAGTTGCGGGAGGACTACGCCGCACTCCGAGCCGAAATACGAGGCTATAACAGGCAGGGTCTTCTGCTACCTTCCGCCAGAGACCCTGCCCACACGGATGAGACACAGCCCCACGACCTCGCCGAGATCCGCTCGGTACTAAGTGAGGTCGTGGGTACCATGAGGGACATGCAGCGGCGGTACGACGTGCTGGAGGGCAAACTCCTGCGGCCGCCGCTGCAACATGAGAGGGCGCCTCCCGCGACGAAGAAAGCCGCGCGAAAGGCAAAGCCCAAGCCGGCGGACGACGCCGCAGAAGACGTCCTCACAACGGATGTGGACGCACCGGGGCCCAGCTCCAACCCCAACCCCAAACCCTCCAAAGGCAAGGGGAAGGGGAAGAAGAGCCGCCCCGCTGCAGACCTTGGAGTGACATCTCTGGAGGCACCCCCACCACCTCCAACTTCGACCCAGCCCGCCGGCACCGAGGGCGACTGGTCAGAGGTGGTGAAGAGGGGCAAGCCCTCCAGACAGAAGAAAGTGGACAGGGGCCCTTCCAAAGCGGCTCCTCCCCAGAAGAAGAGCGCAGCGCAGAAGGTAAAGATCCGGCCACCCAAAACGGCCGGAGTGCTGCTGCAGCTGACGCCTCAGGCAACTGAAAGAGGCGTATCGTTCAAAACGATCCTGGAGGAGTCGCGAGGAGAGGTGCACGGTCACCTGATCGGCCTAGGCCTCCGCGACATTGCCTTTAGAGGCACGCTCACCGACGCGCGCATCATTCGCGTGCCCGGCGAGCCTAAGGAGGCGGATAAGAAGGCGGACGCCCTCCTCGAGGTGTTGAAAGAGATCCTCCCAGCGGAGGACGTGAAGGTCTCGCGACCTTATAAACGCGCAGACCTGAAAATCACGGGCCTCGACGACTCCGTCACCTGGGAGGATTTGAAAGGCGCAATCGCCATGGTGGGAGGCTGCCCGGAGGAGCAAGTCCAGGCCAGCCAAATAAGAATGACGCGGTTTAGCCTCGGAACGGCCTGGGTAACCTGCCCAGCCACCGCGGCCCAAAACCTGTTGGAGAGAGGGCTAAGGATTGGTTGGGGCAAGCCTCAGATCCGCCTGCTGGAGCCCCGCGTGCTCCGGTGTTACCGGTGCCTGGAACCCGGACACGTGGGACAAGCGTGTAAAGCGACCACGAACCGCAGTGGTCGCTGCTTCAGGTGTGGCCAGCCCGGGCACAAAGCCCAGGGCTGCGAGGCTCAGCCTCGATGCTGTGTCTGTGCTGACGCCGGCAAGCGGGCTGGCCATAGGCTCGGTAGCGCGGCCTGCGCAGCGGCCAAGAGGCCCATCAAGAGGCCTCCGGGCAAAACAAGAGGAGCTCCCGCCACCGCCGACGATATTCCACCGTCACAGGCGCGCGTGGAGCCCGTGCCAAGAGAGGCTGAGCCAGCAGTGACACCTAAGTCGCTGCTCGGCAGTTTCGCCTCGAGGGGAGCGTTGGGCAACGAGCCTGAGGGGGCCGTTGCCTGACTCACAAGCTCCAGTGGTGCTGTGTGTGCTTCCGCGCACCACTAGGCGTAGGTAGAGGATTTTTTCCTCCCGATTGTGGAGAAGCCCACAGGGCGGATCGCGCGTCAGCCCTCT
Organism: Automeris io; assembly: GCA_036320925.1. NCBI lineage: Eukaryota > Metazoa > Arthropoda > Insecta > Lepidoptera > Saturniidae > Automeris > Automeris io. Next base: position 18,163,171 of record JAUDJH010000009.1, read on the forward strand.
TGGAGGTCCTCGGTGTGCCCGGGGGCTGGCGTAGACGCGAGTGGAGAAGCACCCCGGGGGTTTTAGTCGGTAAGAGTCCGGCATACCGGGGGAGTGGCCCTCACCACTCCCCTGACGATCCAATGCAGGATTTCCCCCGGGTTAACAAAAAAAAAAAAAAAAAAAAGGTTAGGTTAGGTGGGGTGCGAAGTTGGTCTCACCTCCTCGTGGTGCACCCTGGGCAACAATAGGCAGCAATGTTTTTAGGCATTGCTGGCTATTGGCGAAGAGGACCAACAATTCCCTCTCCCACCTTTCCCTTTTCCTCCTTCCTTTCTGGCCCTTTCTCGCTACCTCTTCTCCAAAGAGAAGACGAGTGAGAAGGGCTCTGTTACTCCCGCCCCCACCCAACCCCTCTTACGCCCCTACCTTTCCCATCCTTAGTTACTCCCTTGTTCCCATCTCCAGGATTTGCGTGTTAGGTTTTATGTTAGGCTTCTTGTGCTAGGTTATGTTAGGTCGTATGCCCTTTCAATTATATCCCCCCCTTCTCTTTCTTCTTTTTTCTTCGTTTTCCCTCCCCCTTTATCCCTTCCCACTTTTATTTGTCTTCTAACTCCAGCGTGATAGGTATGAAAATCTGATGAATGAGAAATCAACGATGAAGAAAGCACTCGGCAAAATAGTACTACCCCAGGAGGGTACCGGTCGCATTGCGGCCGGAGAATCCCTCCCAGGGCGGGAGCTTCGTTCCCGCTCTGGCAGCCCCTCGTTTTCTGGGGGGGGCAACCAAGTGCTTGGCGGTAGGGCCGACTCCCCTACCGCACCGACGACCCAGGCATCCATAATGGACCCCGATTTCAGCATGCGAGTGGCTCGCGTTATATGCGAGCGCTTGGAAGACTCTGACTCTGGTCAGAGTCTTGTGACGGTAGGCTCCACGTCTACGTTGGAGCGAAAACGCTCCTATAAGAGCGCGCAGTCTTCTGACTGTGACACAGATGGGGAGACACCTGCTAAGACCTTGGTGCTCCCCCAACGTGGCAGAGGTCGCCCCCCAACCCATGGAAAACACGTGGGACTGTGGGAGGCGAAGAAAAAGCTCATCGCCGAGCAGAAGGAGGCAGAGGAGCTGCAGGCCCGGCGAGAGCTTCTGGAGACGACACGCAACGCGCGCCCAAGACAGACGTCGCGCCTCTCCGCGACGTCCACTGACGAAGAAGACCAGTCGGCATATGTCAGGGCGGAGAGGGTTCGCAAGAACGTTGGCCTCGTGAAGGACCTCTTCACGAAGTCAAAGAATGTGAAGGGCACGGTCATTCACGAGGGGAAGGTCCTCCTGGATGAAATCTTGGCCGACATGGAGGTGATGAAGTCCTCCACAGTAAATGACGAGCTGAGGAAGCTGAATTCAGAAAACGCTCGTCTGAGGAGTGAGCTCCAGGAGTTGCGGGAGGACTACGCCGCACTCCGAGCCGAAATACGAGGCTATAACAGGCAGGGTCTTCTGCTACCTTCCGCCAGAGACCCTGCCCACACGGATGAGACACAGCCCCACGACCTCGCCGAGATCCGCTCGGTACTAAGTGAGGTCGTGGGTACCATGAGGGACATGCAGCGGCGGTACGACGTGCTGGAGGGCAAACTCCTGCGGCCGCCGCTGCAACATGAGAGGGCGCCTCCCGCGACGAAGAAAGCCGCGCGAAAGGCAAAGCCCAAGCCGGCGGACGACGCCGCAGAAGACGTCCTCACAACGGATGTGGACGCACCGGGGCCCAGCTCCAACCCCAACCCCAAACCCTCCAAAGGCAAGGGGAAGGGGAAGAAGAGCCGCCCCGCTGCAGACCTTGGAGTGACATCTCTGGAGGCACCCCCACCACCTCCAACTTCGACCCAGCCCGCCGGCACCGAGGGCGACTGGTCAGAGGTGGTGAAGAGGGGCAAGCCCTCCAGACAGAAGAAAGTGGACAGGGGCCCTTCCAAAGCGGCTCCTCCCCAGAAGAAGAGCGCAGCGCAGAAGGTAAAGATCCGGCCACCCAAAACGGCCGGAGTGCTGCTGCAGCTGACGCCTCAGGCAACTGAAAGAGGCGTATCGTTCAAAACGATCCTGGAGGAGTCGCGAGGAGAGGTGCACGGTCACCTGATCGGCCTAGGCCTCCGCGACATTGCCTTTAGAGGCACGCTCACCGACGCGCGCATCATTCGCGTGCCCGGCGAGCCTAAGGAGGCGGATAAGAAGGCGGACGCCCTCCTTGAGGTGTTGAAAGAGATCCTCCCAGCGGAGGACGTGAAGGTCTCGCGACCTTATAAACGCGCAGACCTGAAAATCACGGGCCTCGACGACTCCGTCACCTGGGAGGATTTGAAAGGCGCAATCGCCATGGTGGGAGGCTGCCCGGAGGAGCAAGTCCGGGCCAGCCAAATAAGAATGACGCGGTTTAGCCTCGGAACGGCCTGGGTAACCTGCCCAGCCACCGCGGCCCAAAACCTGTTGGAGAGAGGGCTAAGGATTGGTTGGGGCAAGCCTCAGATCCGCCTGCTGGAGCCCCGCGTGCTCCGGTGTTACCGGTGCCTGGAACCCGGACACGTGGGACAAGCGTGTAAAGCGACCACGAACCGCAGTGGTCGCTGCTTCAGGTGTGGCCAGCCCGGGCACAAAGCCCAGGGCTGCGAGGCTCAGCCTCGATGCTGTGTCTGTGCTGACGCCGGCAAGCGGGCTGGCCATAGGCTCGGTAGCGCGGCCTGCGCAGCGGCCAAGAGGCCCATCAAGAGGCCTCCGGGCAAAACAAGAGGAGCTCCCGCCACCGCCGACGATATTCCACCGTCACAGGCGCGCGTGGAGCCCGTGCCAAGAGAGGCTGAGCCAGCAGTGACACCTAAGTCGCTGCTCGGCAGTTTCGCCTCGAGGGGAGCGTTGGGCAACGAGCCTGAGGGGGCCGTTGCCTGACTCACAAGCTCCAGTGGTGCTGTGTGTGCTTCCGCGCACCACTAGGCGTAGGTAGAGGATTTTTTCCTCCCGATTGTGGAGAAGCCCACAGGGCGGATCGCGCGTCAGCCCTCTTGGAGGTCCTCGGTGTGCCCGGGGGCTGGCGTAGACGCGAGTGGAGAAGCACCCCGGGGGTTTTAGTCGGTAAGAGTCCGGCATACCGGGGGAGTGGCCCTCACCACTCCCCTGACGATCCAATGCAGGATTTCCCCCGGGTTAACAAAAAAAAAAAAAAAAAAGGTTAGGTTAGGTTAGGTTAGGTTCCCGGCGTCGGGACGTGACGACCCCATCGCCCATCGGTCCGCCGGTGCAGTCAGTCAGCCCCCTCCTCCTCCCACCTTACCTTTCCTTCTTCCTTGCCTGCCCTTTCTCGCTATCTCTTCTCGAATGAGAAGAGGAGTGAGAAGGGCCTCGTTACTCCTTCCCCAGTTAATCCTTACCTTTCTCGTTGCTCCCCTCCGCTCTCCTTTACCTGAAATCCTTACCTTTTATTTCCTTTCCCCGGAGTGGAGACGTGTCCGGCGTGTACTTACCATACCGTCGGGCAAGTCATCAGTCGTCGTGCTGAGAAGCTCCATCTTCTTCGATTTCGTCTGCTAGGATCACCTGTAATGTTTAGGGTGCTTACCTGTTGATTCTTGTGGTAGGATTCGTTGTTGATGTCTTCTTCGTACGGCGTCTGTTGACAAGCGTCAGGAGCTCGTAATCTGGCCTGCGGCGTCTGTGGTCATGTCTCACGGCTGCAGGTTCGGACCGAGGGTCTTGCCTTCATTGGCCGGGCCGCGAGGAGGACAACCTCTATAAAAAACTACCCCTAATCCCAAGCGGCGGCGCACCGTGAGGGGATGCATGGCTGAAGGGTATGTCAGTCTCTAGTGCGACCCCCGTCAGAGTACCGGCCAACCCTCTGACGGGTTACGCTAGGCTTACCCGGGTACAGGGGGCACTGCCCGGGCGGACTGTCTATTTCCCCCATACTCGTGGGAACAAAATAGAATGTCACCTAAAAACTCAAAACCAAAAACCAAGAAGATGAAGAGTCGGGAGATGAAAAGTCGTTTGGATAGGGGTGTGCTGGAGCACGAAAGGTCCAGACAAGATGGCGCTGACAGAAGCGCGAGAGGAAATGCGGACGACTCGGGCGATGAGTCGGATCAAAGCCTGATGTCGGTCGCATCAAACTCCTCAGGGAGAAAGAGGAGGTATGAGAGCGCTCGCTCCAAAAGCAGCTCGAGCAACTCTTCACCAGTGGGGACCAGATCACTGGAACCCCGTAGAGGCAGAGGCAGGCCGCCCACCACAGGCCAATACGTGGGCTTGGCTCAAGCAAAGGCGGACCTCTTACGGGTAGAAAGGGAGGCTATGGAACTTCAGGTAGAGAAAGAGTTCCTAGAAGAAGCCAGAAGCCTCCCAAAGACAAGATCGTCACGACTGTCAGAGACGTCGTCGAACGTAAGCGAGGACCAGACCGCTTACGAGATTGAGGACGTAGTTAAAAAATATACGGGCCTCATCAACAAAGTGGCGGACACGTCAGGCAACCTCAAGGGAACCTACGTGAAACATCTTAAGCTGGCTTCGAGGGAACTCACCCTTGCCTTCGAAACCATGCATAAGAAGACGATCACCGGAGAGACTGCAAAGCTCCAATCGGACATTGATAGGCTACGGTCCGAAAATGCGGAGCTGAAAAAGCAGCTCGAAGAGATAAGAGTGGAGATGGCCAGGAGCGCAGCGCGGCGAGAGGAGGTCTCAGTCCCTCCGCCTGCGCCGACTCCAGCGCCCCAGGCAGACAGCATCGAGCGGCAGGTTATACTTGCCGTCGGAAAGTTGCTCGATGTGAGGCTGGCTCCATTCAGGAGTCTGCTTCCTCCGGAGCCTCGCTTGAGGCCGCCCCTTGCCTCAGACAAAGCAAGGAGCCGGGACGCCCCTACGCTTCCCGCACTCATGGATCCGGACTGGCCGGAAGGAGAGGTGACCTTCGACGAGGAGTCGTTCCCGGAACTGGGACAGCCCGCCTCTCAAAGGAAAAAGAGGAAGATAGAGAAGGTAGTGAAGAACAAGGCGAGAGAGGGCAGTGAGGATAAGGCAGGGAAGGGGAATACGGCCAAGCCTCAGGAAAAAGGACGAGAAGAAGAAGAGAGGACAGACGGGGTCTGGCAGGTTGCTGGCAAGAATGGAAAAGCCAAGCGCGGTCCCAAAGGCGCTAAGCCCAACCAGCCAGCTCCGAAGAAGAAGAAGAACCCAAAAAAGAAGGGGCAGAAAAAGAAGAGTGGGCAGCCCAATCTCCGTCAGCCAAAGACGACGGCTGTCACTCTTGTCCTGAGCGAGGAGTCGCAGAAGGCCGGGCTCTCCTACTCGGACGTGATGAGGAGGGCCAGAACGGAGCTCGATCTGGACAGTATGGGGATTGAGCACCTCCACGTCCGGAAATCGGTGACAGGGGGGCGAGTCCTGCAGGTGCCGGGGCTTGAGAGCGGTGAGAAAGCGGACGCGCTGGCCGCCGCTCTGAGGAGCAAGTTCGATGACCCTGGCGTCAGAATCAGCCGGGCCATCAAAAGAGCGGACGTCAGAGTCACCGGCATTGAGGACTCTGTCACAGAAGAGGAGGTGGTAGCGGCGATAGCCAAGGCCGGGGATTGTCACGTCAGTGAAATAAGAGTAGGGGTGATCCGGCAGAGTGTGAACGGCATGGGGGCGCTTTGGCTCAGTTGCCCAGTAGCAGCAGCCAAGCAAGTCACGGACGGTCGCAAGGTCGTAGTGGGATGGGGAGTGGTGCAGGTCAGGCTCCTACAACCGAGGGTCCTGCGCTGTTTCAGGTGCCTCGAGCCTGGCCACGTCAGGGCCCGGTGCACCGCTGAAGTGGATAGGGGCAGCCAATGCTTCAGTTGTGGTCAGCTGGGGCACATAGCGCGGGAGTGCACGCAAAAACCGTATTGCACGGTATGCGCTCTCGCGAACAAGCCGGCTGACCACAAAGTCGGGGGCAAAGGCTGTGCTGCGGCCTTCAAGCCCACCAAGAAGAGAGGAAGCGGAACTGCTGCTACTGGGGAAACTCCCTCGACTCAGCCGCAGACCGGTCAACCGGCGCCAGAACTGGTGCCGAACGACGTGCCCACTCCGATGACCACTAATGGATAGGTCTCGCCTCAAATTCATCCAGGCGAACCTGAACCACTGCACCAGAGCTCAGAACCTCCTCTCGCAGAGTATGGTGCAGTGGGGCATCGGAGTGGGCCTCATCGCCGAGCCGTACTTCGTCCCCCCGAACAGCCTCGACTGTGTGGGGGACCGATCGGACTCGGCGATGATAGTGAGGAAACCAAACTTGGGCGTCCCCTCTTTTAGGAGTGTGGAGAGGGGCGATGGCTACGTAGCCGCCCAGCTGGGCGAGATAACTGTGGTCTCGGTCTACGTACCCCCCAGTAAGACCCAGGCCCAGTTCGAGGGGTTCCTCGTTCGGTTGGGTGCGCTCATTGGACAGACGCATCCTCGTCCCGTGCTGTTAGGCGGTGACTTCAACGCCAAGTCGCCTGCTTGGGGGAGCAGGACGACCAACACACGGGGCGAGAGGCTCAACGAGTGGGCAATAGAAATGGACCTCTGCGTCCTGAACCGCGGGTCGGAGGACACGTGCGTCAGGAGAAGCGGAGGCTCCATCATCGACCTGACATTCGCGAGTCCTTCTTTGTCGGATCGCGTGCATGGATGGGGAGTCAGGGTCAACGAGGAGACGCTCTCGGACCACAGGTATATCCGGTTCGAGGTCTCCGCCTGGCGTTCAGAAGGGGCATTTACCACCCGAGCCCCGAACAATGTCTATCCCAGGTGGAGCCTCCGGAGCCTGGATCCGGAGATGCTGGAGGAGGCGGCCATTGTGCAGTCGTGGCTGCCCGTGCCAGGGGGTGAAGTTAGTGTGGAAGAAGAGGCGGACTGGCTGCGGGTGGCCATGACGCATATTTGCGACGCCTCCATGACGAGGGTGAGAGAGCGTCCCTCCCCCAGACGTCGGGTGTACTGGTGGAACGACGAGATAGCTCAGCTGCGAAGCGAGTGTGTCTCGTCGAGGCGCCGGTACACTCGTTATCGTCGAAGGAGACGGCGCGATCCGTCAGAGGAGGACCGACTATACGGCCTCTACAGGGAGAAGAAGACGGCGATGCAGGTGGCCATCGCGCGGTCCATCGACGCGGCTAGACAAGAGTTCCTTGAGCTGTTGGATGGGGATCCGTGGGGGAGGCCGTACAAGTTGGTGCGCGACAAGTTGCGCCCATATGCCCCCCCGGAGACCCAGACTCTCCAACCCGCCAAAGTGGAGGAGATAGTTGGGGCCCTCTTCCCTAGAAGAGGTGACTACCAACCTCTGTTACCGATCCCAGGAGAGGAAGACCTGGAGCCTCCCCCACCAGTCACCCGGGAAGAGCTGGAGAGGGTGATAGAGAGGCTCAAGACTAAGAAAGCGGCCCCTGGACTCGACGGAGTCCATGGCAAGATCTGGGCCAGGACCTTTGACGCCCTGGAACCGCGACTCAGGAGGATATTCGACGCCTGTCTAGCGCGAGCCACCATTCCGCGCAGGTGGAAGACAGGCCGACTTGTCCTCCTGCGGAAGCCAGGGCGCACAGATGAGACCCCCTCGTCCTTCAGGCCCATTGTCCTGTTGGACGAGGTTAACAAAATGTTTGAGCGGGTGATTGTCGACCGCATCACCGCTCACCTGGAGGGGACAGGCCCGGACCTGGCGGAAAATCAATTCGGCTTCCGCCGAAATCGCTCCACCATCTCTGCGATTTTGAGGGTCCGGGCCAAAGCGCAGGAAACGGTTTCCCGGGGAGGAGTTGCCTTGGCGGTCTCGCTGGACATAGCCAATGCGTTCAACTCCCTCCCCTGGGAATGTATACACGAGGCGCTTAGGTATCACCGGTTGCCAGGGTACATCCGCCGCGTGATAGCAGCGTACCTCTCGGAGAGAAGCATTGTCTACCCCGGGAGGAATGAGTGGGGGAAGCATGAGGTGACGTGCGGTGTTCCACAGGGGTCAGTCCTTGGCCCGCTCCTGTGGAACATCGGCTACGACTTCGTCCTCAGGGGTGCCAATCTCCGAGGGGTTGAAGTCACCTGCTACGCGGACGATACGCTGGTCATGGCAACCGGTGATACATACCGGGACGTGTCAATCCTGGCCACCGCTGCAGTGGCTCAGGTTGTGGGGAGAATAAGGCGGTTGGGGCTAGAAGTAGCGCTCCACAAATCGGAGGCCATCTATTTTCATGGCCCCCGAAGAGCGCCTCCCCCTGACTCGCACATTATTGTGAGTGGTGTCCGCATCGGCGTCGAGAGTACGATGAAGTACCTAGGACTCGTCCTCGACAGCCGATGGGACTTTGGGCCCCATTTTGACCTCCTGTTGCCTAAAGTACAGAAGGTCCTAGGGGCCCTGGGTAGGATAATGCCCAATGTGGGAGGCCCGGGCGTGGCCTGCAGACTCTTATACACGCAGGTCGTCCGCTCAATGGTCATGTACGGTGCCCCCGTGTGGGCTGATCGACTAAGTCGCCGGAACATAGCTCTCCTTAGACGCCCACAGAGAGCTATGGCCATCCGAACGATCAGGGGGTACTGCACGATTTCGTGCGAGGCGGCCTGCGTGTTGGCCGGGTCCGTGCCGTGGGACCTGGACGCACGAACCCTCGCGTCGCTCTACGAATGGCGCGAGGAGAAGAGAGCCCAGGGCCTGCGGCTGGCCCCGGCTGAAATAAGAAGAAAAAGGGAAATCCTAAATGAGGGGGCGTTAAGGGAGTGGGAGTCCAGGCTGGGCAATCCCAGCGCCGGCCAAAGGACCATCGAGGCAGTCCGTCCAATCCTTAGGCAGTGGTTGTCACGAGGTCACGGCTCGCTAACATACCGGATGACTCAGGTTCTCTCGGGGCACGGCAGCTTCGGGAGATACCTGAGTCTGATACCCGGGAGCGAGCCGACTGAAAAGTGTAACCACTGCGACGGCTGCCTCGTGGAGAGAGCGCAACACGCGCTGGAGGAGTGCCCAGCTTGGGCCAATGAGAGAGCCGAGCTTCGGCAGGTCGTCGGCTTCGACCTTTCCCTGCCGGCCGTAGTCCGCGCGGCCGTCGACAGGGAATCGGCATGGCGAGGGTTGGCGGCCTTTTGTGAGGCCGTCATGTCACAAAAAGAAGCGGCGGAACGGGAGCGGCATGTCGCCAATCCCCGCAACCCTCGGCGCCGCCGTGGAGAGAGACGGCGAAGGAGAAGGTCCGAGTTCGCGCTGGACTCTCAGCGTGACAATTTCCCCTCCTGACACAGGCTGGGCGGGTGACGTTGAGGGCGTCCCCGTCCAGCGGAGAGTGGAAGGGTCGACGTGTGTGTGCCCACACGCCGTTCCCCAAGAGAGGTCCCGAGGGGGCTTCAATACCCCCTCCAAGAGAGGAGGCCTGCCTAAAGGCCAACGCTCGCCGAGCCGTCGGATGTATTTGGATTCCCAGGCTCGGCGAAGGCGAGGAGAGGCAGTGCTGGCACCCCGGTGGTTTTAGTCGGGGCAGGTCCGACACACCGGGGGAAGTGGCCCTCACCACTTCCCCTGACGGTCCGTTAGGGATTTCCACCGGGTTAACAAAAAAAAAAAAAAAAAAAAAAAAAAAAAAAAAAAAAAAAAAAAGGTTAGGTTAGGTTAGGTTCGGGGTGCGAAGTTGGTCTCACCTCCTCGTGGTGCACCCTGGGCAACAATAGGCAGCAATGTTTTTTAGGCATTGCTGGCTATTGGCGAAGAGGACCAACAATTCCCTCTCCCACCTTTCCCTTTTCCTCCTTCCTTTCTGGCCCTTTCTCGCTACCTCTTCTCCAAAGAGAAGACGAGTGAGAAGGGCTCTGTTACTCCCGCCCCCACCCAACCCCTCTTACGCCCCTACCTTTCCCATCCTTAGTTACTCCCTTGTTCCCATCTCCAGGATTTGCGTGTTAGGTTTTATGTTAGGCTTCTTGTGCTAGGTTATGTTAGGTCGTATGCCCTTTCAATTATATCCCCCCCTTCTCTTTCTTCTTTTTTCTTCGTTTTCCCTCCCCCTTTATCCCTTCCCACTTTTATTTGTCTTCTAACTCCAGCGTGATAGGTATGAAAATCTGATGAATGAGAAATCAACGATGAAGAAAGCACTCGGCAAAATAGTACTACCCCAGGAGGGTACCGGTCGCATTGCGGCCGGAGAATCCCTCCCAGGGCGGGAGCTTCGTTCCCGCTCTGGCAGCCCCTCGTTTTCTGGGGGGGGCAACCAAGTGCTTGGCGGTAGGGCCGACTCCCCTACCGCACCGACGACCCAGGCATCCATAATGGACCCCGATTTCAGCATGCGAGTGGCTCGCGTTATATGCGAGCGCTTGGAAGACTCTGACTCTGGTCAGAGTCTTGTGACGGTAGGCTCCACGTCTACGTTGGAGCGAAAACGCTCCTATAAGAGCGCGCAGTCTTCTGACTGTGACACAGATGGGGAGACACCTGCTAACACCTTGGTGCTCCCCCAACGTGGCAGAGGTCGCCCCCCAACCCATGGAAAACACGTGGGACTGTGGGAGGCGAAGAAAAAGCTCATCGCCGAGCAGAAGGAGGCAGAGGAGCTGCAGGCCCGGCGAGAGCTTCTGGAGACGACACGCAACGCGCGCCCAAGACAGACGTCGCGCCTCTCCGCGACGTCCACTGACGAAGAAGACCAGTCGGCATATGTCAGGGCGGAGAGGGTTCGCAAGAACGTTGGCCTCGTGAAGGACCTCTTCACGAAGTCAAAGAATGTGAAGGGCACGGTCATTCACGAGGGGAAGGTCCTCCTGGATGAAATCTTGGCCGACATGGAGGTGATGAAGTCCTCCACAGTAAATGACGAGCTGAGGAAGCTGAATTCAGAAAACGCTCGTCTGAGGAGTGAGCTCCAGGAGTTGCGGGAGGACTACGCCGCACTCCGAGCCGAAATACGAGGCTATAACAGGCAGGGTCTTCTGCTACCTTCCGCCAGAGACCCTGCCCACACGGATGAGACACAGCCCCACGACCTCGCCGAGATCCGCTCGGTACTAAGTGAGGTCGTGGGTACCATGAGGGACATGCAGCGGCGGTACGACGTGCTGGAGGGCAAACTCCTGCGGCCGCCGCTGCAACATGAGAGGGCGCCTCCCGCGACGAAGAAAGCCGCGCGTAAGGCAAAGCCCAAGCCGGCGGACGACGCCGCAGAAGACGTCCTCACAACGGATGTGGACGCACCGGGGCCCAGCTCCAACCCCAACCCCAAACCCTCCAAAGGCAAGGGGAAGGGGAAGAAGAGCCGCCCCGCTGCAGACCTTGGAGTGACATCTCTGGAGGCACCCCCACCACCTCCAACTTCGACCCAGCCCGCCGGCACCGAGGGCGACTGGTCAGAGGTGGTGAAGAGAGGCAAGCCCTCCAGACAGAAGAAAGTGGACAGGGGCCCTTCCAAAGCGGCTCCTCCCCAGAAGAAGAGCGCAGCGCAGAAGGTAAAGATCCGGCCACCCAAAACGGCCGGAGTGCTGCTGCAGCTGACGCCTCAGGCAACTGAAAGAGGCGTATCGTTCAAAACGATCCTGGAGGAGTCGCGAGGAGAGGTGCACGGTCACCTGATCGGCCTAGGCCTCCGCGACATTGCCTTTAGAGGCACGCTCACCGACGCGCGCATCATTCGCGTGCCCGGCGAGCCTAAGGAGGCGGATAAGAAGGCGGACGCCCTCCTTGAGGTGTTGAAAGAGATCCTCCCAGCGGAGGACGTGAAGGTCTCGCGACCTTATAAACGCGCAGACCTGAAAATCACGGGCCTCGACGACTCCGTCACCTGGGAGGATTTGAAAGGCGCAATCGCCATGGTGGGAGGCTGCCCGGAGGAGCAAGTCCGGGCCAGCCAAATAAGAATGACGCGGTTTAGCCTCGGAACGGCCTGGGTAACCTGCCCAGCCACCGCGGCCCAAAACCTGTTGGAGAGAGGGCTAAGGATTGGTTGGGGCAAGCCTCAGATCCGCCTGCTGGAGCCCCGCGTGCTCCGGTGTTACCGGTGCCTGGAACCCGGACACGTGGGACAAGCGTGTAAAGCGACCACGAACCGCAGTGGTCGCTGCTTCAGGTGTGGCCAGCCCGGGCACAAAGCCCAGGGCTGCGAGGCTCAGCCTCGATGCTGTGTCTGTGCTGACGCCGGCAAGCGGGCTGGCCATAGGCTCGGTAGCGCGGCCTGCGCAGCGGCCAAGAGGCCCATCAAGAGGCCTCCGGGCAAAACAAGAGGAGCTCCCGCCACCGCCGACGATATTCCACCGTCACAGGCGCGCGTGGAGCCCGTGCCAAGAGAGGCTGAGCCAGCAGTGACACCTAAGTCGCTGCTCGGCAGTTTCGCCTCGAGGGGAGCGTTGGGCAACGAGCCTGAGGGGGCCGTTGCCTGACTCACAAGCTCCAGTGGTGCTGTGTGTGCTTCCGCGCACCACTAGGCGTAGGTAGAGGATTTTTTCCTCCCGATTGTGGAGAAGCCCACAGGGCGGATCGCGCGTCAGCCCTCTTGGAGGTCCTCGGTGTGCCCGGGGGCTGGCGTAGACGCGAGTGGAGAAGCACCCCGGGGGTTTTAGTCGGTAAGAGTCCGGCATACCGGGGGAGTGGCCCTCACCACTCCCCTGACGATCCAATGCAGGATTTCCCCCGGGTTAACAAAAAAAAAAAAAAAAAAAAAGGTTAGGTTAGGTTCCCGGCGTCGGGACGTGACGACCCCATCGCCCATCGGTTCGCCGGTGCAGTCAGTCAGCCCCCTCCTCCTCCCACCTTACCTTTCCTTCTTCCTTGCCTGCCCTTTCTCGCTATCTCTTCTCGAATGAGAAGAGGAGTGAGAAGGGCCTCGTTACTCCTTCCCCAGTTAATCCTTACCTTTCTCGTTGCTCCCCTCCGCTCTCCTTTACCTGAAATCCTTACCTTTCATTTCCTTTCCCCGGAGTGGAGACGTGTCCGGCGTGTACTTACCATACCGTCGGGCAAGTCATCAGTCGTCGTGCTGAGAAGCTCCATCTTCTTCGATTTCGTCTGCTAGGATCACTTGTAATGTTTAGGGTGCTTACCTGTTGATTCTTGTGGTAGGATTCGTTGTTGATGTCTTCTTCGTACGGCGTCTGTTGGCAAGCGTCAGGAGCTCGTAATCTGGCCTGCGGCGTCTGTGGTCATGTCTCACGGCTGCAGGTCCGGACCGAGGGTCTTGCCTTCATTGGCCGGGCTGCGAGGAGGACAACCTCTATAAAAAACTACCCCTAATCCCAAGCGGCGGCGCACCGTGAGGGGATGCATGGCTGAAGGGTATGTCAGTCTCTAGTGCGACCCCCGTCAGAGTACCGGCCAACCCTCTGACGGGTTACGCTAGGCTTACCCGGGTACAGGGGGCACTGCCCGGGCGGACTGTCTATTTCCCCCATACTCGTGGGAACAAAATAGAATGTCACCTAAAAACTCAAAACCAAAAACCAAAAAGATGAAGAGTCGGGAGATGAAAAGTCGTTTGGATAGGGGAGTGCTGGAGCACGAAAGGTCCAGACAAGATGGCGCTGACAGAAGCGCGAGAGGAAATGCGGACGACTCGGGCGATGAGTCGGATCAAAGCCTGATGTCGGTCGCATCAAACTCCTCAGGGAGAAAGAGGAGGTATGAGAGCGCTCGCTCCAAAAGTAGCTCGAGCAACTCTTCACCAGTGGGGACCAGATCACTGGAACCCCGTAGAGGCAGAGGCAGGCCGCCCACCACAGGCCAATACGTGGGCTTGGCTCAAGCAAAGGCGGACCTCTTACGGGTAGAAAGGGAGGCTATGGAACTTCAGGTAGAGAAAGAGTTCCTAGAAGAAGCCAGAAGCCTCCCAAAGACAAGATCGTCACGACTGTCAGAGACGTCGTCGAACGTAAGCGAGGACCAGACCGCTTACGAGATTGAGGACGTAGTTAAAAAATATACGGGCCTCATCAACAAAGTGGCGGACACGTCAGGCAACCTCAAGGGAACCTACGTGAAACATCTTAAGCTGGCTTCGAGGGAACTCACCCTTGCCTTCGAATCCATGCATAAGAAGACGGTATCCGGAGAGACTGCGAAGCTCCAATCAGACGTTGATAGGTTGCGGTCTGAAAACGCGGAGCTGAAGAAGCAGCTCGAGGAGATAAGAGTGGAGATGGCCAGGGGCGCAGCGCGGCGAGAGGAGGTCTCAGTCCCTCCGCCTGCGCCGACTCCAGCGCCCCAGGCAGACAGCATCGAGCGGCAGGTTATACTTGCCGTCGGAAAGTTGCTTGATGTGAGGCTGGCTCCATTCAGGAGTCTGCTTCCTCCGGAGCCTCGCTTGAGGCCGCCCCTTGCCTCAGACAAAGCAAGGAGCCGGGACGCCCCTACGCTTCCCGCACTCATGGATCCGGACTGGCCGGAAGGAGAGGTGACCTTTGACGAGGAGTCGTTCCCGGAACTGGGACAGCCCGCCTCTCAAAGGAAAAAGAGGAAGATAGAGAAGGTAGTGAAGAACAAGGCGAGAGAGGGCAGTGAGGACAAGGCAGGGAAGGGGAATACGGCCAAGCCTCAGGAAAAAGGACGAGAAGAAGAAGAGAGGACAGACGGGGTCTGGCAGGTTGCTGGCAAGAATGGAAAAGCCAAGCGCGGTCCCAAAGGCGCTAAGCCCAACCAGCCAGCTCCGAAGAAGAAGAACCCAAAAAAGAAGGGGCAGAAAAAGAAGAGTGGGCAGCCCAATCTCCATCAGCCAAAGACGACGGCTGTCACTCTAGTCCTGAGCGAGGAGTCCCAGAAGGCCGGGCTCTCCTACTCGGACGTGATGAGGAGGGCCAGAACGGAGCTCGATCTGGACAGTCTGGGGATTGAGCACCTCCACGTCCGGAAATCAGTTACGGGGGGACGAGTCCTGCAGGTGCCGGGGCTTGAGAGCGGCGAGAAAGCGGACGCGCTGGCCGCTGCTCTGAGGAGCAAGTTCGATGACCCTGGCGTCAGAATCACCCGGGCCATTAAAAGAGCGGACGTCAGGGTCACCGGTATCGAGGACTCTGTCACAGAAGAGGAGGTGGTCGCGGCGATAGCCAAGGCTGGCGACTGCAACGTCAGTGAGATAAGGGTAGGGTTGATCCGGCAGAGTGTGAACGGCATGGGGGCGCTTTGGCTCAGTTGCCCAGTAGCAGCCGCCAAGCAAGTGACGGATGGTCGCAAGGTCGTAGTGGGATGGGGAGCGGTGCAGGTCAGGCTCCTACAACCGAGGGTCCTGCGCTGTTTCAGGTGCCTCGAGCCTGGCCACGTCAGGGCCCGGTGCACCGCTGAAGTGGACAGGGGCAGCCAATGCTTCAGCTGTGGTCAGCTGGGGCACATAGCGCGGGAGTGCACGCAAAAACCGTATTGCACGGTATGTGCTCTCGCGAACAAGCCGGCTGACCACAAAGTCGGGGGCAAAGGCTGTGCTGCGGCCTTCAAGCCCACTAAGAAGAGGGGAAGCGGAACTGCTGCTACTGGGGAAAATCCCCCGACTCAGCCGCAGACCGGTCAACCGGCGCCAGAACTGGTACCGAACGACGTGCCCACTCCGATGACTACTAATGGATAGGTCTCGCCTCAAATTCATCCAGGCGAACCTGAACCACTGCACCAGAGCTCAGAACCTCCTCTCGCAGAGCATGGTGCAGTGGGGCATCGGAGTGGGCCTCATCTCCGAGCCGTACTTCGTCCCCCCGAACAGCCTCGACTGTGTGGGGGACCGATCGGACTCGGCGATGATAGTGAGGAAACCCAATCTGGGCGTCCCCTCTTTTAGGAGTGTGGAGAGGGGTGATGGATACGTAGCCGCCCTGCTGGGCAAGATAACTGTGGTCTCAGTCTACTTTTCCCCCAGTAAGACCCAGGCCCAGTTCGAGGGGTTCCTCGTCCGGCTGGGCGCGCTCATCGGACGGACACATCCTCGTCCCGTGCTGTTAGGCGGGGACTTCAACGCCAAGTCGCCTGCTTGGGGGAGCAGGACGACCAACGCACGGGGCGAGAGACTCAATGAGTGGGCAATGGAGATGGGCCTCTGCGTCCTGAACCGCGGGTCGGAGGACACCTGTGTCAGGAGGAGCGGAGGCTCCATCATAGATTTGACTTTCGCGAGTCCTTCCCTGACGGATCGCGTACACAGGTGGGGAGTCAGGGTCAACGAGGAGACGCTCTCGGACCATAGGTATATCCGGTTCGAGGTTTCCGCCTGGCGTTCGGAAGGGGCATTTACCACCCGAGCCCCGAACGAAGTCTATCCCAGGTGGAGCCTCCGGAGTCTGGATCCGGAGATGCTGGAGGAGGCGGCCATTGTGCAGTCGTGGCTGCCCGTGCCAGGGGGTGAAGTTAGTGTGGAAGAAGAGGCGGACTGGCTGCGGGTGGCCATGACGCATATCTGCGACGCCTCCATGGCGAGGGTGAGAGAGCGTCCCTCCCCGAGACGTCGGGTGTACTGGTGGAACGACGAGATAGCTCAGCTGCGAAGCGAGTGTGTCTCGTCGAGACGCCGGTACGCTCGTTATCGTCGAAGGAGACGGCGCGATCCGTCAGAGGAGGACCGACTATACGGCCTCTACAAGGACAAAAAGACGGCGATGCAGGTGGCAATCGCGCGGTCTATTGACGAGGCGAGACAGGAGTTTCTGGAGCAGTTGGACGGGGATCCGTGGGGGAGGCCGTATAAGTTAGTGCGCGACAAAATGCGCCCATATGCCCCCCCGGAGACCCAAACTCTCCAACCCTCCAAAGTGGAGGAGATTGTTGGGGCCCTCTTCCCTAGAAGAGGTGACTACCAACCTCCGCTACCAACCACGGAAGAGGAAGACCTTGAGCCTCCCCCACCAGTCACCCGGGAAGAGCTGGAGAGGGTGATAGAGAGGCTCAAGGCCAAGAAAGCGGCCCCTGGACTCGACGGAGTCCACGGCAAAATATGGGCCAGGACCTTCGACGCCCTGGAACCGCGACTCAGGAGGACGTTTGACGCCTGTCTAGCGCGAGCCACCATTCCGCGCAGGTGGAAGACAGGCCGTCTCGTCCTCCTGCGAAAGCCAGGGCGCACGGATGAGACTCCCTCGTCCTTCAGGCCTATTGTCCTGTTGGACGAGGTGAATAAGATGTTCGAGCGGGTGATTGTCGATCGCATCACCGCTCACTTGGAGGGGACAGGCCCGGACCTGGCGGAAAACCAATTCGGCTTCCGCCGCAATCGCTCTACCATCTCTGCGATTATGAGGGTCCGGGCCAAAGCGCAGGAAACAGTTTCCCGGGGAGGGGTTGCCTTGGCGGTATCTCTTGACATCGCCAATGCGTTCAACTCCCTTCCCTGGGAATGTATACATGAGGCGCTCAGGTATCACCGGTTGCCAGGGTACATCCGCCGCGTGATAGCAGCGTACCTCTCGGAGAGAAGCATCGTCTACCCCGGGAGGAATGAGTGGGGGAAGCATGAGATGATGTGCGGTGTTCCACAGGGGTCCGTCCTTGGCCCGCTCCTGTGGAACATCGGCTACGACTTCGTCCTCAGGGGCGCTAATCTCCGAGGGGTAGAAGTCACCTGCTACGCGGATGACACGCTGGTCATGGCAACCGGTGATACATACCGGGACGTGTCTATCCTGGCCACCGCTGCAGTGGCCCAGGTTGTGCGGAGAATAAGGCGGTTGGGGCTAGAAGTAGCGCTCCACAAATCGGAGGCCATCTATTTTCATGGCTCCCGAAGAGCGCCTCCCCCTGACTCGCACATTATCGTGAGTGGTGTCCGCATCGGCGTCGAGAGTACCATGAAGTACCTGGGACTGGTCCTCGACAGCCGATGGGACTTTGGGCCCCATTTTGACCTTCTGATGCCCAGAATCCAGAAGGTCCTAGGGGCCCTGAGCAGGATAATGCCCAATGTGGGAGGCCCGAGCGTGGCCTGCAGACTTCTATACACGCAGGTCGTCCGCTCGATGGTGATGTACGGTGCCCCCGTGTGGGCTGATCGACTAAGCCGCCGGAACATAGCTCTCCTCCGTCGCCCACAGAGAGCTATGGCCATCCGAGTGATCAGGGGGTACTGCACGATTTCGTGCGAGGCGGCCTGCGTGTTGGCCGGGTCCGTGCCGTGGGACCTGGACGCACGAACCCTCGCGCAGCTGTACCAGTGGCGCGAGGAGAAGAGAGCCCAGGGCCTGCGGCTGGCCCCGGCTGAAATAAGAAGGAAGAGGGAGATCCTCAATGAGAGGGCGTTAAGGGAGTGGGAGTCCAGGCTGGGCAATCCCAGCGCCGGCCAAAGGACTATCGAGGCAGTCCGTCCAATCCTTAGGCAGTGGTTGTCACGAGGTCACGGCTCGCTGACATACCGGATGACTCAGGTTCTCTCGGGGCACGGCAGCTTCGGGAGATACCTGAGTCTGATACCCGGGAGCGAGCCAACCGAAAAGTGCAATCACTGCGACGGCTGCCTCGTGGAGAGAGCGCAACACGCGCTAGAGGAGTGCCCAGCTTGGGCCAATGAGAGAGCCGAGCTTCGGCAGGTCGTCGGCGGCGACCTTTCCCTGCCGGCCGTAATCAAAGCGGCCGTCGACAGGGAATCGGCATGGCGAGGGTTGGCGGCCTTTTGTGAGGCCGTCATGTCACGGAAAGAAGCGGCGGAACGGGAGCGGCATGTCGCCAATCCCCGCAACCCTCGGCGCCGCCGTGGAGAGAGACGGCGCAGGAGAAGGACTGAGTTCGCGCTGGACTCCCAGCGCGACAATTTCCCCTCCTGACACAGGCTGGGCGGGTGACGTTGAGGGCGTCCCCGTCCAGTGGAGAGTGGAAGGGTCGGCGTGTGTGTGCCCACACGCCATTCCCCAAGAGAGGTCCTGAGGGGGTTTAAATTCCCCCTCCAAGAGAGGAGGCCTGCCCGAAGGCCAACGCTCGCCGAGTCGTCGGAAGTATCCGGATTCCCAGGCTCGGCGAAGGCGAGGAGAGGCAGTGCTGGCACCCCGGTGGTTTTAGTCGGGGCAGGTCCGACACACCGGGGGAAGTGGCCCTCACCACTTCCCCTGAAGGTCCGTTAGGGATTTCCACCGGGTTAACAAAAAAAAAAAAAAAAAAAAAAAAAAAAAGGTTTGGGGTGCGAAGTTGGTCTCACCTCCTCGTGGTGCACCCTGGGCAACAATAGGCAGTAATGTTTTAGGCATTGCTGGCTATTGGCGAAGAGGACCAACAATTCCCTCTCCCACCTTTCCCGTTTCCTTCTTCCTTTCTTGCCTTTTTTCGCTACCTCTTCTCCTCAGAGAAGAGGAGTGAGAAGGGCCTCGTTACTCCTTCCCCACCCAAATTCTCACAGCTCCCCCCACCCTTCCCATCCTTAGTTACTCCTTTGTTCCCACTTCCAGGCTTCGTGTGTTAGGTTATTTGTTAGGGTTTCTGTTAGGTTATGTTAGGCGACGAATGGTTACTATTGTATCTCCCCCCCTCTTCTTCTTTATGTCTTTTGTTCTTCTTTCTCCCCCCTTTTATTCATTTTCCCCCTTCAGGTATCAGGTATCAGGTTCACACGGGCTCATTTTCCGCAACTCGACGTCATTTTCCCCCTTTTTCTTCTATTTTCAACCCCAGCGTGATGTATGGCAATTTGACGAACGGAAAAAAATAAATATGGACGCACAACGCAAAAAATCACTACCCCAGGAGGGTACCGACCGCTCTGCGGTCGGAGAATCCCTCCCAGGGCGGGAGTCTCTCTCTCGCCCTGGCTGCCCCACGTTTTCTGGGGGGGGCAACGATGTGCTCCGCAGTGGCGGCTCTTCCCCCACCACTGCCACGACGACTCTGGCAAGCCACACGGTTTCCGATTTTGGACGAAGAGAGCTCCGGGTTTCCCTGGAGCGGCTCGACCTGGATTCGGACGATTCGGTGTCCAGCCGAATGTCCTACAACTCCGGCTCGCTGGAGCGAAAGCGGTCATACCGCTTGTTACGCTCGGACAGCGAGCCGGAGGTAGAAGTACCCGCCAAGTACGTGGCGGTCCCCGAACGGGGAAGAGGTAGGCCTCACACGACCGGCCAATATGTCGGCTTGTGGGCGGCCAAAAAGGAGATGCTCGCCGCTAAGAAGGAGGAGGAGCGGCGACGAAAAGAGTTAGACCTCCTTGAGACGGCGCGGAGCGCCCGCCCTCGCCAAACGTCGAGACTCGACGTGGTCGAGGTTGAGGGGACCTCCGTGCTCGCTCAAAAGGACGTCATTGACAAGAACTTCGAGGTGTTGTCGGAGTGCATCTCGAAGTCCACCAACCTGAAAGGGACGGTGATACGCGACATGAAGGCCGCTATGACGGCCATTAAGGAGGCACTGGAGGTCGTGATCACGGCCACCGTAACCGAGGAGACCCGTAAACTCCACCGGGAGAACAAACGGTTACGGGAGGTCGTGCGCGACCTCCAGGAGGACATGGCCGCCATGCGCGCCGAAGTCCGTCAGAAGGGTTACCAGGACCCCACGCGACCTCACGCGTTGGGTGGTCCCGGCAAACCCACCCACGATGACACCTCCCCCCCATCCGACATGGATGTCCTCAAACAGACCATGCTCGAGATGGTGGGGGAAATGCGTTCAATGAACGCCAGGCTGGAGGCGACGGAGAGGCGCTCACTGCGTCCTCCGCTGCAATCGGAGAAGGCACCCCGCACGGCGGGGTCGGCTGCGCGGAAGGCCAAGCCCAAGCCGGTCACCCCCGCCGAGGGGGACGCCCTCCTCGATATGGATGTGTCGGAGCCGGGGCACAACTCGACCCCTGTCCCTCCCAAACCCGCCAAGGGCAAGGGAAAGGGCAAGGGAAAGAGAAGCGTCCCAGCCCAAAACCCAGAAGAGACAAACCCCGAGGCCCCGTTCCCACCTACGACATCGTCCCAGGACGCTCCCTGGACAGAGGTGGGCAAGAACGGGAAGCCGAAAAGGGACAAAAAGAAGAAGGTGGAGAAGACTACCAAAAAGGCGCCTCCTCCCCCAAAGCAGAAGAAGCGGATGGCGAAGCGTCGCACGGTTCGGCAGCCTAAAACGGCAGCCGTCGTGCTGACAATTAAGCCGGACGCGGTCAAGAAGGGAGTCAATTTCGCGACTGTCCTTGGTGCTGCTCGCCGTGAAGTGACCACTTTCCTCCACGACGAGGGCATCAAGGCAGCGCATATGAGAAAGACGCTCACCGAGGCACGCATACTTTTAATCCCCGGCGAGCCAGAGGAGGCCAGCAGGAAGGCGGACGCCATCGTCCGTAAATTCCGCGAAGTCCTCCCAGAAGACGTGAAGGTCGACCGCCCTTACAAGCGCGTCGACCTTAAATTATCCGGGCTGGATGACTCCGTCACCTCGGCGGAAATCCAGTCCGCGATAAAGTGGAAGGCGAGGGTTGACAAGGAGCAAATCCAAGTCAGCCCCATAAAATGGACGACATTCGGCGGCGGTGTGTGTTGGGTAACTTGCCCAGCCCCTGCCGCCGAACTAATAATGAAGGATGGGCTTCAAGTTGGCCTGGTCTACGCCCAGGCCCAACTCCTGGAGTCCCGCGTGCTAAGATGCTTCCGTTGCTGGGAGCCTGGGCACGTGGGCGTGAAGTGTCGGGCCACAACCAACAGAAGTGGCCAATGTTTTAGGTGTGGGCAGGAGGGACACAAGTCCCAAACCTGCACGGCCCTGAAGGCCCATTGCACGGTGTGCGCCGCCGCGTCCTTACCGGCGGGCCACCGGGCCGGCAGCCCGGCTTGCGCCGCGGCGAAGAGGCCGCTTAGGAGAAGACGGATGGACGCCGGCCAATCAGGCGAGCGTACCATCGGAGCGGTGGATAGAGAGGAGACCCCAGCGACAACTCCACCGTCGCTTCTGGGGTGCTTCTCTAAAGGAGCAGCTGACAGCCAGCCTGAGGGGGCGGCTGCCAGCACTTGACGCTCCAGTGGTGTGTGTGTGCTTCTGCACACCACTAGAAGAAGGAGTCGTGGGTACACTCCGCCCACCACCCCTATATTTTAGAAGGCGCCCACTGGGCGAAACGCGCGCCTGGCCGAGGGTTATGCGGTATCGTGGTATCTTAGCCAGGCGCAACGCGAGCGAAGGAAGCACCCCGGGGGTTTTAGTCGGTAGGAGTCCGGCATACCGGGGGAGTGGCCCTCACCACTCCCCTGACGATCCAATGCAGGATTTCCCCCGGGTTAACAAAAAAAAAAAAAAAAAAAAAAGGTTAGGTTGGGGTGCGAAGGGGTGCGAAGTTGGTCTCACCTCCTCGTGGTGCACCCTGGGCAACAATAGGCAGTAATGTTTTTAGGCATTGCTGGCTATTGGCGAAGAGGACCAACAATTCCTTCTCCTACGTCCCCTTTACCTTGTATTCCCGTCTCGTCTCTCTCATCCCTTCTCAGTTATTACTCCCACTCCTACCCCATCCCCACTTACTCCCGTCTTCCCCAATTCCAGGCCAGTTATGTTAGGTTATATGTTAGGGATTTTATGTTAGGCTGTGTTAGGCGACGTATGTTTCTTGTATTGTATTCCCCCCTTCTTCGTCTGTTATCATTTGTCTTCTTATTTCTTCCCCTTCTATTCTTTTCTTCTTTTCTTCACTTTCAACCCCAGTGAGATGCATGTAAATTCGATGAATGGTAAATCAAATATGGAGCAAGCACAAGGACAAATCAAACTACCCCAGGAGGGTACCGGTCACTCTGCGGCCGGAGAATCCCTCCCAGTACGGGAACTTTGTTCTCGCACTGGCAGCCCCGCGTTTTCTGGGGGGGGCAACCGAGTGCTTGGCGGTAGGGCCGACTCCCCTACCGCACCGACGACCACGGCGATCCAAAAGGACTCTGTTTGCACACGTGAGATTTCGGTCCGCTTAGAGCGGATGGAGGACTCTGACTCCGGTCAGAGCCTCGTGACATTAGGCTCCAGCTCAACTTTGGAGCGTAAGCGCTCATATAAGAGCGCCCAGTCCATGTCGGACTGTGACTCGGACGGGGACGCGCCTGCCAAATTCTTGGCGCTCCCGCGACGATCTAGAGGCAGGCCCCCTACCCATGGGAAACATGTTGGGTTGTGGGAGGCGAAAAAGGCACTTACTGCCGAAAGGAAGGCCGAGGAAGAGCGCCTGGCTTGCCAGGAACTCCTACTCACGAAGCGAAGCGTGCGTCCCCGCCTCACGTCGCGGCTTTCAGCGACCGCATCAGAGGACGAGGGTGACACATGTTACGCCCGTATGAAGAACATCGGCCGTAACCTTGACGTCATTGGCGACGGACTCGTCAAGTCCAAGAACGTCAAGGGTACGGTCGTACATGATGTGAAGGCCGCCATGGCGGCCATTAAGGAGGACCTAGAGGTTATTGTTAGGAGTAAGGTCTCGGAGGAGGTGAGGAAAGTTCATAATGAGAACACCCGCCTCCGAGAAGAAGTCCGAGATCTAAGAGAGATAGTGGTCGCCATGCGCGCGCGCGAGCGTGAGCTGGCTCTGCGGGGGATAGAGGTGCCACCAATGTCGGCAGACCCTTCTCCCGCCCAACAACAGGATATGACTCAGACCCCCGGCTTTGCCGAGCTTCGCTCTATGCTCGGTGAGGTCGTGGGGTCCATGAAGGTGATGCAGCAGCGGCAGGAGGCAATGGAGAACCAACTCCTGCGCCCGCCGCTGCAGCATGAGAGGGTGTCCTACGCGGCGAAGTCAGCCGCGCGGAAGCCCCGGCCGAAGCCGGCCGGCGGCGCCGCGGAGGACGCCCCTCACACGGATGAGACAGAAGCAGGGCGGAGCTCTCACCCCGACCCCAAACCCCCCAAAGGTAAGGGCAAGGGGAAGAAGACCCGCCCTGCTCCCAACGTTGACTCGGTGGCGGAGTTCCCGCCCTTAGGAGAACCCCAAGTCGCCGGCCATAGTGGCGACTGGGCGACGGCCGGGCGAGACGGCAAACATAGGCCGAATCGCCCCGCCAGACAGAAGAAGGGCCCCGCTAAGGAGGCCCCCAAGGAAAAGAAGCCGCGCAAGCGGATCCGCACCCGGAAGCCAAAGGACGCAGTCGTCTCTTTTAAGCTGCTTCCGGGTGCCAAGGAGCGTGGTGTCTCCCTCCGGGATGTGCTAATAACAGCCCGCAGGGAGATGCAAAGAGCCTTGGGTGAAGTTGGCGCACAGGAAGCTTCCCTATCTGGCACCCTCTCTGATGCCAGACTAGTGCACATTCCTGGGCCGCCTGAAGAGGCAGCGAAGAAGGCCGACCTCTTGTATGAGAAACTTAAGGGCATCCTCCCGGAGACGGAAGTCAAGGTGACCCGACCCGTGAAGTGCGTAAGCCTTCGCGTGTCGGGCCTGGACGACTCCGTCGAAAAGGAGGATGTCTTTTCCTCCATCAAGATGGTCGGCAACTGCAGGGAGTCGCGGGCTCACCTGGCTGAACACATACGGGTGAGCCAGATCCGCTTCAGCACATTCGGTCTCGGCGTTTGCTGGGCCACCTGTCCAGCCGATGTCGCCGAAATGGTGCTAAAATATGGGTTAGAGATCGGCTGGATAAGGGCCCAGGTCAAGATGGTGGAGCCTCGCGTGCTCCGGTGTTTCCGTTGTTGGGAGCCGGGGCACGTGAGTGAAAAGTGTAGAGCCGGCACGGACCGAAGCGGACTGTGCCTCCGATGTGCGCAGCCGGGTCACAAGGCCCAGGAATGTGACAGTCGTGCCTATTGCGTGCTGTGCGCCGCTGTGAGCAAACCCGCCGGCCATCGCGTCGGCAGCTCAGCGTGCGCCGCCGCAAAACGGCCGACTAGGAGAAGAGGGGGTGCCTATTTTAGGGGCGCCCGCCTTGCCGCCTCCGCGGCAATGGAGACGCAGCAGGAGGACACAATCTCCGCTGTGCCGCGGGAGGAGGACCTCATCTCACATAGGTCCTCCCACGGAGTGTCGGGCAGCTCGGCTGAGGGGCCAGCTGCTTAGACCATACTCCGGTGGTGTAGTGTGTGGTCCCACACACCACAAGGCGGTGGGGAGGCGAATCATCTGCCTCCCCTACATTCAAGGCTGCCCGTAATGGGGCAACGCGCAGGGCCGGGCTCTGGGAAGGCGAGTAGCCATGCCCCTCGGCCCTAGAGCGCTCGGTGGACCACCCCGGGGGTTTTAGTCGGTAAAAGTCCGGCATACCGGGGGAGTGGCCCTCACCACTCCCCTGACGATCCTATGAGGATTTCCCCCGGGTAACAAAAAAAAAAAAAAAAAAAAAGGTTGGGGTGCGAAGTCTTTTGGGGTGCGAAGTTGGTCTCACCTCCTCGTGGTGCACCCTGGGCAACAATAGGCAGTAATGTTTTAGGCATTGCTGGCTATTGGCGAAGAGGACCAACAATTCCTTCTCCCACCTTTCCCCTTTTCCTCCTTCCTTTCTTGCCCTTTCTTGCTACCTCTTCTCCGAAGAGAAGACGAGTGAGAAGGGCCCTGTTACTCCCACCCTCACCCAACCCCTCTTACCCCCCTACCTTTCCCATCCTTAGTTACTCCTTTGTTCCCATCTCCAGGATTTGCGTGTTAGAAAATTTGTTAGGGATCTTATGTTAGGTTGTGTTAGGTTCGTATGTTATTTTCTTTTGTATTCCCCCTTCTTCTCTTTATGTCTTTATTCTTCGTTTTTCTCCCCTCTCTATCTTCTTCTTCTATGTCTCTTCGTCTTTCTAACTCCAGCGTGATGTATGTAAATTTGATGAACGTAAAAAATAATGATGGCAGCACAAAAGAAAGAGATACTACCCCAGGAGGGTACCGGCCGCTCTGCGGTCGGAGAATCCCTCCCAGGGCGGGTGCTTCGGTCCCGCTCTGGCAGCCCCTTGTTCTCTGGGGGGGGCACTTCTGTGCTTGTCAGCGGATCTTCTTCCGCTGTCCCGACGACCCATGCTTCCCACACGGTACCCGATTTTGCCGGTGATAAGGAACTTATGATTGTGCTCGACCGTCTCGAGGACTCGGACTCTGCTACGAGCCTCATGACGGTCGATTCAGGAGGTTTGAAGCGCTCATACCTTAGTGCGCATTCAACAGACGGAGAATCTGACGGGGAGGTGCCTGCCAAGACCTTGGCCCTCCCCCAAAGATCCAGAGGACGCCCCCCAACCCACGGCCGCCACGTGGGTTTGTGGGAGGCGAAGAAAAAGCTCATCGCCGAGCAGAAGGAGGCAGAGGAGCTGCAGGCCCGGCGAGAGCTTCTGGAGACGGCGCGTAACGCGCGCCCAAGACAGACGTCGCGACTCTCCGCAACGTCCACCGACGAGGAAGACCAGTCGGCATATGCCAGGGCGGAGAGGGTTCGCAAGAACGTTGGCCTCGTGAAGGACCTCTTCACGAAGTCAAAGAATGTGAAGGGCACGGTCATTCACGAGGGGAAGGTCCTCCTGGATGAAATTTTGGCCGATATGGAGGTGATGAAGTCCTCCACTGTAAATGACGAGCTGAGGAAGCTGAACTCAGAAAACGCTCGTCTGAGGAGTGAGCTCCAGGAGTTGCGGGAGGACTACGCCGCACTCCGAGCCGAAATACGAGGCTATAACAGGCAGGGTCTTCTGCTACCTTCCGCCAGAGACCCTGCCCACCAGGACGAGACACAGCCCCACGACCTCGCCGAGATCCGCTCGGTACTAAGCGAGGTCGTGGGTACCATGAGAGACATGCAGCGGCGGTACGACGTGCTGGAGGGCAAGCTCCTGCGACCGCCGCTGCAGCATGAGAGGGCGCCTCCCGCGGCGAAAAAAGCCGCGCGAAAGGCTAAGCCCAAGCCGGCAGACGACGCCGCAGAAGACGTCCTCACGACCGATATGGACGCACCGGGGCCCAGCCTCAACCCCAACCCCAAACCCACCAAAGGTAAGGGGAAGGGGAAGAAGAGCCGCCCCGTTGCCAACACGGATGCGACATCTCTGGAGGCACCCCCACCACCTCCAACTTCGACCCAGCCCGCCGATACCGAGGGCGGCTGGTCAGAGGTGGTGAAGAGGGGCAAGCCCTCCAGACAGAAGAGAGAAGACAGGGGCCCTTCCAAAACGGCTCCTCCCCAGAAGGGAAAACCAGCGCGGAAACTCAAGATCCGGCCACCCAAAACGGCCGGAGTGATCCTGCAGCTGACGCCCCAGGCGATAGAAAGAGGCGTAACGTTCAAGACGATCCTGGAGGAGTCGCGAGGAGAGGTGCACGGCCATCTGATCGGCCTCGGCCTACGCGATATAGCCATTAGAGGCACGCTCACCGACGCGCGTATCATTCGCGTGCCCGGTGAGCCCAAGGAGGCAGAGGAGAAGGCGGATGCCCTCCTTGAGGTACTAAAGGAGATCCTCCCAGCGGAGGACGTGAAGGTCTCGCGGCCATACAAACGCGCAGACCTAAAGTTCACGGGCCTCGACGACTCCGTCAACTGGGAGGACTTCAAGAGCGCAATAGCCATGGTGGGAGGCTGCCCGGAGGAGCAAGTCCGGGCCAGCCAAATTAAAATGACGCGGTTCGGCCTCGGAACGTCCTGGGTAACTTGCCCAGCCACCGCGGCCCAAAACATCTTGGAGAGAGGGCTAAGGATTGGCTGGGCCAAGCCCCAGATCCGCCTGCTGGAGCCCCGCGTGCTCCGGTGTTACCGTTGCCTGGAACCCGGACACGTGGGGCAATCGTGCAAAGCGACCACAAACAGAAGTGGTCGCTGCTTTAGGTGTGGCCAGCCCGGGCACAAAGCCCAGGGCTGCGAGGCTCAGCCTCGATGTTGTGTGTGTGCTGACGCCGGCAAGCGGGCTGGCCATCGGCTCGGCAGCGCGGCTTGCGCAGCGGCCAAGAGGCCCATCAAAAGGCCTCCGGGCAAGGTGAGGAAACCTCCCGCCACCGCCGACGATATTCCTCCGTCACAGGCGCGCGTGGGGCCCATGGAGAGAGAGGCCTCGCCAGCGGCGGCACCTAAGTCGCTGCTTGGCAGTTTCGCCTCATGGGGAGCGTCGGGCAACGAGCCTGAGGGGGCCGCTGCCTGACTTTCAAGCTCCAGTGGTGTTGTGTGTGCTTCCGCGCACCACTAGGCGTTGGTAGAGGTTTTTCCTCCCGATTGTGGAGAAGCCCACAGGGCGGATCGCGCGTCAGCCCTCTTGGAGGTCCTCGGTGTGCCCGGGGGCTGGCGTAGACGCGAGTGGAGAAGCACCCCGGGGGTTTTAGTCGGTAAGAGTCCGGCATACCGGGGGAGTGGCCCTCACCACTCCCCTGACGATCCAATGCAGGATTTCCCCCGGGTTAACAAAAAAAAAAAAAAAAAAAAAAAAAAAAAAAAAAAAAAGGTTGGGGTGCGAAGTTGGTCTCACCTCCTCGTGGTGCACCCTGGGCAACAATAGGCAGTAATGTTTTAGGCATTGCTGGCTATTGGCGAAGAGGACCAACAATTCCCTCTCCCATCTCCCCCTTTACCTTGTATTCCCGTCTCGTCTCTCTTATCCTTCCCCAGTTATTACTCCCACTCCTACCCCATCCCCACTTACTCCCGTCTTCCCCAATTCCAGGCTAGTTGTGTTAGGGTCATCTGTTAGGGATTTTATGTTAGGTTATGTTAGGCGACGAATGACTTCTTCTATTGTTTTCCCCCCTTCTTCTCTGTTATCTTTACTCTTCATTTTTCTCCCCTTCTATCTTCTTCTTCTATGTCTCTTCGTTTTTCAACCCCTGCGAGAAGTATGTCAATCTGATGAATGCCAAAAAACGATGATGCAAGCACAAGGACCAAGCGAATTACCCCAGGAGGGTACCGGCCGCTCTGCGGCCGGAGAATCCCTCCCAGTGCGGGAACTCCGTTCTCGCACTGGCAGCCCCGCGTTCTCTGGGGGGGGCAACCAAGTGCTTGGCGGTAGGGCCGAACCCCCTGCCGCACCGACGACCCATGCTACGAATACGGACACTGCTTGCCTGCGAGAGGTTTCGGTCCGCTTAGAGCGGATGGAGGACTCCGACTCCGGTCGGAGCCTTGTGACGGCGGCTTCCGGCGCATCTTCTGACCGGAAGCGCACCTACCTGAGCGCACAGTCGAGCGACTGTGACTCTGAGGGGGAGCTGCCCGCCAAGACCTTGGCGCTCCCCCAAAGAGGCAGAGGACGCCCCACGACCCACGGCCGCCATGTGGGCCTCTGGGAGGCGAAGAAAAAGCTCAAAGCAGAGCAAAAGGAGGAAGAGGAGCGCCTTGCGGCAAAGGAGCTCCTCGCAACGGCGCGGAGCGCACGTCCCCGCCTCACGTCGCGGCTTTCCGGCATGACCTCTGAGGAGGAGGACTCGTCGGCGTACGCCCTCCACGAGAGGATTGGCCGGAATTTAGAGCAACTAAATCAGTCTGTTCTAAAATCCGGCAACCTAAAGGGAACCGTCATAAAGGACGCCAAATCCTATATGGCGGAAATCAAGACGGACGTAGATGAGCTCGTGAGGTCCCGAGTCTCAGACCAGGTGCGCAAGGTACATACCGAGAACACCCGTCTTCGAGCCGATCTCCGGGACCTCCGAGAAGAGATGGCCGCAATGCGCGCTAGGGAGCGCAAATTGTGCGATCGCTTGGGGATTAGCCCCTACGATCTTGACGAGGCACCCCTACCCACTCCTGCGGGCGAGTCTCACAGCTCGCTTCTCCATGAGCTGGGTAGGATGATGGACCAGCGGTTCGAGGCGTATGAGCGCAAGCAGCTCCGCCCGCCGCTGGCCCATGAGGAGAAGGCGTCCTACGCGGCGAAGTCTGCCGCACGGAAGCCCCGGCCGAAGCCGGCCGGCGGCGCCGCTGAGGACGCCACAAACCCGGACGTGACCGGGCCAGGGCGGAGCTCTCACCCCGACCCCAAACCCTCCAAGGGCAAGGGCAAGGGGAAGAAGACCCGCCCTGCGCCCAACCTTGATTTGGACTCGGCGGCGGAATTCCCGCCCCTTGCAGATCCTCAAGCCGCCGGCACAAGCGCCGACGGCTGGCAACGAGTGGGCAAGGACGGGAAGGCCGTCCGCCCTAAGAAGAAGAGGGCCCCCCCAAAGGAGGCCCCTAAGGCCAAGGAGAAGCCGCGTAAGCGGCGCCGCGCCCGGCAGCCGAAGACCGCTGTGGTCTCATTCAAGCTGCTGCCGGGTGCGAAGGAGCGAGGGACCACCCTTGAGGGGGTCCTAAGAGCCGCTCGAGGCCAGATGGGACGGGCGATGTTCGACGTGGGTGCCAAGGATGCATATCTCCGCGGCACCCTGACAGACGCCCGGCAAATTCATATCCCGGGCCCCCGTGAGGAGGCTCAGAAGAAGGCAGATCGACTTTATGATTTGCTTAAGGGCGTCCTCCCAGCGACGGATGTCAAGGTGTCCCGGCCCGTGAAGTGCGTGAGCCTTCGCGTGTCGGGCCTGGACGACTCCGTCGTGAAAGAGGACGTACTTTTGGCCATAAAGTTGGTCTGCCAATTGACGGACGAGCGGGCCCATCTGGCCGACCATATCAAGGTCAGCGAGGTCCGTTTCGGAACCTTCGGGCTAGGCGTGTGCTGGGTGACTTGCCCAGCCGAAGTTGCCAACATGGCGATGGAACGTGGCGTAATGGTGAACGGCTGGGCACAAGCCCAGCTCCGCCTAATGGAGCCTCGCGTGCTCCGGTGTTTCCGCTGTCTGGAACCCGGGCACGTGAGCCAGAAGTGCAGGTCCGGAACGGACCGAAGCGGGCTTTGTCACCGCTGCTCGAAGCCGGGCCACAAGGCCCAGGAGTGCGACGGGCGGGCCTATTGCCTGGTCTGCGCCGCTGCGGGCAAACCTGCCGGCCACCGCGTCGGCAACCCAGCGTGCGCAGCCGCCAAGAAACCCGTCCGCAAGAGACGAGGGGGCGTCTACCACAGCGACGCCCCAGATGCCGCCCCCGCGGCAATGGAGACACAGGAGCAGTCTCTGATTGCCCCTGTGCCGCGGGAGGAAGACCTCGCTTCGGATCCGCCGAACTTCCTGCGAGGTGCTTTCTTAGGAGTGCCGGGCAGTCTGGCTGAGGGGCCAGCTGCTTAGGCTATACTCCGGTGGTGTTGTGTGTGGTCCCACACACCACAAGGCGGTGGGGAGGCGACCATCTGCCTCCCCTACATTCACGGCGAGCCCGTAAAGGGGCGACGCGCAGGGCCGGGCTCTGGGAAGGCGAGTAGCCATGCCCCTCGGCCCTAGAGCGCTTGACGGACCACCCCGGGGGTTTTAGTCGGTAAAAGTCCGGCATACCGGGGGGTGGCCCTCACCACCCCCTGACGATCCATGAGGATTTCCCCCGGGTAACAAAAAAAAAAAAAAAAAAAAAAAAGGTTAGGTTAGGTTAGGTTAGGTTAGGTTAGGTTAGGTTAGGTTGGGGTGCGAACTGGGGTGCGAAGTTGGTCTCACCTCCTCGTGGTGCACCCTGGGCAACAATAGGCAGCAATGTTTTTAAGCATTGCTGGCTATTGGCGAAGAGGACCAACAATTCCTTCTCCCATCTCCCCCTTTACCTTGTATTCCCGTCTCGCCTCTCTCATCCCTTCTCAGTTATTATTCCCACTCCTACCCCATCCCCATTTACTCCCGTCTTCCCTAATTCCAGGCCAGATATGTTAGGTTATTTTGTTAGGGACTTATGTTAGGTTATGTTAGGCGACGAATGACTTCTATTGTATTCCCCCCTTCTTCTCTATATGTCTTTACTCTTCTATTTTCCCCCCTTTCTATCTTCTTCTTCTTTATCTTTTCGTTTTCAACCCCAGCGCGACGTATGTAAATTTGATGTATGTAAAAATT
The DNA here is from genome assembly GCA_036320925.1 of Automeris io. NCBI lineage: Eukaryota > Metazoa > Arthropoda > Insecta > Lepidoptera > Saturniidae > Automeris > Automeris io. The sequence goes on from JAUDJH010000009.1 coordinate 18,194,899, forward strand.
ATCATGGAAGCACAAAGTCAAGAGAAACTACCCCAGGAGGGTACCGGCCGCTCCGCGGCCGGAGAATCCCTCCCAGGGCGGGCGCTTCGGTCCCGCTCTGGCAGCCCCTTGTTCTCTGGGGGGGGCAACTCTGTGCTTCGCAGCGGTGGACTTTCCCCCATCGCTGCGCCGACGACCAACGCTAGCCCAATGGACCCAGCTTGCTTACGAGAGGTTTCCGTTCGTCTGGAACGGATGGAGGACTCCGACTCCGGTCGGAGCCTTGTGATGGTGGCTTCCGGCGTATCATCTGACCGGAAGCGCACCTATCTGAGTGCGCAGTCGAGCGATTGCGACTCCGAGGGGGAGGTGCCTAACAAGACCCTGGCACTCCCCCAAAGAGGACGAGGACGCCCCCCTACCCACGGCCGCCATGTGGGTATGTGGGAGGCAAGGAAAAAGCTCCTCGCGGAGCAGAAGGAGGAAGAGGAGCGCCTTGCGGCAAAGGAGCTCCTCGCAACGGCGCGGAGCGCGCGTCCCCACCTCACGTCGCGGCTTTCCGGCACGACCTCTGAGGAGGAGGACCCGTCCGCGTACGCCCTCCAAGAGAGGATCCGCCACAACCTGGACCAGTTGAACCAGTCGGTCCTGAAAAGTGGCAATTTAAAGGGGACGGTCATAAAAGACGCCAAAACTTTTATGGCCAACATCAAGGGCGACGTAGAGGAGCTCGTAGCGTCTCGTGTCTCGGACGAGGTTCGTAAGGTCCACACCCAGAACTCTCGCCTCCGAGCCGACCTACGAAGTCTCCAAGAGGAGATGGCTGCGATGCGCGCTAGAGAGCGCAAGCTATGCCAGAGACTAGGGATCAGCCCCTATGATCTCGACGACGAACCCCTGCCCACTCCTGCGGGCGAGTCTCACAACTCGCTGCTTCAGGAGCTGGGCAAGATGATGGACCAGCGGCTCGAGGCGTTTGAGCGAAAGCAGCTCCGCCCGCTGCTGGCACATGAGGAGAAGGCGTCCTACGCGGCAAAGTCGGCCGCGCGGAAGCCCCGGCCGAAGCCGGCCGGCGGCGCCGCGGAAGACGCCTCTAACCCGGACGTGACCGGGACAGGGCGGAGCTCTCACCCCGACCCCAAACCCTCCAAGGGCAAGGGCAAGGGGAAGAAGACCCGCCCTGCGCCCACCCTAGACTTGGACTCGGCGGCGGAATTCCCGCCCCTTGCAGATCCTCAAGCCGCCGGCACAAGCGCCGATGACTGGCAACGAGTGGGCAAGGACGGGAAGGCCGCCCGCCCAAAGAAGACGAAGAGGGCCCCCCCAAAGGAGGCCCCTAAACCCAAGGAGAAGCCGCGTAAGCGGCGCCGCGCCCGGCAGCCAAAGACCGCTGTGGTCTCTTTCAAGCTGCTGCCGGGTGCGAAGGAGCGAGGTACCTCCCTTGAGGGGGTGCTAAGAGCCGCTCGCGGCCAGCTAGGTCGGGCGTTTTTCGACGTGGGTGCCAAGGATGCCTATCTCCGCGGCACCCTGACAGACGCCCGAATGATTCACATTCCTGGCCCCCGTGAGGAGGCTCAGAAGAAGGCGGACCGCCTTTATGATTTGCTTAAGGGCGTCCTCCCAGCGACGGATGTCAAGGTGTCCCGGCCCGTGAAGTGCGTGAGCCTTCGCGTGTCGGGCCTGGACGACTCCGTCGTGAAAGAGGACGTGCTTTTGGCCATAAAGCTGGTCTGCCAATTGACAGACGAACGGGCACATTTGGCTGACCATATTAAGGTCAGTGAGGTCCGTTTCGGAACCTTCGGGTTAGGCGTGTGCTGGGTAACTTGCCCAGCCGACGTTGCCAACATGGCAATGGAGCGTGGGGTCATGGTGAACGGCTGGGCACAAGCCCAGCTCCGCCTAATGGAGCCTCGCGTGCTCCGGTGCTTTCGATGCTTGGAACCCGGGCACGTGAGCCAGAAGTGCAGGTCCGGAACGGACCGAAGCGGGCTCTGTCACCGCTGCTCGAAGCCGGGCCACAAGGCCCAGGAGTGTGACGGGCGGGCCTATTGCCTTGTCTGCGCCGCTGCGGGCAAACCTGCCGGCCATCGCGTCGGCAACCCAGCGTGCGCGGCCGCCAAGAAGCCCGTCCGCAAGAGACGAGGGGGCGTCTACCATAGAGACGCCCCAGATGCCGCCCCCGCGGCTATGGAGACACAGGAGCAGTCCGTGATTGCCCCTGTGCCGCGGGAGGAAGACCTCGCTTCGGCTCCGCCGAACTTCCTGCGAGGTTCTTCCTTAGGAGTGCCGGGCAGTCTGGCTGAGGGGCCAGCTGCTTAGGCGATACTCCCGTGGTGTTGTGTGTGGTCCCACACACCACAAGGCGGTGGGGAGGCGACCATCTGCCTCCCCTACATTCACGGCGAGCCCGTAAAGGGGCGACGCGCAGGGCCGGGCTCTGGGAAGGCGAGTAGCCATGCCCCTCGGCCCTAGAGCGCTTGACGGACCACCCCGGGGGTTTTAGTCGGTAAAAGTCCGGCATACCGGGGGGTGGCCCTCACCACCCCCTGACGATCCATGAGGATTTCCCCCGGGTACCAAAAAAAAAAAAAAAAAAGGTTGGGGTGCGAACTGGGGGGGGCAACGATGTGCTCCGCAGTGGTGGCTCTTCCCCCACCACTGCCACGACGACTCTGGCAAGCCACACGGTTTCCGATTTTGGACGAAGAGAGCTCCGGGTTTCCCTGGAGCGGCTCGACCTGGATTCGGACGATTCGGTGTCCAGCCGAATGTCCTACAACTCCGGCTCGCTGGAGCGAAAGCGGTCATACCGCTTTTTCCGCTCGGGCAGCGAGCCGGAGGTAGAAGTACCCGCCAAGTACGTGGCGGTCCCCGAGCGGGGAAGAAGTAGGCCTTCCACGACCGGCCAATATGTCGGCTTGTGGGCGGCTAAAAAGGAGATGCTCGCCGCTAAGAAGGAGGAGGAGCGGCGACGACAGGAGTTAGACCTCCTTGAGACGGCGCGGAGCGCCCGCCCTCGCCAAACGTCGAGACTCGACGTGGTCGAGGTTGAGGGGACCTCCGTGTACGCTCAAAAGGAGGTCATAGACAGAAACTTCGAGATACTGTCGGAGTGTATCTCGAAGTCCACCAACCTTAAGGGCACGGTGACCAGAGATATGAAGGCCGCCATGACGGCCATTAAGGAGGCACTGGAGGTCGTGATCACGGCCACCGTAACCGAGGAGACCCGCAAACTCCACCGGGAAAATAAACGGCTACGGGAGATCGTGCGCGACCTCCAGGAGGACATGGCTGCCATGCGCGCCGAAGTCCGCCAGAAGGGCTATCAGGACCCTACTCGACCATACGCGTCGCGCGGCCCAGATAAACCCTCCCACGATGACACCTCCCCCCCTTCCGACATGGATGTCCTCAAACAGACCATGCTCGAGATGGTGGGGGAGATGCGTTCCATGAACGCCAGACTGGAGGCGACGGAGAGGCGCTCACTGCGTCCTCCGTTGCAATCGGAGAGGGCACCCCGCACGGCGGGGTCGGCTGCGCGGAAGGCCAAGCCCAGGCCGGCCGCCCCCGTCGGGGGGGACGCCCTCCCCGATATGGATGTGACAGAGCCAGGGCAACACTCGACCCCTGTCCCCCCCAAGCCCGTCAAAGGCAAGGGAAAGGGCAAGGGGAAGAGAAGTGCCCCAGCCCAAAACCCGGATGAGACAAACCCCGAGGCCCCGTTCCCACCTACAACATCGTCCCAGGATGCTCCCTGGACAGAGGTGGGCAAGAACGGGAGGCCGAAAAGGGAGAAAAAGAAGAAAGCAGAGAAGGCCCCTAAAAAGGCGCCTCCTCCCCCCCAAAAGAAGAAGCGGAAGGCGAAGCGTCGCACGGTTCGGCAGCCTAAAACGGCAGCCGTCGTGCTGACGATCAAACCGGACGCTGCTAAGAAGGGCGCAAACTTTGCGACTATCCTTGGTGCCGCTCGCCGTGAAGTGACCACTTTCCTCCACGACGAGGGCATCAAGGCCGCACACATGAGGAAAACGCTCACCGAGGCACGCATCCTCTTGATCCCCGGTGAGCCAGAGGAGGCCAGTAAGAAGGCGGATGCCATCGTCCGCAAATTCCGAGAGGTCCTCCCAGACGACGTGAAGGTCGACCGCCCTTACAAGCGCGTCGACCTTAAATTATCCGGGCTGGATGATTCCGTCACTCCGGCGGAAATCCAGTCCGCGATAAAGTGGAAGGCGGGGGTTGACAAGGAGCAAGTCCAAGTCAGCCCCATAAAATGGACGACATTCGGCGGCGGTGTGTGTTGGGTAACTTGCCCAGCCCCCGCCGCCGAGCTAATTATGAAGGATGGGCTCCAGGTTGGCCTGGTCTACGCCCAGATCCAACTTTTGGAGTCCCGCGTGCTCAGATGCTTCCGTTGCTGGGAGCCTGGGCACGTGGGTATGAAGTGTCGGGCCACGGTCAACCGGAGTGCTCAATGTTTTAGGTGTGGGCAGGAGGGACACAAATCTCAAACCTGCACGGCCCCGAAGGCCCATTGCACGGTGTGCGCCGCCGCGTCCTTACCGGCGGGCCACCGGGCCGGCAGCCCGGCTTGCGCCGCGGCGAAGAGGCCGCTCAGAAGAAGGCGGATGGACGCCGGCCAACTAGGCGAGCGTTCCATCGGAGTGGTGGAGAGAGAGGAGACCCCAGCGACAACTCCACCGTCGCTTCTGGGGTGCTTCTCTCAGGGAGCAGCTGACAGCCAGCCTGAGGGGGCGGCTGCCAGCACTTGACGCTCCAGTGGTGTGTGTGTGCTTCTGCACACCACTAGAAGAAGGAGTCGTGGGTACACTCCGCCCACCACCCCTATACTTTAGAAGGCGCCCACTGGGCGAAACGCGCGCCTGGCCGAGGGTTATGCGGTATCGTGGTATCTTAGCCAGGCGCAACGCGAGCGAAGGAAGCACCCCGGGGGTTTTAGTCGGTAGGAGTCCGGCATACCGGGGGAGTGGCCCTCACCACTCCCCTGACGATCCAATGCAGGATTTCCCCCGGGTTAACAAAAAAAAAAAAAAAAAAAAAAAAAGGTTGGGGTGCGAAGTTGGTCTCACCTCCTCGTGGTGCACCCTGGGCAACAATAGGCAGCAATGTTTTTAGGCATTGCTGGCTATTGGCGAAGAGGACCAACAATTCCTTCTCCCACCTTTCCCTTTTCCTCCTTCCTTTCCTGCCCTTTCTCGCTACCTCTTCTCCAAAGAGAAGACGAGTGAGAAGGGCCCTGTTACTCCCGCCCCCACCCAACCCCTCTTACCCCCCTACCTTTCCCATCCTTAGTTACTCCTTTGTTCCCATCTCCAGGATTTGCGTGTTAGGAAATTTGTTAGGGATCTTATGTTTGGTAATGTTAGGTTGATGAATGTTCTCTCTGTCTCTATTCCCCCCTCTTGATCTTTATATCTTTATTCTTCTTCTTCCCCCCTATGTTCCCCCTTCTTTTCTTCTATTTCAAAACCAGAAGATGTATAGAAATTTGACGAATGATAAAAACTAACATGGATCAAGCACAAGGTAAAATAGTACTACCCCAGGAGGGTACCGGTCGCTCCGCGACCGGAGAATCCCTCCCAGTGCGGGAACTTCGCTCTCGCACTGGCAGCCCCGCGTTTTCTGGGGGGGGCAACCAAGTGCTTGGCGGTAGGGCCGACCCCCCTACCGCTACGACGACCAAGGCTACCCATCAGGATTCCGATATTGCCCAAGGGAGAGAGCTCCGGGTCTCTCTAGAGCGATTAGACGGGGACTCCGACGATTCGGCGTCCAGCCGAATGTCCTACAGGACCGGCTCGCTGGAGCGAAAGCGGTCATACCGCTTGTTCCGCTCGGACAGCGAGCCGGAGATAGACGTCCCCGCAAAATACGTGGCGATCCCCAAGAGGGGACGTGGCCGCCCGCCCACAACAGGCGAACATGTGGGGCTGTGGCAGGCCAAGAAAGAGCTCCTCATGAAGGAGAAGGAGGAGAAGGCTCTGCAGGAGCAAAAAGAGCTAGCTGAGTCGTCGCGAAATGCCCGTTCGCGAGTGTCTCAGCCCTCAGCCATATCCACGACAGACGAGGACACCACCTCCTATGGCTGTCGGGAAGCTCTAGAAAAGCACCTGTCGGTCATAACGCATGCCCTTGTAAAATCTAAAAATGTCAAGGGCAGCGTTATTCACGAAGTGAAGGAGGCGGTACGAGGCGCCATGGAGGTCATGGAGACCGCCCTCCGCGCCACAGCAAGTGAGGACAATAGAAAGTTGCGCCTGGAGAACCAGCGTCTAAAAGACAAGATACGCGATCTCCAGGACGACGTGGCGGCGTTGCGCGCGGAGATACGCGGCAGAAACACCTTAGGGTTGGACCTTCCGTCCTCCTCAAAGGCACCGGACAGGACACAGGCCAGATCTTTGGAAGAGGTTGAGGAATCCCTCTTCCAAAGGCTGGCCTTCAGACAGGACGCGAGGATTGAGGGCTTGCAGGTTGACGGTCGACTCCTCCCTGCAAAGAACCATCGTCCCCCTCTGGCCTTTGACGGGAAACCGAAAGAGGCACAGCAGGAAACTGAGGGACAGAAGAAAAAAGGGAAAAAGAAAAAGAAGAAGAACAAGAAGAGCAAAGAGGAGTCGACGCAAGTCGGCCAGCTACAACAGGAGCCCGCGCCCAACCCCGTTTCATCTAAGGGGAAGGGTAAGGGTAAGAGAACGAAGGTTCCCGCCCCAACAGAGCAGGAGGTCGAGCAGCCACAGCTCCCTCCTGAGTCGGGACCTTCACAGGAGTTGAATTGGACGGAGGTCGTCAGCAAGACGACTAGGCGCAAAGCTCGCCGGGCAGAGCAAGCGCCTACCCGTTCGGCTCCTCCCCTCCCTCCTCCACAGAGGGCTCCCAGGCGGGCGGAACAGCCGAAGCCTCGGCTGAAAGTACCGCGCACGGCGGCGGTAATAGTGAGGTTGCCGCCTGCAGCGGAGGAGAAGGGCCTCACATATGGCAACGTCCTCACCGAGGCCAAGAACCGGCTCGACCTCAACGAGCTTGGCATCAGCGAGGGCTTTAGGGTGAAGGTGGCAGTCACGGGAGCGCGCATCCTGCAGATCCCCGCGACTGCCAACGCTGATGCAGCCACCCAGCTGGTGGAAAAGCTGCGTCAGGTCCTCCCCCAGGAGGTGGCTATATCCCAGCCAACAAAGATGGCCGATTTCAGGGTCTCGGGGTTAGACGACTCAGTGACCCAGGAGGAGGTGGCCGCGGCGGTTGCTAGGGTGGCCGAGTGCCGAATTGACACGGTCAGGGTGGGCGTCATCCGCCAGGATCGCACGGGACTCGGCTCGGTCCTGGTGAAGTGCCCGGTGGCCGCCGCGCAAAAGATGGTAGACCGCGGCCGGATCCTAGTCGGAATCGTCTCGGCCCAGGTGACACTCCTGCAGTCCCGTGTCCTGCGCTGTTTCCGATGCCTTGAGCCGGGACACGTGCAGTGCACCTGCAAGGCCGAGGTGGATAGGAGCCGGCAATGCTACCGATGCGGCCAGCTCGGCCACCTCGCTCGCGAGTGCAATGCGGCAACTCCGTATTGCGCCGTGTGCGGGGCAGCCGGCAAACCGGCCAGACACGTAGTGGGGGGGAGGGCCTGTGCGGTGGCCACCAAACCTATCAGACCTAAAAAGACGAAGACGCCAGTTGCTCCATCTGACACGGAGCAAATGCGCGATGCTCCGATGTCCGAGGGCGCCTCTGGCGTCAATAGGACGACGAGCGAGCCGATCCCACAATCCACGGCCGGTTAATGGATCACACCCGAATCAAATTCCTCCAAGGGAATATCAACCACTGTGCCAGGGCTCAGGACCTTCTTTCCCAATCCCTGGCCCAGTGGGGGATCCATTTGGGTGTGGTCTCCGAGCCATACTTTGTTCCCCCAGACGGCTCCGGCTGGGTGGGGGATGTCACAAACTCGGCGGCCATCGTCATCAGGCCAGCCGCGGGTAGCCCTCCCCTTGGCAATGTCACGAGGGGTACGGGTTACGTCGCGGCCACACTGGGGGAGTTAACGGTCATCTCCGTTTACTTCTCCCCCAGCAAGCCTTTCGCCGAGTTTGAGGGGTTCCTTGCCCAGCTCGGAGCCCTTGTGGTGAGGACTCTTCCTCGCCCCCTGATCGTCGCCGGTGACTTTAACGCCAAGTCCACGGCTTGGGGCTGTCCGGCGACGGACACTCGGGGCGAGGCAATGGAAGAATGGATACTTGGGGTCGGCTTGTCCGTCATCAACACGGGAAGAGAAGATACATGCGTGCGTGCGCGGGGTGGGTCCATTGTTGACATAACACTGGCCTGCCCCGCCATGGCACGGCGCATTCAACAATGGCGGGTGATGACGGAGGAGGAGACTCTCTCCGACCACCGCTACATACGATACGAGCTGAATCCGCGTCGGGGGGCCCAGCCCAACACGGGCCCCAGGGACGCGCGCAGAGACCCTCCAAGGTGGCGTCTGCCCACCCTGGATGCGGAGCTACTGAAGGAGGCGGCGACCGTCCAGGCCTGGATTCCGGGGCCGGATGGCGAAGTTCGTGTGGAGGAAGAGGCGGACCGGCTCCGGAGAGCCATGACGGTCGCCTGCGACGCCTCCATGCTGCGCGCGAGGAGCAGTCCCAACCGACGCCGGAGAAAGGTGTTTTGGTGGTCGGAGGAGATCGCACAGCTCAGGAGAGAGTGTGTGGCGGCCAAACGGGCATATACCCGGAGCCGTAGAAGGCGAAGACGCGATCTGGAGAGGGAGGCAACCCTGTACGCCACATACAGGGACAAACGCGCCTCCCTCGAAATAGAGATTGCGAGGGCCAAAGACAGAGCCCGCCAGGAGCTGCTGGAGATGCTCGACAGGGATCCGTGGGGGACACCATACCGCATGGTGCGGAACAAACTCCGCCCGTGGTCTCCCCCGCTGACACAGACTCTCCAGCCGCAACTGGTCGGCCAAATAGTGTCCTCCCTGTTTCCACAGGGGGCAGATCATCAGCCCCCACCAATGGTGCCTCCTTGGGCCGTCGTCTCCGATGACCCTGAGGTGCCACTGGTCACCAGGGAGGAGTTAAGCTCTGTCTTTGAGCGCATAAAGGGTAAATCTACGGCTCCGGGGTTGGATGGCGTACACGCCAAGGTCTGGGTCCTTGCCTTCGACGCCATGGAAGAGTGGCTGAGGAGACTCTTCAACGCCTGCCTGTCGCAAGCCGCGATACCCAGGCGATGGAAGACGGGCAGGCTAGTTCTCCTCGCCAAGGCGGGACGTCCGGTCGACTCCCCCTCCGCTTATAGACCTATCGTCTTAATCGACGAAGTGGCGAAGGCCTTCGAGAGGGTGGTTGTCGGCCGCATAGTCGATCATCTAGAGGGCGAGGGTCCAGACCTGGCGGAGAACCAATTTGGGTTCCGCCGAGGAAGGTCCACCGTGGATGCGGTCCTAAAGGTTAAGGCGTCTGCGCAGGCGGCAGTCTCCAGTGGTGGGGTGATGTTGGCGGTGTCCCTTGACATCGCCAACGCCTTCAACACCATGCCCTGGAGCTGCATCAAGGAGGCACTGCAATACCACAACATACCGCAGTACCTGCGCAGGGTCATCGACGCCTACCTGAGGGACCGCTGGGTCACCTACCCAACGCAGCGGGGCTGGGCGGATTGGGAGATGTCTCGCGGTGTTCCACAGGGGTCTGTCTTAGGGCCCCTCTTGTGGAACATCGGGTACGACTGGGTCCTGCGCGGGCAGAACCTCCCAGGGGTTGAATTAGTCTGCTACGCAGACGACACGTTGGTCACTGCCCGCGCCAGGAATTACCGCCTGGCCTCGATGCTGGCAACGGCCGGTACGGCCCATGTTGTGCGCCGAATTCGCGCTTTGGGCCTGGAGGTAGCACTTCAAAAGACCGAGGTCCTGTGTTTTCACGGACCCCGGTCTGCACCACCTCCAGACGCACATATCATTATAGGCGGAGTGCGAATTGCCGTCGGGGGCACAATGAAGTATCTCGGTCTCGTCCTCGACGGCAGATGGAAATTCGGCGCACACTTTGACCGGTTGTTGCCGAAAGTGGTAGGTGCAGCCGCTGCTCTTAAGCGGCTGATGCCCAACATCGGTGGACCTGGGGTGTCCTGCAGACGCCTCTACATGAATGTGGTCCGGTCCATGGCACTGTATGGTGCCCCGGTTTGGGCCGACGCTCTCAACAGCCACAACATAAGGCTGTTGCGCCGCCCTCAAAGGGCTCTGGCGATAGCGTCGGTCCGGGGGTACGCCACAGTGTCATGCGACGCGGCCTGCCTGTTGGCGGGGTCGGTTCCCTGGGACCTGGATGCCCGAGCCCTCGCGTCACTCTATACATGGCGCGAGGAGCAAAGGGCCCGGGGCCAGCGACCGGCCCCGACCGAAGTCAAGGGAAAGAGGCGTCTGCTGGACGCCGACTCAATAGAGATATGGCGGCTCAGGCTGGAGCATTCAGCCTACGGCCTGCGGACGATCGAGGCAATTCGTCCGATACTTAAGGATTGGTTAGAGCGGCGCCACGGTGTGGTCTCCTACCGGATGGCGCAGGTGTTCACTGGGCATGGCAGCTTTGGTGGATACCTGTGCCGCACAACTGGTAGCGAGCCCACACCGAGGTGTCACCATTGTGCGGATTGCCTCGATGAGTCCGCACAACACGTCATAGACGAATGCCCAGCCTGGGCTACGGAGAGGGCCGCACTCGTCAGGGTGGTGGGTGGTGACCTGTCACTGCCGGCACTCGCTCGCACGATGGTCGGTAGTGACAGGGCATGGCAGGCGGTCCTCTCCTTCACGGAGACGACAATGAAGGTGAAGGAGGCGGCGGAGCGGGATCGGGAGGCAATATCCACCCCCGACAACCCAATCCGCCGCCCAGCTCGGACTGGACGCCGGAGGAGGGCCTACGCCAACAGCCTTCCTCCGTGACACGGATATACGCCGGGCGGCGCGCTTTGAGGGAGTGCGTCGCCCAGATCCTGGCGTGAGCGGTGTGTGACGTGTTCCCGCACACCGCTCTGATGACAATATCAAGGAGATGAGGGGGGGGGTGGCTCTTTACACCACTCTCCCCGAAATGTGTTAGGTGCACGCGGGGGGCGGCGACTATTTAACCGTCCCTCCGCCTAGTAGGTGAGGCCTGCACAAGGCCGGACGTCGCCGGATGCCGAGGAAGATGGCTCGGCTTTGCCCTTAGCATCCGGCAGACGAGAGAAGGAACACCCCGGTGGTTTTAGTCGGGGCAGGTCCGACACACCGGGGGAGCGGCCCTCACCGCTCCCCTGAAGGTCCGTAGGGATTTCCACCGGGTTAACAAAAAAAAAAAAAAAAAACAAAAAAAAAAAAAAAAAAGGTTAGGTTAGGTTAGGTTAGGTTAGGTCCCGGCGTCGGGACGTGACGACCCCATCGCCCATCGGTTCGCCGGTGCAGTCAGTCAGCCCCCTCCTCCTCCCACCTTACCTTTCCTTCTTCCTTGCCTGCCCTTTCTCGCTATCTCTTCTCGAATGAGAAGAGGAGTGAGAAGGGCCTCGTTACTCCTTCCCCAGTTAATCCTTACCTTTCTCGTTGCTCCCCTCCGCTCTCCTTTACCTGAAATCCTTACCTTTTGTTTCCTTTCCCCGGAGTAGAGACGTGTCCGGCGTGTACTTACCATACCGTCGGGCAAGTCATCAGTAGTCGTGCTGAGAAGCTCCATCTTCTTCGACTTCATCTGCTAGGATCACCTGTAATGTTAAGGGTGCTTACTTGTTGATTCTTGTGGTAGGATTCGTTGTTGATGTCTTCTTTGTACGGCGTCTGTTGACAAGCGTCAGGAGCTCGTAATCTGGCCTGCGGCGTCTGTGGTCATGTCTCACGGCTGCAGGTCCGGACCGAGGGTCTTGCCTTCATTGGCCGGGCCGCGAGGAGGACAACCTCTATAAAAAACTACCCCTAATCCCAAGCGGCGGCGCACCGCGAGGGGATGCATGGCTGAAGGGTATGTCAGTCTCTAGTGCGACCCCCGTCAGAGTACCGGCCAACCCTCTGACGGGTTACGTTAGGCTTACCCGGGTACAGGGGGCACTGCCCGGGCGGACTGTTTATTTCCCCCATACTCGTGGGAACAAAATAGAATGTCATCCAAACTTAAAAAACAAACAAAAAAGATGAAAGATAGGGAGGTAAACAGTGCGATCGCTAGGGGAAAGCTACAGCATGATAGGGAGTACCGGGACGATCCAACTGTAGGAAGAAGTACGAGGGATGCGGACGACTCAAGCGACGAGTCAGACCAGAGCATGGTGTCGGTCGCATCGAGCGCCTCTGGGCGCAAGAGGAGATATGCGAGTGCGCACTCAGGCAGTGCCTCGAGTGGCGCCTCGAAAGCGGGGTCGGGTGCTTCCGCACCCCGCAGAAGCAGAGGTCGGCCACCCACTACTGGCCAATATGTGGGTTTGGCCAAAGCCAAAGAGGACCTCTTGCGAGTGGAAAGGGAGGCCATGGAACTCCAGGCGGAGAAAGAACTCCTGGAAGAAGCCAGAGGCCTCCCGAGAACAAGGACGACTCGCCTATCTGAGTCGTCATCAGCGGTCGACGAGGAACAGGCCGTGCACGAGGTGGAGGACGTTGTGAGGAAATATACGGGCCTCATAACGAAGGTAGCTGACACGTCGGGCCACCTTAAAGGCACGTACGTCAAATCCCTTAAGCTGGCATCGAAGGAGCTCACCCTTGCCTTCGATGTCATGCGTAAGAGGACAGTTACCAGCGAGACGACGAAGCTCAGATCGGACGTGGAAAAGTTGCGGTCCGAGAACATGGAGCTCAGAAAACAGCTCGACGACCTTAGAGCGGAGTTTGCCAAGGGCGCAGCGCGGCGGGGTGAGGCACCAGTCCCTCCGCCAGAGCCGGCTCCAGCACCCCAGGCAGACGTCATCGAGCGGCAAGTTCTGCTTGCCGTCGGAAAAGTGCTTGACGTGAGGCTGGCTCCTTTCAGGAGCCTGCTTCCTCCGGAGCCGCGTTTGAGGCCGCCCCTGGCCTCAGACAAGAAGAACGGCCGGGAAGCCCCACGGCCCCCGGCTGTGACAGATCCGGACTGGCCCGAGGAAGAGGAAGGCTTTGAGAAGGTGCCGTCTCCTGAAACGGAGCGGCCCCTCGAGCAGAGGAGGAATAAGAGGAAAATTGAGAAGGAGGGAGAGGGCAGCAGGGACAAGAAACAGGCTAAAGGGTGTAAGAAGCCTGTCGACCCCTGGGAAGGAGAGGAGGAAGGCGACGGTGGCAACTGGCAGGAGGTCGGCAAGGGTGGCAAACCCAAGCGCGGCCCAAAAGGCGCTAAGCCCGACCAGCCAGCCGCCAAAAAGAAGCCGAAGAAGAAAGCGAAAAAGAAGGCGAAGAAGAAGCGTCAGCCCCAACTTCGCCCTCCTAAAACGACGGCGGTCACCCTCCTTCTGAGTGAGGACACGCAAAAGGCGGGACTGTCCTACTCGGAGATTATGAGAAGGGCCAAGGAGGAGCTGGACCTAAACGGCATGGGCATCCCCCATCTTAATGTACGTAAGTCCGTAACGGGAGGACGTGTCCTGGAGGTGCCGGGCCAAGATAGTGGGGAGAGGGCAAACGCCCTGGCCGAGGCCCTCAAGACCAAATTCGGGGGCGAGGCCGGGGTCATGATTAATCGAGCCATCAAGCGGGCAGACATTAGAGTGTCCGGACTTGATGACTCGATTACGAAGGAGGAAGTGGCCGAGTCACTGGCCGGAATAGGGGAATGTTCCGTCTTGGACATTAGAGTGGGAGAGGTCCGCCACAGCGAGAACGGAGTCGGCGCCATATGGGTCAGCCTTCCGGTTGAGGCGGCCAAAAGGGTGACCGACGGCCGCGAAGTTGTCGTAGGGTGGTCCAGGGCGAGGGTGAAGCTCCTGCAGCCTAGGGTCCTGAGATGCTTCAGGTGCCTCGAGCCTGGTCACGTCCGGGCCCGCTGCAGGGCGGAAGTCGACCGAAGCAGCCAGTGCTTCAGCTGTGGCCAACTCGGGCACATAGCTCGCCAGTGCACCGAGAAACCGCACTGCACGGTTTGTGCGCTGGCCAAGAAGCCGGCCAACCATCGGGTGGGGACCAAAGGCTGCGCTGCGGCCGTCAGGCCTATCAAGAAAGTGGGAAGCGGAGCTGCTGCTGCCACGGGGGACTCTCCATCACAGCCGCAGACCGGTCAACCGGCGCACGAGGCAGCGCCGAAAGACGTGACCACTCCGATGACTACCGATGGATAGGTCTCGCCTTAAATTCATCCAGGCGAACCTGAACCACTCCACCAGAGCTCAGAACCTCCTCTCGCAGAGCATGGTGGAGTGGTGCATCGGAGTCGGTCTCGTCGCCGAGCCGTATTTTGTCCCCCCTAACAGCCTTGACTGTGTGGGGGACCTAACGGACTCGGCGATGATTGTGCGGAAGCCTGTAGCAGGTGTCCCCTCTTTTAGGAGTGTGGAGAGGGGCAATGGTTTTGTCGCGGCCCAATTGGGTGAGATAACTGTGGTCTCGGTCTACGTACCCCCCAGTAAGACCCAGGCCCAGTTCGAAAGATTTCTCATCCGGTTAGGGGCGCTTGTCAGCCGGACACACCCTCGCCCTGTGCTAATTGGCGGGGATTTTAATGCCAAGTCTCCTGCTTGGGGGAGCAGGGTGACCAACGCACGGGGCGAGAGGTTAAATGAATGGGCAATAGAAGTGGGCCTCTGTGTCCAGAACCGCGGATCATCCGATACGTGCGTTCGAAGACACGGAGGTTCCATCATTGATGTGACCCTCGCGAGTCCCTCTCTGTCGGACCGCGTGCATAGGTGGGAGGTCATGGTTGGCGAAGAGACTCTATCGGACCATAAATATGTCCGCTTCGAGGTCTCCGCCTGGCGATCGGACGGGGCCTTTACCAACCGCGCCCCAAACGAAGAATATCCCAGGTGGAGCCTCCGGAGCTTGGATCCGGAGATGGTGGAGGAAGCCGCGATCGTGCAGTCGTGGCTGCCCGTTCCAGAGGGCGAAGTACGCGCGGAGGAGGAGGCGGTCTGGTTGCGGGTGGCCATGACGCGCATCTGTGACGCCTCCATGACCAGAGTCAGAGCGCGCCCCTCCAGACGTCGGGTGTATTGGTGGAACGACGAGATCGCGCAGCTGCGAAGCGAGTGCGTCTCGTCGAGGCGCCGGTACGCCCGATATCGTCGGAGGAGACGCCGCGATCCGACAGAGGAGGACCGCCTTTATGATTTGTACAAGGCCAAGAAGACGGCCATGCAGGTGGCCATCGCAAACTCCATAGAGATGGCCAGGAAGGAGTTTTTGGAGTTGCTAGACGGGGATCCGTGGGGGAGGCCGTATAAGCTCGTGCGCGACAAGCTGCACCCATATGCCCCCCCGGAGACCCAAGCACTCCCGCCACAAAAGGTGGAGGAGATAGTTGGGGCTCTCTTCCCAACAAGAGGTAGCCACCAGCCTCCATTGGTGCACCCGGAAGAGGATGATGCTGAGCCTCCCCCGCCAGTCACTCGGGAGGAGCTGGAGAGAGTGATGGAGAGGCTCAGGTCGAAGAAGGTTGCCCCCGGACTCGACGGCGTCCATGGACGCATATGGGCGTTAACCTTTGACGCCCTGGAGGTTCGCCTGAGAAGGACATTCGACGCCTGCCTGGAGCAGGCTACCATTCCACGAAGGTGGAAGATGGGTCGTCTCGTCCTCCTCAGAAAACCAGGGCGTACAGATGAAACCCCCTCGTCCTTCAGGCCCATTGTCCTGTTGGACGAGATTAACAAGATATTCGAGCGGGTGCTTGCGGACCGCATCACCGCTCACATGGAGAGGGTAGGCCCGGACCTGGCGGATAGTCAATACGGTTTCCGCCGCGGTCGCTCGACCATCCACGCGATCATGCAGGTCCGGGCGAAAGCGCAGGAGACAGTGGCCCGGGGAGGGGTTGCTTTGGCGGTCTCACTCGATATCTCCAACGCGTTCAACACCCTCCCCTGGGAATGCATTCATGAGGCGCTGAAATATCACCGGTTGCCAGGGTACGTCCGCCGCGTGATTGCATCGTACCTCTCGGAGAGGAGCATAGTCTACCCCGGGATGAGGGAGTGGGGTAGGCACGAGGTGACGTGCGGTGTTCCACAGGGGTCAGTCCTTGGCCCGCTCCTGTGGAACATCGGATACGACTACGTCCTGAGGGGTGCCAATCTCCGAGGGGTCGAGGTCGTCTGTTACGCGGACGACACGCTGGTCATGGCAACCGGTGATACGTACCGGGAAGTGTCGATCCTGGCCACTGCTGCAGTGGCCCAAGTAGTCAGCCGGATCAGGCGGCTGGGGCTGGAGGTTGCGCTCCATAAGTCGGAGGCCATCCTTTTCCATGGCCCCCGAAGAGCGCCCCCACCCGACGCTCACCTGATTGTGAGTGGTGTCCGCATCGGCGTCGAGGGTACCATGAAGTACCTGGGACTGGTCCTCGACAGCCGATGGGACTTTGGGCCCCATTTTGACCTCCTGTTGCCTAAAGTACAGAAGGTCCTAGGGGCCCTGGGTAGGATAATGCCCAATGTGGGAGGCCCGGGCGTGGCCTGCAGACTCTTATACACGCAGGTCGTCCGCTCAATGGTCATGTACGGTGCCCCCGTGTGGGCTGATCGACTAAGTCGCCGGAACATAGCTCTCCTTAGACGCCCACAGAGAGCTATGGCCATCCGAACGATCAGGGGGTACTGCACGATTTCGTGCGAGGCGGCCTGCGTGTTGGCCGGGTCCGTGCCGTGGGACCTGGACGCACGAACCCTCGCGTCGCTCTACGAATGGCGCGAGGAGAAGAGAGCCCAGGGCCTGCGGCTGGCCCCGGCTGAAATAAGAAGAAAAAGGGAAATCCTAAATGAGGGGGCGTTAAGGGAGTGGGAGTCCAGGCTGGGCAATCCCAGCGCCGGCCAAAGGACCATCGAGGCAGTCCGTCCAATCCTTAGGCAGTGGTTGTCACGAGGTCACGGCTCGCTAACATACCGGATGACTCAGGTTCTCTCGGGGCACGGCAGCTTCGGGAGATACCTGAGTCTGATACCCGGGAGCGAGCCAACCGAAAAGTGCAACCACTGCGACGGCTGCCTCGTGGAGAGAGCGCAACACGCGCTGGAGGAGTGCCCAGCTTGGGCTAATGAGAGAGCCGAGCTTCGGCAGGTCGTCGGTAGCGACCTTTCCCTGCCGGCCGTAGTCCGCGCGGCCGTCGACAGGGAATCGGCATGGCGAGGGTTGGCGGCCTTTTGTGAGGCCGTCATGTCACAAAAAGAAGCGGCGGAACGGGAGCGGCATGTCGCCAATCCCCGCAACCCTCGGCGCCGCCGTGGAGAGAGACGGCGCAGGAGAAGGTCCGAGTTCGCGCTGGACTCTCAGCGCGACAATTTCCCCTCCTGACACAGGCTGGGCGGGTGACGTTGAGGGCGTCCCCGTCCAGTGGAGAGTGGAAGGGTCGGCGTGTGTGTGCCCACACGCCGTTTCCCCAAGAGAGGTCCTGAGGGGGTTTAAATTCCCCCTCCAAGAGAGGAGGCCTGCCTAAAGGCCAACGCTCGCCGAGCCGTCGGATGTATTCGGATTCCCAGGCTCGGCGAAGGCGAGGAGAGGCAGTGCTAGCACCCCGGTGGTTTTAGTCGGGGCAGGTCCGACACACCGGGGGAAGTGGCCCTCACCACTTCCCCTGACGGTCCGTTAGGGATTTCCACCGGGTTAACAAAAAAAAAAAAAAAAGGTTAGGTTAGGTTAGGTTAGGTTAGGTTAGGTTAGGTTAGGTTAGGTTGGGGTGGGGTGCGAAGTGGGGTGCGAAGTTGGTCTCACCTCCTCGTGGTGCACCCTGGGCAACAATAGGCAGCAATGTTTTTCTTTTTAGGCATTGCTGGCTATTGGCGAAGAGGACCAACAATTCCTTCTCCCATCACCCCCTTTACCTTGTATTCCCGTCTCGTCTCTTTCATCCCTTCTCAGTTATTACTCCCACTCCTATCCCATCCCCACTTACTCCCGTCTTCCCCAACTCCAGGCCAGTTGTGTTAGGTTTATCTGTTAGGGACTTTATGTTAGGTAATGTTAGGACGACGAATGCTTTTCTCTATCTCTATTCCCCCCTTCTTCTACTTTATATCTTTATTCTTCTTCTCCCCCCTTTTATGTTCCCCCCTCTTTTCTTTACTTTCAACCCCAGAAGATGTACGAAAATCTGATGAATGCTACAACGACCATGATGCAAGCACAAGGACCAATCGAATTACCCCAGGAGGGTACCGGCCGCTCCGCGGCCGGAGAATCCCTCCCAGTGCGGGAACTCCGTTCTCGCACTGGCAGCCCCGCGTTCTCTGGGGGGGGCAACCAAGTGCTTGGCGGTAGGGCCGACCCCCCTACCGCACCGACGACCCACGCTTTGAACACGGACTCAGCTTGCTTGAGAAAGGTTTCTGTTCGTTTAGAACGAATGGAGGACTCCGACTCCGGTCGGAGCCTCGTGATGGTGGCTTCCGGCGCATCATCTGACCGGAAGCGCACCTATCTGAGTGCGCAGTCGAGCGACTGCGAATCTGAGGGGGAGCTGCCTGCCAAGACCTTGGCGCTCCCCCAAAGAGGACGAGGACGCCCCCCTACCCACGGCCGCCAAGTGGGTATGTGGGAGGCAAGGAAAAAGCTCCTCGCGGAGCAGAAGGAGGAAGAGGACCGCCTTGCGGCAAAGGAGCTCCTCGCAACGGCGCGGAGCGCACGTCCCCGCCTCACGTCGCGGCTTTCCGGCATGACCTCTGAGGAGGAGGACTCGTCGGCGTACGCCCTCCGAGAGAGGATAGGCCGGAACTTAGAACAGTTGAATCAATCTGTCCTAAAATCCGGCAACATCAAAGGGACTGTCATTAGGGATGCGAAGACCTACATGGCAGAAATAAAAACTGACGTAGAGGAGCTCGTAGCGTCCCGTGTCTCAGACGAGGTTCGAAAAGTTCACAACGAGAACTCTCGTCTTCGAGCCGACCTACGAGACCTCAGAGAGGAGCTCGCCGCCATGCGCGCCAGAGAGCGAAAGCTGTGCGAGCGATTGGGCATAAGCCCATATGATTTGGATGAGGCACCCCTGCCCACTCCTGTCGGCGAGACTCACAACTCGCTGCTCCAGGAGCTGGGCAGGATGATGGACCAGCGGTTCGAGGCGTATGAGCGCAAGCAGCTCCGCCCGCCGCTGGCCCATGAGGAGAAGGCGTCCTACGCGGCGAAGTCTGCCGCGCGGAAGCCCCGGCCGAAGCCGGCCGGCGGCGCCGCTGAGGACGCCACAAACCCGGACGTGACCGGGCCAGGGCGGAGCTCTCACCCCGACCCCAAACCCTCCAAGGGCAAGGGCAAGGGGAAGAAGACCCGCCCTGCGCCCACCCTTGATTTGGACTCGGCAGCGGAATTCCCGCCCCTCGCAGATCCTCAAGCCGCCGGCACAAGCGCCGATGACTGGCAACGAGTGGGCAAGGACGGGAAGGCCGTCCGCCCTAAGAAGAAGAGGGCCCCCCCAAAGGAGGCCCCTAAGGCCAAGGAGAAGCCGCGTAAGCGGCGCCGCGCCCGGCAGCCGAAGACCGCTGTGGTCTCATTCAAGCTGCTGCCGGGTGCGAAGGAGCGAGGGACCACCCTTGAGGGGGTTCTAAGAGCCGCTCGGTCCCAAATGGGTACGGCGATGTTTGACGTGGGTGCCAAGGATGCATATCTCCGCGGCACCCTGACCGACGCCCGAGTGATCCACATTCCGGGCCCCCACGAGGAGGCCCAGAAGAAGGCAGACCGTCTTTGTGATCTGCTTAAGGCCGTCCTCCCAGCGACGGACGTCAAGGTGACCCGGCCCGTGAAGTGCGTGAGCCTTCGCGTGTCGGGCCTGGACGACTCCGTTACGAAGGAGGACGTGTTTTACGCCATAAAGGCGGTCTGCCAACTGACGGACGGGCAGGCTCATCTGGCCGAGCACATAAAGGCCAGCGAAGTCCGCTTCGGTACCTTCGGGTTAGGGGTATGCTGGGTCACTTGCCCAGTCGAGGTCGCCAACCTGGCGATGGAACGAGGCGTAATGGTCAACGGCTGGGCACAAGCCCAGCTCCGCCTAATGGAGCCTCGCGTGCTCCGGTGTTTCCGCTGTCTGGAACCCGGGCACGTGAGCCAAAAGTGTAAGTCCAATATTGACCGAAGCGGACTTTGCCACCGCTGTGCTAAGCCGGGCCACAAGGCCCAAGAGTGCGACGGGCGGGCCTATTGCCTTGTCTGCGCCGCAGCGGGCAAACCTGCCGGCCATCGCGTCGGCAACCCTGCGTGCGCGGCCGCCAAGAAGCCCGTCCGCAAGAGACGAGGGGGCGTCTACCACAGTGACGCCCCAGATGCCGCCCCCGCGGCAATGGAGACACAGGAACAGTCTCTGATTGCTCCTGTGCCGCGGGAGGAAAACCTTGCTTCGGCTCCGCCGAACTTCTTGCAAGGTTCTTCCTTAGGAGTGCCGGGCAGTCTGGCTGAGGGGCCAGCTGCTTAGGCTATACTCCGGTGGTGTTGTGTGTGGTCCCACACACCACAAGGCGGTGGGGAGGCGACCATCTGCCTCCCCTACATTCACGGTGAGCCCGTAAAGGGGCGACGCGCAGGGCCGGGCTCTGGGAAGGCGAGTAGCCATGCCCCTCGGCCCTAGAGCGCTTGACGGACCACCCCGGGGGTTTTAGTCGGTAAAAGTCCGGCATACCGGGGGGTGGCCCTCACCACTCCCTGACGATCCATGAGGATTTCCCCCGGGTAACAAAAAAAAAAAAAAAAAGGGGTGCGAAGTTGGTCTCACCTCCTCGTGGTGCACCCTGGGCAACAATAGGCAGCAATGTTTTTAGACATTGCTGGCTATTGGCTAAGAGGACCAACAATTCCTTCTCCCACCTCCCCTTTACCTTGTATTCCCGTCTCGTCTCTCTCATTCCTTCTCAGTTATTACTCCCACTCCTACCCCATCCCCACTTGCTCCCGTCTTCCCCAATTCCAGGCCAGTTGTGTTAGGATCATTTTGTTAGGGATTTTATGTTAGGTTGTGTTAGGTTCGTTTGTTATTTTCTTTTGTATTCCCCCTTCTTCTCTTTAAGTCTTTATTCTTCGTTTTTCTCCCCTCTCTATCTTCTTCTTCTATGTCTCTTCGTCTTTCTAACTCCAGCGTGATGTATGTAAATTTGATGAACGTAAAAAATAATGATGGCAGCACAAAAGAAAGAGATACTACCCCAGGAGGGTACCGGCCGCTCTGCGGTCGGAGAATCCCTCCCAGGGCGGGTGCTTCGGTCCCGCTCTGGCAGCCCCTTGTTCTCTGGGGGGGGCACTTCTGTGCTTGTCAGCGGATCTTCTTCCGCTGTCCCGACGACCCATGCTTCCCACACGGTACCCGATTTTGCCGGTGATAAGGAACTTATGATTGTGCTCGACCGTCTCGAGGACTCGGACTCTGCTACGAGCCTTATGACGGTCGATTCAGGAGGTTTGAAGCGCTCATACCTTAGTGCGCATTCAACAGACGGAGAATCTGACGGGGAGGTGCCTGCCAAGACCTTGGCCCTCCCCCAAAGATCCAGAGGACGCCCCCCAACCCACGGCCGCCACGTGGGTTTGTGGGAGGCGAAGAAAAAGCTCATCGCCGAGCAGAAGGAGGCAGAGGAGCTGCAGGCTCGGCGAGAGCTTCTGGAGACGGCGCGTAACGCGCGCCCAAGACAGACGGCGCGTAACGCGCGCCCAAGACAGACGTCGCGACTCTCCGCAACGTCCACCGACGAGGAAGACCAGTCGGCATATGCCAGAGCGGAGAGGGTTCGCAAGAACGTTGGCCTCGTGAAGGACCTCTTCACGAAGTCAAAGAACGTGAAGGGCACGGTCATTCACGAGGGGAAGACCCTCCTGGACGAAATCCTGGCCGATATGGAGGTCATGAAGTCCTCCACAGTGAACGACGAGCTGAGGAAACTTAACTCAGAAAACAACCGTCTGAGGAGTGAGCTGCAGGAGCTGCGGGAGGACTACGCCGCACTCCGCGCCGAAATAAGAAGTTACAATAAGCAGGGTCTTCTGCTGCCTTCCGCCAGAGACCCTGCCAACACGGATGAGACACAGCCCCACGACCTCGCCGAGATCCGCTCGGTATTAAGCGAGGTCGTGGGCACCATGAGAGACATGCAGCGGCGGTACGACGTGCTGGAGGGCAAGCTCCTGCGACCGCCGCTGCAGCATGAGAGGGCGCCTCCCGCGGCGAAGAAAGCCGCGCGAAAGGCTAAGCCCAAGCCGGCAGACGACGCCGCAGAAGACGTCCTCACTACGGATATGGACGCACCGGGGCCCAGCCTCAACCCCAACCCCAAGCCCACCAAAGGTAAGGGGAAGGGGAAGAAGAGCCGCCCCGCTGCCAACACGGACGCGACATCTCTGGAGGCACCCCCACTACCTCCAACTTCGACCCAGCCCGCCGATACCGAGGGCGACTGGTCAGAGGTGGTGAAGAGGGGCAAGCCCTCCAGACAGAGGAGAGAAGACGGGGGCCCTTCCAAAACGGCTCCTCCCCAGAAGGGAAAACCAGCGCGGAAACTCAAGATCCGGCCACCCAAAACGGCCGGAGTGATTCTGCAGCGGACGCCTCAGGCGATCGAGAGAGGCGTGTCGTTTAGGACGATCCTGGAGGAGTCGCGAGGAGAGGTGCACGGTCATCTGATCGGCCTCGGCCTCCGCGACATTGCTTTTAGAGGCACACTCACCGACGCGCGCATCATTCGCGTGCCTGGCGAGCCCAAGGAGGCAGATAGGAAGGCGGACGCCCTCCTTGAAGTATTGAAGGAGATCCTCCCAGCGGAGGACGTGAAGGTCTCGCGACCTTATAAACGCGCAGACCTGAAAATCACGGGCCTCGACGACTCCGTCACCTGGGAGGATTTTAAAGGCGCAATCGCCATGGTGGGAGGCTGCCCGGAGGAGCAAGTCCGGGCCAGCCAAATAAGAATGACGCGGTTTAGCCTCGGTACCGCATGGGTAACCTGCCCAGCCACCGCGGCCCAAAACCTGTTGGAGAGAGGACTAAGGATTGGTTGGGGCAAGCCCCAGATCCGCCTGCTGGAGCCCCGCGTGCTCCGGTGTTACCGGTGCCTGGAACCCGGACACGTGGGACAAGCGTGTAAAGCGACCACGAACCGCAGTGGTCGCTGCTTCAGGTGTGGCCAGCCCGGGCACAAAGCCCAGGGCTGCGAGGCTCAGCCTCGATGTTGTGTCTGTGCTGACGCCGGCAAGCGGGCTGGCCATAGGCTCGGTAGCGCGGCCTGCGCAGCGGCCAAGAGGCCCATCAAGAGGCCTCTGGGCAAAACAAGAGGAGCTCCCGCCACCGCCGACGATATTCCACCGTCACAGGCGCGCGTGGAGACCGTGCCAAGAGAGGCTGAGCCAGCAGTGACACCTAAGTCGCTGCTTGGCAGTTTCGCCTCGAGGGGAGCGTTGGGCAACGAGCCTGAGGGGGCCGTTGCCTGACTTACAAGCTCCAGTGGTGTTGTGTGTGCTTCCGCGCACCACTAGGCGTAGGTAGAGGATTTTTTCCTCCCGATTGTGGAGAAGCCCACAGGGCGGATCGCGCGTCAGCCCTCTTGGAGGTCCTCGGTGTGCCCGGGGGCTGGCGTAGACGCGAGTGGAGAAGCACCCCGGGGGTTTTAGTCGGTAAGAGTCCGGCATACCGGGGGAGTGGCCCTCACCACTCCCCTGACGATCCAATGCAGGATTTCCCCCGGGTTAACAAAAAAAAAAAAAAAAAGGTTAGGTTGGGGTGCGAAGTTGGTCTCACCTCCACGTGGTGCACCCTGGGCAACAATAGGCAGCAATGTTTTTAGGCATTGCTGGCTATTGGCGAAGAGGACCAACAATTCCTTCTCCCACCTCCCCTTTACCTTGTATTCCCGTCTCGTCTCTCTCATCCCTTCTCAGTTATTACTTCCACTCCTACCCCATCCCCACTTACTCCCGTCTTCCCTAATTCCAGGCCAGATATGTTAGGTTATTTTGTTAGGGACTTATGTTAGGTTATGTTAGGCGACGAATGACTTCTATTGTATTCCCCCCTTCTTCTCTTCATGTCTTTACTCTTCTATTTTCCCCCCTTTTCTATCTTCTTCTTCTTTATCTTTTCGTTTTCAACCCCAGCGCGACGTATGTAAATTTGATGTATGAAAAAATTTATCATGGCTGCACAATTTAAAGATATACTACCCCAGGAGGGTACCGGCCGCACCGCGGCAGGAGAATCCCTCTCCGGGTCGGAGCTTCCCTCCGGCCCGGGCTGCCCCACGTTCTCTGGGGGGGGCAAAATTGTGCTTGTTAATACAACAACGACGACGAAAAGGGCTAGTTTAACGGACCACGATTACGAGCGAATGAAAACGGCGATGGTGATATGCGAACGTTACGACGACTCTGACTCTGGACGGAGTTGCGTAACAGTAGCATCGACGACCTCCGAGCGCAAGAGGCGATATGAAAGTGCCCGCTCCGGAGACTCAGAGGGAGAGATCGCGCCGCAGAAGATCGCGGCGGCGGACTCTAAAAGAGGAAGGGGCCGCCCACCCACACACGGGCGGCACGTAGGATACTGGGCTGCCAAAAAAGAGCTGATAGCCCGTGAACACGAAGAGAGAAGGCTCCGAGAGGAAGAAGAGCTGGCAGTGTCGCTGCGAAGCACACGGCCACGCGACTCATCGCGGCTCTCAGAGACGTCCACAGAGCCTGAGGACAACTCGTCCTATGGTCTTGTGGACGTAGTAGAAAGGAAGCTCGAGGTAATCTCGACCGCTCTGACCAAGTCGAAGAACGTGAAGGGAACAATTATTCACGACGTGAAAGACGCGGTCAGAGCGATCTTAGAGGCGGTGCGGGATCTCCAACGTACGACGACGAACGAGGACAACCGCAGACTTAAACTGGAGAATGACCGACTTAGGATGAAGCTGCGCGACTTCGAGGATAACTTGGAGGCGATGCGAGCTGAAATTAAATCTAGAGACAGACTGGGGTTGACACCTTCATCAGCCCCAGCCCCACCGGCTTTGACACAACCCAAAACTTACGAGGATATGGAACGGTCGATCTTCGAAAGGTTAAGTTTTGCCATGGATGCGAGAATAGAGGGGTTGCAGGTAGACGGGCGTCTCCTTCCACCGAAGAGGCATCGTCCTCAGCTGGCTTCGGACAAGGCACCCAACGCGCCTCAGGAGGAGACAGCTCCGGAACCTGCAACAAAAAAGAAGAAAAAGAAGAAGAGTAAAAAGAAGAGAGAGAAGGAAAGGACGCAACCGGCACCCGAGGGAGGCCAATCACAGGAGGAGGTCGCTGGGACAAGCACCCAACCCCAACCCCAACCGACAGGAAAGGGAAAAGGGAAGGGAAAGAAGTCCCGACCAGAGACCCAACCTGCTCCCACGGATGCCACACAAGACACGACAGCACCGCAGCCACCACCAGCTGAGCGAACGGTGAACCCATGGTCGACGGTACTGAGCAAGAGTGCCAAGCGCAAGGCCGCTAAAGCCTCGCGACCGGCACCCGGGGAAACCGCTCCGACCGCACCACCGAGGAACAAGCCACCGGCTGTCAAACTGAGGGTCCCTCGATCGGCAGCGGTGGTTATCAAGGTACAGGAGAGGGAGGGACTTACGTATGGCGACGTACTCACGGAAGCCAAAAGTAAAATTAACCTGACCGAGTTAGGAATCACGAGCGGCTTCAGAGTTAAAACGGCCGCCTCGGGGGCACGGATCTTGCAAGTGCCGGGTCCGGTGACGGAAGGAACCGCCGAGACTCTGGCCTCTAAGCTGAGAGAAGTGCTCCCACAGGAAGTGACAATAACCCAACCCACGAAGATGGCGGATTTCCGTGTGAGTGGGCTGGAAGATTCGAACACTAGAGAGGAGGTGGCAGCAGCAGTCGCCAGGCGAGGTGAATGCAGGGTCGAATTAATTAGGGTAGGGGAGATTCGCAAGGATCGAACTGGCCTTGGTTCGGCCTTCGTGAAGTGCCCGGTGGCTGCCGCAAAGAAAATAGTTGCCGGAGGCCGACTCACAGTTGGGTGGGCGTCGGCCCAAGTGAAGCTACTGGAACCGCGGGTCCTGAGGTGTTACCGGTGTCTTGAGCCGGGACACGTTAAGGACACGTGCAAGGCAGATGAAGATAGGAGTCGGCTGTGTTTCCGGTGCGGACAGCCAGACCACCTAATAAGGGAATGTACAGCGCCAGCCCCGCACTGCACCGTATGCGGGGCAGCCGGCAAACCGGCGGCGCACAGAGTTGGGGGGAAGGCTTGTGCTGTGCACACCCGACCCCTCAAGAAGAAGAAGATGCCCGCAGCGACGCCCGATGCCGAGCTGCCGCGCAATATCCCAAGCTCCGAAAGCGCCTCCAACGTGAATAGGACAGAGGATGAGCCGACCCCGATGACCACGGCTTAATTAATGGATCACGCCCGATTCAGGATTTTACAAGGGAACATCAACCACTGCGCCAGGGCCCAGGACCTCTTGTCCCAGACCATGGTGCAGTGGGGGATTAATGTGGGCGTGGTCGCAGAACCGTACTTCGTGCCTCCTAGCAGCTCCGACTGGGCGGGGGACGATACGGACACGGCGGCCATCATCAGCAGGCCAGCCGCGGGGGCCCAACCTCTCACCAACATCTCGAGGGGTCCAGGGTTCGTCGCGGCCACGGTGGGGGAGATCACCTTCATATCGGTGTATTTCTCCCCCAATCGGAGATTCGCCGAGTTCGAGAGCTTCCTCGCGCAGCTCGGAGCTCTAATAACAAGGACCCTCCCCCGCCCCGTGGTGGTGGCCGGCGACCTAAATGCCAAATCCGTGGCTTGGGGTTGTCCGGCAACCGACATCCGGGGCGAGGCAGTTGAGGAGTGGCTGTTGACGGTCGGCTTAGTCGTGGTCAACGTAGGGCAAGAGCACACGTGCGTGCGGGCACAGGGCGGATCCATCGTGGACGTAACGTTCACATGCCCTGCCCTGGCGCGCCGTGTGCAAAACTGGCGAGTTATCACCGGTGAGGAAACTCTTTCTGATCACCGGTACATCAGGTTCGACGTAGTACCGAGTGGAAGGGCCCAGAACATCTCGGGCCCCAGGGCCACTCGAGGGGACCCGATAAGATGGAGGCTAAACACGATGGACGCAGACCTCCTCAAAGAGGCTGCGATCGTACAGGCCTGGCTCTCCGAGCACAATGAGGACACAAATGTTGACCAGGAGGCGGCCCGGCTTCGGAGAGCCATGGCCATCATCTGTGACACCTCCATGTCCCGAGCCAAGAGTGGCCCCAACCGACGTCGCCAGGTGTACTGGTGGTCGGAGGAGGCAGGGCGGCTAAGGAAGGAGTGCGTGGCTGCGCGACGCGCTTATGCCCGGAGCCGGAGGAGGCGACGAAGGGATCCGGAGAGGGAGACCTCCCTGTATACCACGTATAGGGAGAAGTGCACCGCTCTCCACATCGCCGTTGCCCAAGCAAAAGAGAAAGCTCGCCAGGAGCTCCTGGAGATGATCGATCGCGACCCGTGGGGGCGGCCCTACAAACTGGTGCGGAACAAGCTCCGCCCCTGGGCCCCCCCGCTGACGCAGACACTCCAGCCGCACCTGGTTGAGAACATAGTCTCCTCCCTATTCCCACAAAGGGCCGAACATCTGCCCCCATCGATGGTTCCCGCCTGGGCCAACATCCCGGAGGACCCAGAGGTGCCGCCGGTGACTAAGGAGGAGATAGAAAGGGCAGTAGATCGCCTCAAGGGCAAATCCACGGCTCCGGGTCTGGATGGAGTCCATGCGAAGGTATGGGTTCTCGCCTTCGATGCCCTGGACAACTGGTTGAAGAGGATTTTCGACGCCTGCCTGTCCCAAGCCGCGATTCCGCGGCAGTGGAAGACGGGCAGGTTGGTCCTCATCAACAAACCGGGGCGTCCGGCCGACTCCCCCTCCGCATACAGGCCCATAGTGCTCCTGGATGAGGTGGCCAAGATTTTCGAAAGGGTGGTGGTCGGTCGCATTATCGACCACCTGGAAGGCGAGGGCCCGGACCTGGCCCCAAATCAATTCGGGTTCCGCAGAGGCCGATCAACGGTCGATGCGATCCGACACGTCAGGTCCCTGGCACAGGAGGCAGTCTCCGGCGGCGGGGTAATGCTGGCGGTGTCCTTGGACATCGCCAATGCATTTAACACCTTGCCCTGGAGCTGCATTAGGGAGGCGCTACGGCACCACAGGCTGCCGTTATACCTGCGCCAAATCATCGGGGCCTACCTGTCGGGTCGCTCCATCACATACCCGACCCAGACAGGATGGACTACAAAGGAAGTGACATGCGGTGTTCCACAGGGGTCAGTTCTAGGACCGCTCCTGTGGAACATCGGCTATGATTGGGTGCTGCGCGGGCAGAATCTACCGGGGGTCGACGTCATCTGCTACGCCGACGACACCCTGGTCACTGCCCGCGCCAACAATTACCGCCGAGCCGCCATGCTGGCAACAGCCGGTTCGGCGCACGTAGTGAGAAGGATCCGCACTCTGGGTCTGGAGGTGGCGCTGCAAAAGTCAGAGGCGCTGTGTTTCTGCGGCCCTCGACTTGCCCCACCCCCAGATGCCCACATAATGGTGGGAGGCGTCCGGATCGCCGTCGGGGCGACTATGAGTTACCTCGGTCTCGTCCTCGACGGCAGATGGAAGTTTGAGGCGCACTTCAACCGACTGCTGCCCAGGGTCGTGGCTGCTTCTGCAGCCCTGAAGAGGCTTATGCCCAATATAGGAGGACCTGGGGCGTCTAGTAGACGCCTCTACACAAATGTTGTGCGCTCCATGGCACTGTATGGTGCCCCCGTATGGGCCGACGCCCTTAACAGCCGGACTACCCGGCTGTTAAGACGCCCCCAAAGGGCGATGGCGATTGCGGCTGTGCGGGGGTACTCTACAGTCTCATGTGAAGCAGCCTGTCTACTGGCGGGGTCCGTTCCGTGGGACCTGGACGCCCGAGCCCTCGCGTCGCTCTACCTGTGGCGCGAGGAGCGTAAGGCCCGGGGACTGCGGACGGCCCCAACGGAAACACGAATGAAGAGGTGTCTACTTGACGCCGATTCCATAGAACTGTGGAAATCCAAGCTAGATCAACCCAGCTTTGGAGCGCGGACGGTCGAGGCTATCCGTCCGGTGCTCGATGAATGGCTGAACCGGCGTCACGGCTCTATTTCCTACCGGTTGACGCAGGTACTCTCGGGGCATGGCAGCTTCGGGTGGTATCTGTGTCGCATAACCGGTAGTGAGCCGTCGCCGAGATGCCACCACTGCGACGGATGCCTCGACGAGTCCGCGCAACACCTGATTGACGAATGCCCAGCATGGGCTACGGAGAGGGCCGACCTTGTCAGGGTGGTGGGTGGTGATCTGTCGCTACCGGCACTCGTTCGCACGATGGTCGGTAGCGACAGAGCATGGCAGGCGGTTCTCTCCTACTGCGAGAAAATTATGACGATCAAGGAGGCAGCAGAACGGGGTCGGGAGGCATCCGCCAACCCTGAAAACCCGATTCGCCGCCCCACCCAACCAGGACGACGGAGAAGGGCCTTCGCCAGAGGCCCTCCCCACTAACGGATAAGACGCCGGACGGCGGTGCTTGAGGGAGCGCGCCGTCCATTATCCAGGCGTGAGCGGTGCGTGCGTGTTCCCGCGCACCACTCTAGTGACTCAACACTTTGATGACGAGGGGAGAGCGACCCTTTACACCGCTCTTCCCGCAACCCGAGATGAAGAAAAAGCAGGGGAAACGGCACTCCTTCCAGCCTTTCCCCTCTGCTCAAGGAAGAAGCGGCCCGAAGAGGGCCAGACGTCGTCGGCCGCCGAGGACGGAGGTATATACCGTCCCCTTGGCCCCGGCAGACGAGCAGAAGGAACACCCCGGGGGTTTTAGTCGGTAGGAGTCCGGCATACCGGGGGAGTGGCCCTCACCACTCCCCTGACGATCCAATGTAGGATTTCCCCCGGGTTACCAAAAAAAAAAAAAAAAAAAAAGGTTAGGTTAGGTTGGGGTGCGAAGTTGGTCTCACCTCCTCGTGGTGCACCCTGGGCAACAATAGGCAGCAATGTTTTTAGGCATTGCTGGCTATTGGCGAAGAGGACCAACAATTCCTTCTCCCACCTTTCCCTTTTCCTCCTTCCTTTCCTGCCCTTTCTCGCTACCTCTTCTCCAAAGAGAAGACGAGTGAGAAGGGCCCTGTTACTCCCGCCCCCACCCAACCCCTCTTACCCCCCTACCTTTCCCATCCTTAGTTACTCCTTTGTTCCCATCTCCAGGATTTGCGTGTTAGGAAATTTGTTAGGGATCTTATGTTTGGTAATGTTAGGTTGATGAATGTTCTCTCTGTCTCTATTCCCCCCTCTTGATCTTTATATCTTTATTCTTCTTCTTCCCCCCTATGTTCCCCCTTCTTTTCTTCTATTTCAAAACCAGAAGATGTATAGAAATTTGACGAATGATAAAAACTAACATGGATCAAGCACAAGGTAAAATAGTACTACCCCAGGAGGGTACCGGTCGCTCCGCGACCGGAGAATCCCTCCCAGTGCGGGAACTTCGCTCTCGCACTGGCAGCCCCGCGTTTTCTGGGGGGGGCAACCAAGTGCTTGGCGGTAGGGCCGACCCACCTACCGCTACGACGACCAAGGCTACCCATCAGGATTCCGATATTGCCCAAGGGAGAGAGCTCCGGGTCTCTCTAGAGCGATTAGACGGGGACTCCGACGATTCAGCGTCCAGCCGAATGTCCTACAGGACCGGCTCGCTGGAGCGAAAGCGGTCATACCGCTTGTTCCGCTCGGACAGCGAGCCGGAGATAGACGTCCCCGCAAAATACGTGGCGATCCCCAAGAGGGGACGTGGCCGCCCGCCCACAACAGGCGAACATGTGGGGCTGTGGCAGGCCAAGAAAGAGCTCCTCATGAAGGAGAAGGAGGAGAAGGCTCTGCAGGAGCAAAAAGAGCTAGCTGAGTCGTCGCGAAATGCCCGTTCGCGAGTGTCTCAGCCCTCAGCCATATCCACGACAGACGAGGACACCACCTCCTATGGCTGTCGGGAAGCTCTAGAAAAGCACCTGTCGGTCATAACGCATGCCCTTGTAAAATCTAAAAATGTCAAGGGCAGCGTTATTCACGAAGTGAAGGAGGCGGTACGAGGCGCCATGGAGGTCATGGAGACCGCCCTCCGCGCCACAGCAAGTGAGGACAATAGAAAGTTGCGCCTGGAGAACCAGCGTCTAAAAGACAAGATACGCGATCTCCAGGACGACGTGGCGGCGTTGCGCGCGGAGATACGCGGCAGAAACACCTTAGGGTTGGACCTTCCGTCCTCCTCAAAGGCACCGGACAGGACACAGGCCAGATCTTTGGAAGAGGTTGAGGAATCCCTCTTCCAAAGGCTGGCCTTCAGACAGGACGCGAGGATTGAGGGCTTGCAGGTTGACGGTCGACTCCTCCCTGCAAAGAACCATCGTCCCCCTCTGGCCTTTGACGGGAAACCGAAAGAGGCACAGCAGGAAACTGAGGGACAGAAGAAAAAAGGGAAAAAGAAAAAGAAGAAGAACAAGAAGAGCAAAGAGGAGTCGACGCAAGTCGGCCAGCTACAACAGGAGCCCGCGCCCAACCCCGTTTCATCTAAGGGGAAGGGTAAGGGTAAGAGAATGAAGGTTCCCGCCCCAACAGAGCAGGAGGTCGAGCAGCCACAGCTCCCTCCTGAGTCGGGACCTTCACAGGAGTTGAATTGGACGGAGGTCGTCAGCAAGACGACTAGGCGCAAAGCTCGCCGGGCAGAGCAAGCGCCTACCCGTTCGGCTCCTCCCCTCCCTCCTCCACAGAGGGCTCCCAGGCGGGCGGAACAGCCGAAGCCTCGGCTGAAAGTACCGCGCACGGCGGCGGTAATAGTGAGGTTGCCGCCTGCAGCGGAGGAGAAGGGCCTCACATATGGGAACGTCCTCACCGAGGCCAAGAACCGGCTCGACCTCAACGAGCTTGGCATCAGCGAGGGCTTTAGGGTGAAGGTGGCAGTCACGGGAGCGCGCATCCTGCAGATCCCCGCGACTGCCAACGCTGATGCAGCCACCCAGCTGGTGGAAAAGCTGCGTCAGGTCCTCCCCCAGGAGGTGGCTATATCCCAGCCAACAAAGATGGCCGATTTCAGGGTCTCGGGGTTAGACGACTCAGTGACCCAGGAGGAGGTGGCCGCGGCGGTTGCTAGGGTGGCCGAGTGCCGAATTGACACGGTCAGGGTGGGCGTCATCCGCCAGGATCGCACGGGACTCGGCTCGGTCCTGGTGAAGTGCCCGGTGGCCGCCGCGCAAAAGATGGTAGACCGCGGCCGGATCCTAGTCGGAATCGTCTCGGCCCAGGTGACACTCCTGCAGTCCCGTGTCCTGCGCTGTTTCCGGTGCCTTGAGCCGGGACACGTGCAGTGCACCTGCAAGGCCGAGGTGGATAGGAGCCGGCAATGCTACCGATGCGGCCAGCTCGGCCACCTCGCTCGCGAGTGCAATGCGGCAACTCCGTATTGCGCCGTGTGCGGGGCAGCCGGCAAACCGGCCAGACACGTAGTGGGGGGGAGGGCCTGTGCGGTGGCCACCAAACCTCTCAGACCTAAAAAGACGAAGACGCCAGTTGCTCCATCTGACACGGAGCAAATGCGCGATGCTCCGATGTCCGAGGGCGCCTCTGGCGTCAATAGGACGACGAGCGAGCCGATCCCACAATCCACGGCCGGTTAATGGATCACACCCGAATCAAATTCCTCCAAGGGAATATCAACCACTGTGCCAGGGCTCAGGACCTTCTTTCCCAATCCCTGGCCCAGTGGGGGATCCATTTGGGTGTGGTCTCCGAGCCGTACTTTGTTCCCCCAGACGGCTCCGGCTGGGTGGGGGATGTCACAAACTCGGCGGCCATCGTCATCAGGCCAGCCGCGGGTAGCCCTCCCCTTGGCAATGTCACGAGGGGTACGGGTTACGTCGCGGCCACACTGGGGGAGTTAACGGTCATCTCCGTTTACTTCTCCCCCAGCAAGCCTTTCGCCGAGTTTGAGGGGTTCCTTGCCCAGCTCGGAGCCCTTGTGGTGAGGACTCTTCCTCGCCCCCTGATCGTCGCCGGTGACTTTAACGCCAAGTCCACGGCTTGGGGCTGTCCGGCGACGGACACTCGGGGCGAGGCAATGGAAGAATGGATACTTGGGGTCGGCTTGTCCGTCATCAACACGGGAAGAGAAGATACATGCGTGCGTGCGCGGGGTGGGTCCATTGTTGACATAACACTGGCCTGCCCCGCCATGGCACGGCGCATTCAACAATGGCGGGTGATGACGGAGGAGGAGACTCTCTCCGACCACCGCTACATACGATACGAGCTGAATCCGCGTCGGGGGGCCCAGCCCAACACGGGCCCCAGGGACGCGCGCAGAGACCCTCCAAGGTGGCGTCTGCCCACCCTGGATGCGGAGCTACTGAAGGAGGCGGCGACCGTCCAGGCCTGGATTCCGGGGCCGGATGGCGAAGTTCGTGTGGAGGAAGAGGCGGACCGGCTCCGGAGAGCCATGACGGTCGCCTGCGACGCCTCCATGCTGCGCGCGAGGAGCAGTCCCAACCGACGCCGGAGAAAGGTGTTTTGGTGGTCGGAGGAAATCGCACAGCTCAGGAGAGAGTGTGTGGCGGCCAAACGGGCATATACCCGGAGCCGTAGAAGGCGAAGACGCGATCTGGAGAGGGAGGCAACCCTGTACGCCACATACAGGGACAAACGCGCCTCCCTCGAAATAGAGATTGCGAGGGCCAAAGACAGAGCCCGCCAGGAGCTGCTGGAGATGCTCGACAGGGATCCGTGGGGGACACCATACCGCATGGTGCGGAACAAACTCCGCCCGTGGTCTCCCCCGCTGACACAGACTCTCCAGCCGCAACTGGTCGGCCAAATAGTGTCCTCCCTGTTTCCACAGGGGGCAGATCATCAGCCCCCACCAATGGTGCCTCCTTGGGCCGTCGTCTCCGATGACCCTGAGGTGCCACTGGTCACCAGGGAGGAGTTAAGCTCTGTCTTTGAGCGCATAAAGGGTAAATCTACGGCTCCGGGGTTGGATGGCGTACACGCCAAGGTCTGGGTCCTTGCCTTCGACGCCATGGAAGAGTGGCTGAGGAGACTCTTCAACGCCTGCCTGTCGCAAGCCGCGATACCCAGGCGATGGAAGACGGGCAGGCTAGTTCTCCTCGCCAAGGCGGGACGTCCGGTCGACTCCCCCTCCGCTTATAGACCTATCGTCTTAATCGACGAAGTGGCGAAGGCCTTCGAGAGGGTGGTTGTCGGCCGCATAGTCGATCATCTAGAGGGCGAGGGTCCAGACCTGGCGGAGAACCAATTTGGGTTCCGCCGAGGAAGGTCCACCGTGGATGCGGTCCTAAAGGTTAAGGCGTCTGCGCAGGCGGCAGTCTCCAGTGGTGGGGTGATGTTGGCGGTGTCCCTTGACATCGCCAACGCCTTCAACACCATGCCCTGGAGCTGCATCAAGGAGGCACTGCAATACCACAACATACCGCAGTACCTGCGCAGGGTCATCGACGCCTACCTGAGGGACCGCTGGGTCACCTACCCAACGCAGCGGGGCTGGGCGGATTGGGAGATGTCTCGCGGTGTTCCACAGGGGTCTGTCTTAGGGCCCCTCTTGTGGAACATCGGGTACGACTGGGTCCTGCGCGGGCAGAACCTCCCAGGGGTTGAATTAGTCTGCTACGCAGACGACACGTTGGTCACTGCCCGCGCCAGGAATTACCGCCTGGCCTCGATGCTGGCAACGGCCGGTACGGCCCATGTTGTGCGCCGAATTCGCGCTTTGGGCCTGGAGGTAGCACTTCAAAAGACCGAGGTCCTGTGTTTTCACGGACCCCGGTCTGCACCACCTCCAGACGCACATATCATTATAGGCGGAGTGCGAATTGCCGTCGGGGGCACAATGAAGTATCTCGGTCTCGTCCTCGACGGCAGATGGAAATTCGGCGCACACTTTGACCGGTTGTTGCCGAAAGTGGTAGGTGCAGCCGCTGCTCTTAAGCGGCTGATGCCCAACATCGGTGGACCTGGGGTGTCCTGCAGACGCCTCTACATGAATGTGGTCCGGTCCATGGCACTGTATGGTGCCCCGGTTTGGGCCGACGCTCTCAACAGCCACAACATAAGGCTGTTGCGCCGCCCTCAAAGGGCTCTGGCGATAGCGTCGGTCCGGGGGTACGCCACAGTGTCATGCGACGCGGCCTGCCTGTTGGCGGGGTCGGTTCCCTGGGACCTGGATGCCCGAGCCCTCGCGTCACTCTATACATGGCGCGAGGAGCAAAGGGCCCGGGGCCAGCGACCGGCCCCGACCGAAGTCAAGGGAAAGAGGCGTCTGCTGGACGCCGACTCAATAGAGATATGGCGGCTCAGGCTGGAGCATTCAGCCTACGGCCTGCGGACGATCGAGGCAATTCGTCCGATACTTAAGGATTGGTTAGAGCGGCGCCACGGTGTGGTCTCCTACCGGATGGCGCAGGTGTTCACTGGGCATGGCAGCTTTGGTGGATACCTGTGCCGCACAACTGGTAGCGAGCCCACACCGAGGTGTCACCATTGTGCGGATTGCCTCGATGAGTCCGCACAACACGTCATAGACGAATGCCCAGCCTGGGCTACGGAGAGGGCCGCACTCGTCAGGGTGGTGGGTGGTGACCTGTCACTGCCGGCACTCGCTCGCACGATGGTCGGTAGTGACAGGGCATGGCAGGCGGTCCTCTCCTTCACGGAGACGACAATGAAGGTGAAGGAGGCGGCGGAGCGGGATCGGGAGGCAATATCCACCCCCGACAACCCAATCCGCCGCCCAGCTCGGACTGGACGCCGGAGGAGGGCCTACGCCAACAGCCTTCCTCCGTGACACGGATATACGCCGGGCGGCGCGCTTTGAGGGAGTGCTTCGCCCAGATCCTGGCGTGAGCGGTGTGTGACGTGTTCCCGCACACCGCTCTGATGACAATATCAAGGAGATGAGGGGGGGGTGGCTCTTTACACCACTCTCCCCGAAATGTGTTAGGTGCACGCGGGGGGCGGCGACTATTTAACCGTCCCTCCGCCTAGTAGGTGAGGCCTGCACAAGGCCGGACGTCGCCGGATGCCGAGGAAGATGGCTCGGCTTTGCCCTTAGCATCCGGCAGACGAGAGAAGGAACACCCCGGTGGTTTTAGTCGGGGCAGGTCCGACACACCGGGGGAGCGGCCCTCACCGCTCCCCTGAAGGTCCGTAGGGATATCCACCGGGTTAACAAAAAAAAAAAAAAAAAAAAAAAAAAAAAAAAAGGTTAGGTTAGGTTAGGTTAGGTTAGGTTGGGGTGCGAAGTTGGTCTCACCTCCTCGTGGTGCACCCTGGGCAACAATAGGCAGTAATGTTTTAGGCATTGCTGGCTATTGGCGAAGAGGACCAACAATTCCTTCTCCCACCTTTCCCCTTTTCCTCCTTCCTTTCTTGCCCTTTCTTGCTACCTCTTCTCCGAAGAGAAGACGAGTGAGAAGGGCCCTGTTACTCCCACCCTCACCCAACCCCTCTTACCCCCCTACCTTTCCCATCCTTAGTTACTCCTTTGTTCCCATCTCCAGGATTTGCGTGTTAGAAAATTTGTTAGAGATCTTATGTTAGGTTGTGTTAGGTTCGTATGTTATTTTCTTTTGTATTCCCCCTTCTTCTCTTTATGTCTTTATTCTTCGTTTTTCTCCCCTCTCTATCTTCTTCTTCTATGTCTCTTCGTCTTTCTAATTCCAGCGTGATGTATGTAAATTTGATGAACGTAAAAAAATAATGATGGCAGCACAAAAGAAAGAGATACTACCCCAGGAGGGTACCGGCCGCTCTGCGGTTGGAGAATCCCTCCCAGGGCGGGTGCTTCGGTCCCGCTCTGGCAGCCCCTTGTTCTCTGGGGGGGGCACTTCTGTGCTTGTCAGCGGATCTTCTTCCGCTGTCCCGACGACCCATGCTTCCCACACGGTACCCGATTTTGCCGGTGATAAGGAACTTATGATTGTGCTCGACCGTCTCGAGGACTCGGACTCTGCTACGAGCCTTATGACGGTCGATTCAGGAGGTTTGAAGCGCTCATACCTTAGTGCGCATTCAACAGACGGAGAATCTGACGGGGAGGTGCCTGCCAAGACCTTGGCCCTCCCCCAAAGATCCAGAGGACGCCCCCCAACCCACGGCCGCCACGTGGGTTTGTGGGAGGCGAAGAAAAAGCTCATCGCCGAGCAGAAGGAGGCAGAGGAGCTGCAGGCCCGGCGAGAGCTTCTGGAGACGGCGCGTAACGCGCGCCCAAGACAGACGTCGCGACTCTCCGCAACGTCCACCGACGAGGAAGACCAGTCGGCATATGCCAGGGCGGAGAGGGTTCGCAAGAACGTTGGCCTCGTGAAGGACCTCTTCACGAAGTCAAAGAATGTGAAGGGCACGGTCATTCACGAGGGGAAGGTCCTCCTGGATGAAATTTTGGCCGATATGGAGGTGATGAAGTCCTCCACTGTAAATGACGAGCTGAGGAAGCTGAACTCAGAAAACGCTCGTCTGAGGAGTGAGCTCCAGGAGTTGCGGGAGGACTACGCCGCACTCCGAGCCGAAATACGAGGCTATAACAGGCAGGGTCTTCTGCTACCTACCGCCAGAGACCCTGCCCACCAGGACGAGACACAGCCCCACGACCTCGCCGAGATCCGCTCGGTACTAAGCGAGGTCATGGGCACCATGAAGGACATGCAGCGGCGGTACGACGTGCTGGAGGGCAAGCTCCTGCGACCGCCGTTGCAGCATGAGAGGGCGCCTCCCGCGGCGAAGAAAGCCGCGCGAAAGGCAAAACCCAAGCCGGCGGACGACGCCGCAGAAGACGTCCTCACAACGGACGTGGACACACCGGGGCCCAGCTCCAACCCCAACCCCAAACCCTCCAAAGGCAAGGGGAAGGGGAAGAAGAGCCGCCCCGCTGCAGACCTAGGAGTGACGTCACTGGAGGCACCCCCACCACCTCCAACTTCGACCCAGCCCGCCGGTACCGAGGGCGACTGGTCCGAGGTGGTGAAGAGGGGCAAGCCCTCCAGACAGAAAAAAGTGGACAGGGGCCCTTCCAAAGCGGCTCCTCACAAGAAGAAAAGCGCAGCGCAGAAGATCAAGATCCGGCCACCTAAAACGGCCGGAGTGCTGCTGCAGCTGACGCCTCAGGCGACTGAACGAGGCGTATCGTTTAAAACGATCTTGGAGGAGTCGCGTGGGGAGGTACACGGTCACCTGATCGGCCTTGGCCTCCGCGACATTGCCTTTAGAGGCACGCTCACCGACGCACGCATCATTCGCGTGCCTGGCGAGCCCAAGGAGGCAGATAGGAAGGCGGACGCCCTCCTTGAAGTATTGAAGGAGATCCTCCCAGCGGAGGACGTGAAGGTCTCGCGACCTTATAAACGCGCAGACCTGAAAATCACGGGCCTCGACGACTCCGTCACCTGGGAGGATTTCAAAGGCGCAATCGCCATGGTGGGAGGCTGCCCGGAGGAGCAAGTCCGGGCCAGCCAAATAAGGATGACACGGTTTAGCCTCGGAACGGCCTGGGTAACCTGCCCAGCCACCGCGGCTCAAAACCTATTGGAGAGAGGGCTAAGGATTGGTTGGGGCAAGCCCCAGATCCGCCTGCTGGAGCCCCGCGTGCTCCGGTGTTACCGGTGCCTGGAACCCGGACACGTGGGACAAGCGTGTAAAGCGACCACGAACCGCAGTGGTCGCTGCTTCAGGTGTGGCCAGCCCGGGCACAAAGCCCAGGGCTGCGAGGCCCAGCCTCGATGTTGTGTGTGCGCTGACGCCGGCAAGCGGGCTGGCCACCGGCTCGGCAGCGCGGCCTGCGCAGCGGCCAAGAGGCCCATCAAGAGGCCTCCGGGCAAAATGAGAAAGCCTCCCGCCACCGCCGACGACATTCCACCGTCACAGGCGCGCGTGGAGCCCATGGAGAGGGAGGCCTCGCCAGCGGCGGCACCTAAATCGCTGCTTGGCAAATTTGCCTCGAGGGGAGCGTCGGGTAACGAGCCTGAGGGGGCCGTTGCCTGACTTTCAAGCTCCAGTGGTGTTGTGTGTGCTTCCGCGCACCACTAGGCGTTGGTTGAGGATTCTTCCTCCCGATGGTGGAGAAGCCCACAGGGCGGATCGCGCGCCAGCCCTTTTGGAGGTCCTCGGCGTGCCCGGGGGCTGGCGTAGACGCGAGTGGAGAAGTACCCCGGGGGTTTTAGTCGGTAAGAGTCCGGCATACCGGGGGAGTGGCCCTCACTACTCCCCTGACGATCCAATGCAGGATTTCCCCCGGGTTAACAAAAAAAAAAAAAAAAAAAAAGGTTAGGTTAGGTTAGGTTAGGTTAGGTTAGGTTAGGTTAGGTTCCCGGCGTCGGGGGGTGCGAAGTTGGTCTGGGGTGCGAAGTTGGTCTCACCTCCTCGTGGTGCACCCTGGGCAACAATAGGCAGCAATGTTTTAGGCATTGCTGGCTATTGGCGAAGAGGACCAACAATTCCTTCTCCCAACTCCCTTTACCTTGTATTCCCGTCTCGTTTCTCTTATCCCTTCTCAGTTATTACTCCCACTCCTACCCCATCCCCACTTACTCCCGTCTTCCTCAATTCCAGGCCAGATGTGTTAGGTTATTTTGTTAGGGACTTATGTTAGGTTATGTTAGGCGACGAATGACTTCTATTGTATTCCCCCTTCTTCTCTTTATGTCTTTACTCTTCTATTTTCCCCCTTTCTATCTTCTTCTTCTTTATCTTTTCGTT
The DNA here is from genome assembly GCA_036320925.1 of Automeris io. NCBI lineage: Eukaryota > Metazoa > Arthropoda > Insecta > Lepidoptera > Saturniidae > Automeris > Automeris io. Next base: position 18,234,844 of record JAUDJH010000009.1, read on the forward strand.
TTCAACCCCAGCGCGACGTATGTAAATTTGATGTATGTAAAAATTATCATGGCTGCACAATTTAAAGATATACTACCCCAGGAGGGTACCGGCCGCACCGCGGCAGGAGAATCCCTCTCCGGGTCGGAGCTTCCCTCCGGCCCGGGCTGCCCCACGTTCTCTGGGGGGGGCAAAATTGTGCTTGTAGAGAATACAATAACGACGAAAAAGGCTAGCTTAACGGACCATGATTACGAACGGATGAAGACTGCGATGGTGATATGCGAACGCTACGACGACTCCGACTCCGGACGGAGTTGCGTAACGGTAGCATCGACGACCTCCGAGCGCAAGAGGCGATACGAAAGCGCCCGCTCCGGAGACTCAGAGGGAGAGACCGCGCCGCAGAAGATCGCGGTGGCGGAATCTAAAAGAGGCAGGGGCCGCCCACCCACACACGGGCGGCACGTAGGATACTGGGCTGCCAAAAAGGAGCTGATAGCTCGCGAACATGAAGAGAGGAGGCTCCGAGAGGAAGAAGAGCTGGCAGTGTCGCTGCGAAGCACACGCCCACGCGATTCATCGCGGGTCTCAGAGACGTCCACAGAGCCTGAGGACAACTCGTCCTATGGTCTCGTGGACGTAGTAGAAAGGAAGCTCGAGGTAATCTCGACCGCCCTGACCAAGTCGAAGAACGTGAAGGGAACAATAATTCACGACGTGAAAGACGCGGTCAGAGCGATCTTAGAGGCGGTGCGGGATCTCCAACGCACGACAACGAACGAGGATAACCGCAGACTTAAATTGGAGAATGACCGTCTGAGAATGAAGCTGCGCGACTTCGAGGACAACTTGGAGGCAATGCGAGCTGAACTTAAAACTAGAGATAGGCTGCGGCTGACACCTTCATCAGCCCCAACCCCACCGGCTTTGACACAACCCAAAACTTACGAGGATATGGAACGGTCTATCTTCGAAAGGTTGAGTTTCGCCATGGACGCGAGGATAGAAGGGTTGCAGGTAGACGGGCGTCTCCTCCCACCGAAGAGCCATCGTCCTCAGCTGGCTTCGGACAGGGCACCCAACGCGCCCCAGGGGGAGACAGCTCCGGAACCTGCAACAAAGAAAAAGAAGAAGAGTAAGAAAAAGAGACAGAAGGAGAAGAAAACGACGCAACTGGCACCCGAGGGAGTCCAATCACAGGAGGAGGTCGCTGGGACAAGCACCCAACCCCAACCCCAACCGACAGGGAAGGGAAAAGGGAAGGGAAAGAAGTCCCGACCAGAGACCCAACCTGCTCCCACGGATGCCACACAAGACACGACAGCACCGCAGCCACCACCAGCTGAGCGAGCGGTGAACCCATGGTCGACGGTACTGAGCAAGAGTGCCAAGCGCAAGGCCGCTAAAGCCTCGCGACCGGCACCCGGGGAAACCGCTCCGACCGCACAACCGAGGAACAAGCCACCGACTGTCAAACTGAGGGTCCCTCGATCGGCAGCGGTGGTTATCAAGGTACAGGAGAGGGAGGGGCTTACGTATGGCGACGTACTTACGGAAGCCAAAAGTAAGATTAACCTGACCGAATTAGGAATCACGAGCGGCTTCAGAGTTAAAACGGCCGCCTCGGGGGCACGGATCTTGCAAGTGCCGGGTCCGGTGACGGAAGGAACCGCCGAGACTCTGGCCTCTAAGCTGAGAGAAGTGCTCCCACAGGAAGTGACAATAACCCAGCCCACGAAGATGGCGGATTTCCGTGTGAGTGGGCTGGAAGATTCGAACACTAGAGAGGAGGTGGCAGCAGCAGTCGCCAGGCGGGGTGAATGCAGGGTCGAATTAATTAGGGTAGGGGAGATTCGCAAGGATCGAACTGGCCTTGGTTCGGCCTTCGTGAAGTGCCCGGTGGCTGCCGCAAAGAAAATAGTTGCCGGAGGCCGACTCACAGTTGGGTGGGCATCGGCCCAAGTGAAGCTACTGGAGCCGCGGGTCCTGAGGTGTTACCGGTGTCTTGAGCCGGGACACGTTAAGGACACGTGCAAGGCGGATGAAGACAGGAGTCGGCTGTGTTTCCGGTGCGGACAGCCAGACCACCTAATAAGGGAATGTACAGCGCCAGCCCCGCACTGCACCGTATGCGGGGCAGCCGGCAAACCGGCGGCGCACAGAGTTGGGGGGAAGGCTTGTGCTGTGCACACCCGACCCTTAAAAAAGAAGAAGATGCCCACAGCGACGCCCGATGCCGAGCTGCCGCGCAATATCCCAAGCTCCGAAAGCGCCTCCAACGTGAATAGGACAGAGGATGAGCCGACCCCGATGACCACGGCTTAATTTATGGATCACGCCCGATTCAGGATTTTGCAAGGGAACATCAACCACTGCGCCAGGGCCCAGGACCTCTTGTCCCAGACCATGGCGCAGTGGGGGATTCATGTGGGCGTGGTCGCAGAACCGTACTTCGTGCCTCCTAGCAGCTCCGACTGGGCGGGGGACGATACGGACACGGCGGCCATCATCAGCAGGCCAGCCGCGGGGGCCCAACCTCTCACCAATATCTTGAGGGGTCCAGGGTTCGTCGCGGCCACGGTGGGGGAGATCACCTTCATATCGGTGTATTTCTCCCCCAATCGGAGATTCGCCGAGTTCGAGAGCTTCCTCGCGCAGCTCGGAGCTCTAGTAACAAGAACCCTCCCCCGCCCCGTGGTGGTGGCCGGCGACCTAAATGCCAAATCCGTGGCTTGGGGTTGCCCGTCAACCGACATCCGGGGCGAGGCAGTTGAGGAGTGGCTGTTGACGGTCGGCTTAGTCGTGGTCAACGTAGGGCAAGAGCACACGTGCGTGCGGGCACAGGGTAGATCCATCGTGGACGTAACGTTCACATGCCCCGCCCTGGCGCGCCGTGTGCAAAACTGGCGAGTCATCACCGGTGAGGAAACTCTTTCCGATCACCGGTACATCAGGTTCGACGTAGTACCGAGTCGAAGGGACCAGAACATCTCGGGCCCCAGGGCCACTCGAGGGGACCCAGTTAGATGGAGGCTGAACACGATGGACGCAGACCTTCTCAAAGAGGCTGCGATCGTACAGGCCTGGCTCTCCGAGCACAATGAGGACACAAATGTTGACCAGGAGGCGGCCCGGCTTCGGAGAGCCATGGCCATCATCTGTGACACCTCCATGTCCCGAGCCAAGAGTGGCCCCAACCGACGTCGCCAGGTGTACTGGTGGTCGGAGGAGGCAGCGCGGCTAAGGAAGGAGTGCGTGGCTGCGCGACGCGCTTACACCCGGAGCCGGAGGAGGCGACGAAGGGATCCGGAGAGGGAGACCTCCCTGTATACCACGTACAGGGAGAAGTGCACCGCTCTCCACATCGCCGTTGCCCAAGCAAAAGAGAAAGCTCGCCAGGAGCTCCTAGAGATGATCGATCGCGACCCATGGGGGCGGCCCTACAAACTGGTGCGGAACAAGCTCCGCCCCTGGGCCCCCCCGCTGACGCAGACACTCCAGCCGCACCTGGTCGAGAACATAGTCTCCTCCCTATTTCCACAAAGGGCCGAACATCTGCCCCCACCGATGGTTCCCGCCTGGGCCAACATCCCGGAGGACCCAGAGGTGCCGCCGGTGACTAGGGAGGAGATAGAAAGGGCAGTAGATCGCCTCAAGGGTAAATCCACGGCTCCGGGCCTGGATGGAGTTCATGCGAGGGTATGGGTTCTCGCCTTCGACGCCCTGGACAACTGGTTGAAGAGGATTTTCGACGCCTGCCTGTCCCAAGCTGCGATCCCGCGGCAGTGGAAGACGGGCAGGTTGGTCCTCATCAACAAACCGGGGCGTCCGGCCGACTCCCCTTCCGCATACAGGCCCATAGTGCTCCTGGATGAGGTGGCCAAGATTTTCGAAAGGGTAGTGGTCGGTCGCATTATCGACCACCTGGAAGGCGAGGGCCCGGACCTGGCACCCAATCAATTCGGGTTTCGCAGAGGCCGATCAACGGTCGATGCGATCCGACACGTCAGGTCCCTGGCACAGGAAGCAGTCTCCGGCGGCGGGGTGATGCTGGCGGTGTCCCTGGACATCGCCAACGCATTCAACACCCTACCCTGGAGCTGCATCAGAGAGGCGCTACGGCACCACAGATTGCCGTCATACCTGCGCCAGATTATCGGGGCCTATCTGTCGGGTCGCTCCATCACGTACCCGACCCAGACAGGATGGACTACCAAGAATGTGACATGCGGTGTTCCACAGGGTTCGGTCCTAGGACCGCTCCTGTGGAACATCGGCTATGATTGGGTGTTACGCGGGCAAAACTTACCGGGTGTCGACGTTATCTGTTACGCCGACGACACCCTGGTCACTGCCCGCGCCAAGAATTACCGCCGAGCCGCCATGCTGGCAACAGCCGGCTCGGCGCACGTAGTAAGAAGAATCCGCGCCCTTGGATTGGAGGTGGCGCTGCAAAAGTCAGAGGCGCTGTGCTTCTGCGGCCCTCGACTCGCTCCACCCGCAGATGCCCACATAATGGTGGGAGGCGTCCGGATCGCCGTCGGGGCGACTATGAGTTACCTCGGTCTCGTCCTCGACGGCAGATGGAATTTTAAGGCGCACTTCGATCGACTGCTGCCCAGGGTTGTGGCTGCCTCTGCAGCCCTAAAGAGGCTTATGCCTAACATAGGAGGACCAGGGGCGTCTAGTAGACGCCTTTACACAAATGTTGTACGCTCCATGGCGCTGTATGGTGCCCCCGTATGGGCCGACGCCCTTAACAGTCGGACCACCCGGCTGTTAAGACGCCCCCAAAGGGCGATGGCGATTGCGGCTGTGCGGGGGTACTCTACAGTCTCATGTGAAGCAGCCTGTCTTCTGGCGGGGTCCGTTCCATGGGACCTGGACGCCCGAGCCCTCGCGTCTCTCTACTTGTGGCGCGAGGAGCGAAAGGCGCGGGGACTGCGGACGGCCCCGACGGAAACAAGAATGAAGAGGCGTCTACTCGACGCCGAATCCATTGAAGTGTGGAAATCCAGACTGGATCAACCCAGCTTTGGAGCGCGGACGGTCGAGGCTATCCGTCCGGTGCTCGATGAATGGCTGAACCGGCGTCACGGCTCTATTTCCTACCGGTTGACGCAGGTACTCTCGGGGCATGGCAGCTTCGGGTGGTACCTGTGTCGCATAACCCGTAGTGAGCCGTCGCCGAGATGCCACCACTGTGACGGATGCCTCGACGAGTCCGCGCAGCACATGATTGACGACTGCCCAGCATGGGCTACGGAGAGGGCCGACCTCGTCAGGGTGGTGGGTGGTGATCTGTCGCTGCCGGCACTCGTTCGCGCGATGGTCGGTAGCGACAGAGCATGGCAGGCGGTTCTCTCCTACTGTGAGAAGACTATGACGATTAAGGAGGCGGCAGAACGGGATCGGGAGGCATCCGCCAACCCTGATAACCCGATCCGCCGCCCCACCCAACCAGGACGACGGAGGAGGGCCTTCGCCAGAGGCCTTCCCCATTAACGGATATGACGCCGGACGGCGGCGCTTGAGGGAGCGCGCCGTCCATTATCCAGGCGTGAGCGGTGCGTGCGTGTTCCCGCGCACCGCTCTAGTGACTAAACACTCGATGACGAGGGGGGAGCGACCCTTTACACCGCTCTCCCCGCAACCCAAGAAGAGGAAGAAAAAGCAGGGGAAACGGCACTCCTTTCAACCTTTCCCCTCTGCTCAAGAAGAAGCGGCCCGAAGAGGGCCAGACGTCGTCGGCCGCCGAGGACGGAGGTTATTACCGTCCCCTTGGCCCCGGCAGACGAGCAGAAGGAACACCCCGGGGGTTTTAGTCGGTAGGAGTCCGGCATACCGGGGGAGTGGCCCTCACCACTCCCCTGACGATCCAATGCAGGATTTCCCCCGGGTTACCAAAAAAAAAAAAAAAAAAAAAAGGTTTGGGGTGCGAAGTTGGTCTCACCTCCTCGTGGTGCACCCTGGGCAACAATAGGCAGCAATGTTTCTTAGGCATTGCTGGCTATTGGCTAAGAGGACCAACAATTCCTTCTCCCATCTCCCCTTTACCTTGTATTCCTTTCTCGTCTCTCTTATCCTCCCCCAGCCATTCTACCCACTCCTACCCCATCACCACTTACTCCCGTCTTCCCCAATTCCAGGCCAGTTATGTTAGGTTTATCTGTTAGGGACTTGTGTTAGGTAATGTTAGGACGACGAATGCTCTTCTCTATTTCTATTCCCCCCTTCTTCTTCTTTCATCTTTATTCTTCGCTTTTCCCCCCCCTTCTATCTCTTCTTCTCTCTTTATTTTTCGTTTTAAACCCCAGCGTGAAGTATGACAATTTGATGAACGGAAACGAAAAAGATGGAAGTGCAACCTAAAACGAAACTACCCCAGGAGGGTACCGGCCGCTCTGCGGCCGGAGAATCCCTCTCAGGGCGGGAGCTTCTCTCCCGCTCTGGCAGCCCCGCGTTCTCTGGGGGGGGCAAGGAAGCACTTGGCGGTAGGGCGGACCCCCCTACCGCACCGACGACCACGGCAACTCATAGGGATTTTGAATGCTTACGAGAGGTTTCGGTCCGCTTAGAGCGGATGGAGGACTCTGACTCCGGTCAGAGCCTCGTGACAGTGGGCTCCAGCTCAACTTTGGAGCGAAAGCGCTCTTATAAGAGCGCCCAGTCCATGTCGGACTGTGACTCGGACGGGGATGCGCCTGCCAAGTTCTTGGCGCTCCCCCGACGGTCCAGAGGCAGGCCCCCCACCCACGGGAAACACGTTGGGTTGTGGGAGGCGAAAAAGGCACTCATTGCCGAAAAGAAGGCCGAGGAAGAGCGCCTGGCTTGCCAGGAACTCCTACTCACGGAGCGTAGCGTGCGTCCCCGCCTCACGTCGCGGCTCTCAGCGACCACTTCAGAGGATGAGGGTGACACATGCTACGCCCGTATGGAGAATATCGGCCGTAACCTTGACGTCATTGGCGACGGACTCGTCAAGTCCAAGAACGTCAAGGGTACGGTCGTACACGACGTAAAGGCCGCCATGGCGGCCATTAAAGAGGACCTAGAGGTCATTGTCCGGAGTAAGGTCTCGGAGGAGGTGAGGAAAGTCCACAACGAAAACTCCCGCCTCCGAGAAGAAGTCCGTGAACTCAGGGAGATGGTGGTCGCCATGCGCGCGCGTGAGCGCGAGCTGGCGCTGCGGGGGATAGAGGTGCCACCACTGTCGGCAGACCGTTCCCCCGCCCAACCGGATGCGACACAGACCCCCGGCTTTGCCGAGCTTCGTTCTATGCTCGGTGAGGTCGTGGGGTCCATGAAGGTTATGCAGCAGCGGCAGGAGGCAATGGAGAATCAACTCCTACGCCCGCCGCTGCAGCATGAGAGGGTATCCTACGCGGCGAAATCGGCCGCGCGGAAGCCCCGGCCGAAGCCGGCCGGCGGCGCCGCGGAGGACGCCCCCCACACGGACGAGACAGAAGCAGGGCGGAGCTCTCACCCCGACCCCAAACCCTCCAAAGGTAAGGGCAAGGGGAAGAAGACCCGCCCTGCTGCTCCCAATGTTGACTCGGTGGCGGACTTCCCGCCCTTAGGAGAGCCCCAAGTCGCCGGCCACAGTGGCGACTGGGCGGAGGTCGGGAGGGATGGCAAACATAGGCCGAACCGCCCCGCCAAACAGAAGAAGGGCCCCACAAAGGAGACCCCTAAAGAAAAGAAGAAACCGCGCAAGCGAGTCCGCACCCGGAAGCCGAAAGACGCAGTCGTCTCATTTAAGTTGCTTCCGGGCGCGAAGGAACGTGGTGTCTCCCTCCGGGATGTTCTCAAAACAGCCCGCAGGGAGATGCAAAGAGCGTTGGGGGAGGCAGGGGCGCAATCTGCGTTCTTGTCGGGCACCCTCTCCGATGCGAGGTTGGTCCACATTCCTGGGCCGCCCGAGGAGGCCGCGAAGAAGGCCGACCTCTTGTATGGCAAACTTAAGGCCATCCTTCCGGAGACGGAAGTCAAGGTGACCCGACCCGTGAAGTGCGTAAGCCTTCGCGTGTCGGGCCTGGACGACTCCGTCGAAAAGGAGGATGTCTTTTCGTCCATCAAGATGGTCGGCAACTGCATGGAGGCGCGGGCTCACCTGGCCGAGCACATTCGGGTGAGTGAGGTCCGCTTCGGCACATTCGGCGTCGGCGTATGCTGGGCCTCTTGTCCAGCCGATGTCGCCGAAATGGTGCTGAAATATGGTATAGAGATCGGCTTTACAAGGGCCCAGGTCAAAATGGTGGAGCCTCGCGTGCTCCGGTGTTTCCGTTGTTGGGAGCCGGGGCACGTGAGTGAAAAGTGTAGAGCCGGCACGGATCGAAGCGGACTGTGCCTCCGATGTGCGCAGCCGGGTCACAAGGCCCAGGAATGTGACAGTCGTGCCTATTGCGTGCTGTGCGCCGCTGTGAGCAAACCCGCCGGCCACCGCGTCGGTAGCCCAGCGTGCGCCGCCGCAAAACGGCCGACAAGGAGGAGAGGGAGTGCCTACTTCAGAGGCGCCCGCCTTGCCGCCTCCGCGGCAATGGAGACAGAGCAGGAGAATACAATCTCCGCTGTGCCGCGGGAGGAGGACCCCATTTCACATAGGTCCTCCCACGGAGTGTCGGGCAGCTCGGCTGAGGGGCCAGCTGCTTAGACCATACTCCGGTGGTGTAGTGTGTGGTCCCACACACCACAAGGCGGTGGGGAGGCGAATCAACTGCCTCCCCTACATTCAAGGCTGCCCGTAATGGGGCAACGCGCAGGGCCGGGCTCTGGGAAGGCGTAAGTAGCCATGCCCCTCGGTCCTAGAGCGCTCGGTGGACCACCCCGGGGGTTTTAGTCGGTAAAAGTCCGGCATACCGGGGGAGTGGCCCTCACCACTCCCCTGACGATCCTATGAGGATTTCCCCCGGGTAACAAAAAAAAAAAAAAAAAAAAAAAAAGGTTAGGTTAGGTTTGGGGTGCGAAGTTGGTCTCACCTCCTCGTGGTGCACCCTGGGCAACAATAGGCAGTAATGTTTTAGGCATTGCTGGCTATTGGCGAAGAGGACCAACAATTCCCTCTCCCACCTTTCCCTTTTCCTCCTTCCTTTCTGGCCCTTTCTCGCTACCTCTTCTCCAAAGAGAAGACGAGTGAGAAGGGCCCTGTTACTCCCGCCCCCACCCAACCCCTCTTACCCCCCTACCTTTCCCATCCTTAGTTACTCCCTTGTTCCCATCTCCAGGATTTGCGTGTTAGGTTTTATGTTAGGCTTCTTGTGCTAGGTTATGTTAGGTCGTATGCCCTTTCAATTATATCCCCCCCTTCTCTTTCTTCTTTGTTCTTCGTTTTCCCTCCCCCTTTATCCCTTCCCACTTTTATTTGTCTTCGAACTCCAGCGTGATAGGTATAAAAATCTGATGAATGAGAAAGCAATGATGAAGAAAGCACTCGGCAAAAAAGTACTACCCCAGGAGGGTACCGGTCGCATTGCGGCCGGAGAATCCCTCCCAGGGCGGGAGCTTCGTTCCCGCTCTGGCAGCCCCTCGTTTTCTGGGGGGGGCAACCCAGTGCTTGGCGGTAGGGCCGATCCCCCTATCGCACCGACGACCCACGCTAACACTACGGACGCCGATATTATGAGTAATAGAGAGCTCCGCGTGTCGTTGGAGCGACTAGACTTGTCTGGGCTCTCTGACGACACGGGGAGCGTGATGTCGTACGACTCCGGCTCGCTGGAGCGAAAGCGCTCCTACCGCTTGTTCCGCTCGGACAGCGAGCCGGAGGTCGATGTCCCTGCCAAGTTCTTGGCGGGCGAAGGAGAAACCAAGCCCACGAGGGCTCGAGGTCGCCCTCCCACGCATGGCCGATACGTCGGCCTGTGGGAAGCCAAAAAACAACTGCTGGTGGAGCAGCAGCTCGAGGAGAACCGGACAGCTCGCCAAGAGCTTGAGGAAACGGCGCGGAGCGCTCGTACTCGCGACAAGCCGCTAGATGCGGCCCCTGTCGATGAGGGTAACTCCGCGTACGCCCAAAAAGCGAGGATTGACCGAGGTGCGGACTTGCTTACCAACTTGGTGGCCAAGTCCAAAAACCTTAAGGGCTCGGTCGTACATGAAGCCAAGGTGACCATAGCGGACATCAAGGAGGCCGCCTATGAGCTCGCCCAAAGTACGGTCACGGAGGAAACTAGAAAGGTCCACGCAGAAAACAACATGCTGCGGACACGCCTCCGTGACCTCGAAGAGGAATTTGTGGCGTTTCGCCGTGAGATGCGCCACAGGGACAGGCACGGCCCACTGCGCACCCATCCGCCAGCGGGTACGACTGAAACCCCAGAGGAGTCCATGCCCACAGGCCTCTTTGACCTTCGTGCGTCAATAAATGAAGCCGTAGGCATGATAAAAGGAGTACGTGACCGGCTGGGCACTTTGGAGGCTCGCCTCCTGCGCCCTCCGCTCAAAGCCGACGGAGCGTCTTCGGCGGCGAAGACAGCCGCGCGAAAGACCAAAAGGTCCAAGCCGGCTGCCAGCGCCGCTGAGGATGCCCCGAGTGGCATCGATGAAGAACTTGGGCTTGGCTCCTCAACGGTCCTCCCCCCCCTTAGAACTCCCAAGGGTAAGGGGAAGGGCAAAAAGAGTCGGCCACCTGTTCCCCCTGCTGTAGACACGCCTGCTGAGGAACTGCCCTCTTCTCTCCCACCTCCAACATCGTCCCAGGCTCCGGACACGGAGCGACCCTGGACAGAGATAGGGAAGGGGGGTAAGCCAAAGCGGGCTACAAATAAAAAGAAGACTGCCCCTCAACAGCCAAAGCAGCGAGAGGCCGCAAAGAAAAATAAGAAGAAGGCGAAGCCTCTTGAGATTCGGCCCCCGAAAACCGGAGCCATTATCATGAGGCTGAAGCCCGGAGTGGAGGAGCGCGGAGTGACCTACAGCTCCGTGATGAAGTCGACATCTGGCCAGGTGTTGAGTGCCCTGGCTGCACTGGGCATCGACAACATCGACATACGGGGTACACTCACGGATGCCAGAAAAATCCTGGTGCCCGGGGACCCCGCAGAAGTGGAGAAGAAGGCAGATGCCTTATTTGAATCATTGAAGGGCATCCTCTCAGAGGAGGAAGTGCAGCTGTCGAGACCTGTGAAGTGCGTCAGCCTTCGCGTCTCCGGTCTCATTGACTCCACCACTAAGATGGATGTCCGGGCTGCCTTCAAAATTATGGGCAACTGCCCGGCGACGCATGCCGACCGCATCAGGTCGAGCGAAATAAGGTGGAGCAGATTTGGCCTAGGCACCTGCTGGGTAACTTGCCCAGCCGAAGTCGCCAAAACTGCTATTGATGCGAAGATGAAAATCGGCTGGGTAAGACCCCAGATCAAGATTGTGCCGACCCCCGTGCTCCGGTGCTACAAGTGCCTGGAGCCCGGGCACGTGGGTCAGTGTTGCCAGGCCAAAGTGGACCGCTCTGACCTGTGCCTTCGGTGTGCAGAGCCAGGACACAAGTCCATGGACTGCCGGGCTAAGACCCGTTGTGCGGTGTGCGCGGCCGCAGGTTTAGCTGCAGGCCACAGAGTCGGCGGCGAAGCTTGCGCCGCCGCGCGAAGGCCTATACGGGCCAAATGGAGAAAGGGCAACGCCCAGGCCGCCACCGCGGCCGAAAACGTGTCGCGGGAGGAGTCTCTGCCCATCTTGGAGGCTCCCCAAGGAGTGCCGAGCAGTACTGCCTGAGGGGGCTGCTGTTCGGCTATACTCCAGTGGTGACGTGCGTGTTCCCACGCACCACTTGGCGAAGGGGGGGTGGTGATCACTCTTCTATCCCACCTCTCCTATGACTGTGACGTTGCCCTTTGGGCTTATCGCGCGTCGGGCCGCGGTCAGGCCACTGCCACGTTCCCGTAGCCCGGCGTACCATGCGCGTGGAGAGGAACACCCGGTGGTTTTAGCCAGTGAGAGTCTGGCACACCGGGGGGGCGGCCCTCACCGGCCCCCTGACGGCCCATAATGGGTTTCCACCGGGTTAACAAAAAAAAAAAAAAAAGGTTAGGTTAGGTTTATCTATTTCCCCCCTCTTGTTCTTTATATCTTTACTCTTCTTCTTCCCCCCCATGTTCCCCCCCTTCTTCTCTTCTATTTTCAACTCCAGAAGAAGTACGGAAATATGATGAATGCTAAAAAACAATATGGAACAAGCACGTGGTAAAACAGAACTACCCCAGGAGGGTACCGGCCGCTCCGCGGCAGGAGAATCCCTCCCAGTGCGGGAACTTCGCTCTCGCACTGGCAGCCCCGCGTTTTCTGGGGGGGGCAACCAAGTGCTTGGCGGTAGGGCCGACCCCCCTACCGCTCCAACGACTATGGCTACTCAAATGGTTACTGATCTTGCCCAAGGGAGAGAGCTCCAGGTATCTCTGGAGCGCATGGACGGGGACTCAGACGGTTCGGCATCCAGCCGAATGTCCGAAACCGAAGGCTCGCTGGAGCGAAAGCGGTCTTACCGCTTGCTCTGCTCGGACAGCGAGCCGGAGGTAGATGTCCCCGCCAAATACGTGGCGATTCCCAAGAGGGGACGTGGCCGCCCGCCCACAACAGGCACACATATGGGGCTGTGGCAGGCCAAGAAAGAGCTCCTCATGAAGGAGAAGGAGGAAAAGGCTCTGCTGGAGCAGAAGGAGCTCGCCTTGTCCTCACGGAGTGTCCGCCCGCGAGAAACGTCGCGGCTCTCCGTCACTGCACCTGAGGACGAGGATAAGGAGGAAGCCTCGGCCGCTGCTCTACTAAAGCGAGCCGAACGGGACTATGGACTCATCAAGGAGAACATCAGGAAGTCCAAAAATATGAAGGGAACAACCATGAAGGAGATGAAGGAGGCCGCCGATGACATGCGAGAGGTGGTCGATGAACTTCATCGTCGGACGGCCAACGACGAGAACCGTCGGCTCCTTAGAGAGAACGAGCGCCTTCGTTCTCAGCTCAAGGACCTGATGGAGGACGTGGCCGCCGACCGGGCGGAGGCTAGAGCGCGAATAGCACAGGGACTGGCTCCAAGAGCTCTGCCAGCCCCTGCTGCTCCGGCTGCTCCGGCCGCTCCAACAACATTGGATTTGGCTCAGCTCAGCAGTTGGTTTGAGGAGAGGGACCGTAACCTCATCCAAAAGCTGAGCTTTATCATGGACACGAAGATCGAGGGGCTGCAGGTGGATGGACGTCTCCTTCCTCCCAAGCGCCATCGTCCTCAGCTGGCTTCGGACAAGGCACCCAACGCGCCTCAGATGGAGACAGCTCCGGAACCTGCAGCACAAAATAAGAAGAAAAAGAAGAAGAGCAAGAAAAAGAGGCAGAAGGAGAAAGAAAGGACGCAACCGGCTTCCGAGGGAGTCCACTCACAGGAGGAGGTCGCTGGGACAAGCACCCAACCCCAACCCCAACCGACAGGGAAGGGAAAGGGGAAGGGAAAGAAGTCCCGACCAGAGACCCAACCTGCTCCCACGGATGTCACACAGGACACGACAGCACCGCAGCCACCACCAGCTGAGCGAGCGGTGAATACGTGGGCGACGGTGGCTAGCAAAAATACCAAGCGCAAGGCCCTCAAAGCCTCGCAACTGGCTTCTGGGCAAACCGCCCCGACCGCACCACCGAGGAACAAGCCACCGGCTGTCAAGTTGAGGGTCCCTCGATCGGCAGCGGTGGTCATCAAGGTGCAGGAGAGGGAGGGTCTTACTTATGGCGACGTACTCACGGAAGCCAAGAGTAAGATCAACCTGGCTGAACTAGGGATTACGAGCGGCTTCAGGGTGAAGACGGCCGCTTCGGGGGCACGGATCTTACAAGTGCCAGGTCCGGCGACGGAAGGAACCGCCGAGACCCTGGCCGCGAAGTTAAGAGAAGTGCTCCCACAGGAGGTGATAATAACCCAGCCCACGAAGATGGCGGATTTCCGTGTGAGTGGGCTGGAGGACTCGAACACCAGAGAAGAGGTGGCAGCAGCAGTCGCCAGGCGGGGTGAATGCAGGGTCGAACTAATTAGGGTAGGGGAGATTCGCAAGGATCGAACTGGCCTTGGCTCGGCCTTCGTGAAGTGCCCGGTGGCTGCCGTAAAGAAAGTTGTCGCTGGCGGCCGACTCACAGTTGGGTGGGCGTCGGCCCAAGTGAAGTTGCTGGAGCCGCGGGTCCTGAGGTGTTTCCGGTGCCTTGAACCGGGACACGTTAAGGACACGTGCAAGGCGGACGAGGACAGGAGTCGGCTGTGTTTCCGGTGCGGACAGCCCGACCACCTGATCAGGGACTGTACAGCGTCAGCCCCGCACTGCACCGTGTGCGGGGCGGCCGGCAAGCCGGCGGCGCACAGAGTTGGGGGGAAGGCTTGTGCTGCGTACACCCGACCCCTCAAGAAGAAGAAGACGCCCGCAGCGACGGCCGATGCCGAGCTGCCGCGCAATATCCCGAGCTCCGAAAGCGTCTCAAACGCGACTAGGACAGTGGATGAGCCGACCCCGATGACCACGGCTTGATTATGGATCACGCCCGACTCAGAATTCTACAAGGGAACATCAACCACTGCGCCAGGGCCCAGGACCTCTTGTCCCAGACCATGGCGCAGTGGGGGATTCATGTGGGCGTGGTCGCAGAGCCGTACTTCGTGCCTCCTAGCAGCTCCGACTGGGTGGGGGACGACACGGACACGGCGGCCATTACCAGCAGGCCAGCCGCGGGGATCCCACCTCTCACCAACATCTCGAGGGGTTCGGGGTTCGTTGCGGCCACGGTGGGGGAGATCACCATCATATCGGTGTATTTCTCCCCAAATCGGACGTTTGCCGAGTTCGAGGGCTTCCTCGCGCAGCTCGGAGCTCTAGTAACACGGACACTCCCTCGCCTCGTGGTGGTGGCCGGCGACCTAAATGCCAAATCCGTGGCTTGGGGTTGCCTGGCAACCGACATCCGGGGTGATGCAGTTGAGGAGTGGCTGTTGACGGTCGGTTTAGTCGTGGTCAACGTGGGACAAGAGCACACGTGCGTGCGAGCACAGGGCGGATCCATCGTGGATGTAACGTTCACATGCCCCGCCTTGGCACGCCGTGTGCAAAACTGGCGAGTCGTTACCGGTGAGGAGACTCTCTCCGATCACCGGTACATCAGGTTCGACATAGCACCGAGTCGAAGGGCCCAGCACATCTCGGGCCCCAGGGCCACCCGAGGGGACCCAGTTAGATGGAGGCTGAACACTATGGACGCGGATCTCCTTAAGGAGGCTGCAATAGTGCAGGCCTGGCTCTCCGAGTCGAATGAAGAGACAAATGTAGACCAGGAGGCGGACCGGCTTCGGAGAGCCATGGCCGTCATCTGCGACACCTCCATGTCCCGAGCCAGGAGTGGCCCTAACCGACGTCGCCAGGTCTACTGGTGGTCGGAGGAGGCAGCGCGGCTAAGAAAAGAGTGCGTGGCTGCGCGACGCGCTTATACCCGGAGCCGAAGGAGGAGACGGAGGGATCCAGAGAGGGAGGCCTCCCTGTACACCGTGTACAGGGAAAAGTGCACCGCTCTCCACATCGCCGTTGCCCAAGCCAAGGAGAGAGCTCGCCAGGAGCTCCTGGAGATGATTGATCGCAATCCGTGGGGGCGGCCCTACAAGCTGGTGTGGAACAAGCTCCGCCCCTGGGCCCCCCCGCTGACGCAGACACTCCAGCCGCATCTGGTAGAGAACATAGTTTCCTCCCTGTTTCCACAAAGGGCCGAACATCTGCCCCCACCGATGGTTCCCGACTGGGCCAACATCCCGGAGGACCTAGAGGTGCCACCGGTGACCAGGGAGGAGATAGAAAGGGCAGTCGATCGCCTGAAGGGCAAATCCACGGCTCCGGGCCTGGATGGGGTTCATGCGAAGGTGTGGGTTCTCGCCTTCGATGCCCTGGATGACTGGCTGAAGAGGATTTTCGATGCCTGCCTCTCCCAAGCTGCGATCCCGCGGCAGTGGAAGACGGGCAGGTTGGTCCTCATCAGCAAACCGGGGCGTCCGGCTGACTCCCCCTCCGCATACAGGCCCATCGTGCTTATTGACGAGGTGGCCAAGATATTTGAAAGGGTGGTGGTCAGTCGCATTATCGACCACCTGGAAGGCGAGGGCCCGGACCTGGCTCCAAACCAGTTCGGATTTCGTAGAGGCCGATCAACGGTCGATGCTATCCGACACGTCAGGTCCCTGGCACAGGAAGCAGTCTCCAGTGGCGGGGTAATGCTGGCGGTGTCCTTGGACATCGCCAATGCATTTAACACCCTGCCCTGGAGCTGCATTAGAGAGGCGCTACGGCATCATAAACTGCCGCTATACCTGCGCCAAATCATCGGGGCCTACTTGTCGGGTCGCTCTATCACGTATCCGACCCAGACCGGATGGAAGACCAAGGAGATGACATGCGGTGTTCCACAGGGGTCTGTCCTGGGACCGCTCCTGTGGAACATCGGTTACGATTGGGTGCTGCGCGGGCAGAATCTTCCGGGGGTCGACGTCATCTGTTACGCCGACGACACCCTGGTCACTGCCCGCGCCAAGAATTACCGTCGAGCTGCCATGCTGGCAACAGCTGGCTCGGCGCACGTGGTGCGAAGGATCCGTACCCTAGGACTGGAGGTGGCGCTGCAGAAGTCAGAGGCGCTGTGCTTCTGCGGCCCTCGTCTTGCTCCACCCCCAGATGCCCACATAATGGTGGGAGGCGTCCGGATCGCCGTCGGGGCGACTATGAGTTACCTCGGTCTCGTCCTCGACGGCAGGTGGAACTTTGTGGCGCATTTCAACAAACTGCTGCCTAGGGTTGTGGCTGCCTCTAAAGCACTCAAGAGGCTTATGCCCAATATTGGAGGACCTGGGGCGTCTAGTAGACGCCTTTACACAAATGTAGTGCGCTCCATGGCGCTGTATGGTGCCCCCGTATGGGCCGACGCCCTTAACAGTCGGACCATCCGGCTGTTAAGACGTCCCCAAAGGGCGATGGCGATTGCGGCTGTGCGGGGGTACTCTACAGTCTCATGTGAAGCAGCCTGTTTACTGGCGGGGTCCGTCCCGTGGGACCTGGACGCCCGAGCCCTCGCGTCGCTCTACCTGTGGCGCGAGGAACGAAAGGCCCGGGGACTGCGGACGGCCCTGACGGAAACAAGGATGAAGAGGCGTCTACTCGACGCCGAATCCATTGAAATGTGGAAATCCAGGCTGGATCAACCCAGCTTCGGAGTGCGGACGGTCGAGGCTATCCGTCCGGTACTAGATGAATGGCTGAACCGGCGTCATGGCTCCATTTCCTACCGGTTGACGCAGGTACTCTCGGGGCACGGCAGCTTCGGGTGGTACCTGTGTCGCATAACCGGTAGTGAGCCGTCGCCGAGATGTCACCACTGCGACGGATGCCTCGACGAGTCCGCGCAGCACATGATAGAAGAATGCCTAGCATGGGCTCCGGAGAGGGCTGACCTTGTCAGGGTGGTGGGTGGTGATCTGTCGCTACCGGCACTCGTTCGCGCGATGGTCGGTAGCGACAGAGCATGGCAGGCGGTTCTCTCCTACTGCGAGAACATCATGACGATTAAGGAGGCAGCGGAACGAGATCGGGAGGCATCCGCCAACCCCGAAAACCCGATCCGCCGCCCCGCCCGACCAGGACGACGGAGGAGGGCCTTCGCCAGAGGCCCTCCCCCATAACGGATAAGACGCCGGGCGGCGGCGCTTGAAGGAGCGCGCCGTCCATTATCCAGGCGTGAGCGGTGCGTGCGTGTTCCCGCGCACCGCTCTAGTGACTAAACACTGATGATGAGGGGAGAGTGACCTTTTACACCACTCTTCCCGCAACCCAAGAAGAAGAGAAAGCAGGGAAACGGCACTCCTTCTAGCCTTTCCCCTCTGCTCAGGAAGAAGAGGCCCGAAGAGGGCCAGACGTCGTCGGCCGCCGAGGACGGAGGTCAATACGGTCCCCTTGGCCCCGGCAGACGAGCAGAAGGAACACCCCGGGGGTTTTAGTCGGTAGGAGTCCGGCATACCGGGGGAGTGGCCCTCACCACTCCCCTGACGATCCAATGTAGGATTTCCCCCGGGTTACCAAAAAAAAAAAAAAAAAAAAAGGTTAGGTTAGGTTAGGTTAGGTTAGGTTAGGTTAGGTTAGGTTAGGTTAGGTCGGGGTGCGAAGTTGGTCTCACCTCCTCGTGGTGCACCCTGGGCAACAATAGGCAGTAATGTTTTAGGCATTGCTGGCTATTGGCGAAGAGGACCAACAATTCCTTCTCCCATCTCCCCCTTTACCTTGTATTCCCGTCTCGTCTCTCTCATCCCTTCTCAGTCATTACTCCCACTCCTAACCCATCCTCACTCACTCCCGTCTTCCCCAATTCCAGGCAGATGTGTTAGGTTAGTTTTGTTAGGGACTTTATGTTTGGTTATGTTAGGATCGTATGTTATTTTCTCTTGTATTCCCCCCCTTCTTGTTCTGTTTTCTTTTTACTTCTATTTTCTACCCCTTCTATCTTCTTCTTCTTCTGTTTTCTTCTATTTTCAACCCCTGCGAGATTAGTATGAAAATCTGATGAATGTCATAAATACAAGATGCAAGCACAAGGACCAAGCGAATTACCCCAGGAGGGTACCGGCCGTTCCGCGGCCGGAGAATCCCTCCCAGTGCGGGAACTCCGTTCTCGCACTGGCAGCCCCGCGTTCTCTGGGGGGGGCAACCGAGTGCTCGGCGGTAGGGCCGAACCCCCTACCGCACCGACGACCCATGCTACACTTACGGACTCTGATTTGCCAGTGATGAAGGAGGTTCGCGTTTTGTGCGAACGAATGGAGGACTCCGACTCAGGACGGAGCCTAGTGACGGTGGCTTCCGGCGTATCATCTGACCGGAAGCGCACCTATTTGAGTGCGCAGTCGAGCGACTGCGAATCTGAGGGAGAGCTGCCTGCCAAGACCTTGGCGCTCCCCCAAAGAGGTAGAGGACGCCCCCCTACCCCCGGCCCGCCACGTGGGTATGTGGGAGGCAAGGAAAAAGCTCCTCGCGGAGCAGAAGGAGGAAAGAGGAGCGCCTTGCGGCAAAGGAGCTCCTCGCAACGGCGCGGAGCGCGCGTCCCCACCTCACGTCGCGGCTTTCCGGCACGACCTCTGAGGAGGAGGACCCGTCCGCGTACGCCCTCCAAGAGAGGATCCGCCACAACCTGGACCAGTTGAACAGTCGGTCCTTAAGTCTGGCAATCTGAAGGGGACTGTCATAAGGGACGCCAAGTCCTTTATGACAAACATTAAAGGAGATGTCGAGGAGCTCGTAGCGTCCCGTGTCTCGGACGAGGTTCGGAAAGTCCATAAAGAGAACTCTCGTCTCCGAGTCGACCTACGGGACCTCAGGGAGGAGCTTGCCGCTATGCGCACTAGGGAGCGCAAGCTGTGCGAGCGGTTAGGGATCAACCCCTACGACCTGGACGAGGCACCCCTGCCCGCTCCTATCGGCGAGACTCACAACTCGCTGCTCCAGGAGTTGGGCAGGATGATGGACCAGCGGTTCGAGGCGTATGAGCGCAAAACGCTCCGCCCGCCGCTGGCCCATGAGGAGAAGGCGTCCTACGCGGCGAAGTCGGCCGCGCGGAAGCCCCGGCCGAAGCCGGCCGGCGGCGCCGCTGAGGATGCCCCCAACCCGGACGTGACCGGGACAGGGCAGAGCTCTCACCCCGACCCCAAACCCTCCAAGGGCAAGGGCAAGGGGAAGAAGACCCGCCCTGCGCCCAACCTAGATTTGGACTCGGCGGCGGAATTCCCGCCCTTAGGAGAGCCCCAAGTTGCCGGCCATAGCGGCGACTGGGCGATGGCCGGGAGGGACGGCAAACATAGGCCGAACCGCCCCGCCAAGCAGAAGAAGGGCCCTGCAAAGGAGGCCCCTAAGGAACAGAAGAAACCGCGCAAGCGGGTCCGCACCCGGAAGCCAAAGGACGCAGTCGTCTCGTTCAAGCTGCTTCCGGGTGCCAAGGAGCGTGGTGTCTCCCTCCGAGATGTACTAAGAACAGCCCGCAGGAGATGCAAAGGGCGTTGGGGGAGGCAGGGGCGCAATCTGCGTTCTTGTCGGGCACCCTCTCCGATGCGAGGTTGGTCCACATTCCTGGGCCGCCCGAGGAGGCCGCGAAGAAGGCCGACCTCTTGTATGAGAAACTGAAGGGCATCCTCCCGGAGACGGAAGTCAAGGTGACCCGACCCGTGAAGTGCGTAAGCCTTCGCGTGTCGGGCCTGGACGACTCCGTCGAAAAGGAGGATGTCTTTTCCTCCATCAAGATGGTCGGCAACTGCATGGAGTCGCGAGCTCACCTGGCTGAACACATACGGGTGAGCCAGATCCGCTTCAGCACATTCGGTCTCGGCGTTTGCTGGGCCACTTGTCCAGCCGATGTCGCCGAAATGGTGCTAAAATATGGGTTAGAGATCGCTGGATAAGGGCCCAGGTCAAGATGGTGGAGCCTCGCGTGCTCCGGTGTTTCCGTTGTTGGGAGCCGGGGCACGTGAGTGAAAAGTGTAGAGCCGGCACGGACCGAAGCGGACTGTGCCTCCGATGTGCGCAGCCGGGTCACAAGGCCCAGGAATGTGACAGTCGTGCCTATTGCGTGCTGTGCGCCGCTGTGAGCAAACCCGCCGGCCATCGCGTCGGCAGCCCAGCGTGCTCCGCCGCAAAACGGCCGACTAGGAGAAGAGGGGGTGGCCTATTTTAGAGGCGCCCGCCTTGCCGCCTCCGCGGCAATGGAGACGCAGCAGGAGGACACAATCTCCGCTGTGCCGCGGGAGGAGGACCTCATCTCACATAGGTCCTCCCACGGAGTGTCGGGCAGCTCGGCTGAGGGGCCAGCTGCTTAGACCATACTCCGGTGGTGTAGTGTGTGGTCCCACACACCACAAGGCGGTGGGGAGGCGAATCATCTGCCTCCCCTACATTCAAGGCTGCCCGTAATGGGGCAACGCGCAGGGCCGGGCTCTGGGAAGGCGAGTAGCCATGCCCCTCGGCCCTAGAGCGCTCGGCGGACCACCCCGGGGGTTTTAGTCGGTAAAAGTCCGGCATACCGGGGGAGTGGCCCTCACCACTCCCCTGACGATCCTATGAGGATTTCCCCCGGGTAACAAAAAAAAAAAAAGGTTAGGTTAGGTTAGGTTAGGTTGGGGTGCGAAGTTGGTCTCACCTCCTCGTGGTGCACCCTGGGCAACAATAGGCAGTAATGTTTTAGGCATTGCTGGCTATTGGCGAAGAGGACCAACAATTCCTTCTCCCACCTTTCCCCTTTTCCTCCTTCCTTTCTTGCCCTTTCTTGCTACCTCTTCTCCGAAGAGAAGACGAGTGAGAAGGGCCCTGTTACTCCCACCCTCACCCAACCCCTCTTACCCCCCTACCTTTCCCATCCTTAGTTACTCCTTTGTTCCCATCTCCAGGATTTGCGTGTTAGAAAATTTGTTAGGGATCTTATGTTAGGTTGTGTTAGGTTCGTATGTTATTTTCTTTTGTATTCCCCCTTCTTCTCTTTATGTCTTTATTCTTCGTTTTTCTCCCCTCTCTATCTTCTTCTTCTATGTCTCTTCGTCTTTCTAACTCCAGCGTGATGTATGTAAATTTGATGAACGTAAAAAAATAATGATGGCAGCACAAAAGAAAGAGATACTACCCCAGGAGGGTACCGGCCGCTCTGCGGTCGGAGAATCCCTCCCAGGGCGGGTGCTTCGGTCCCGCTCTGGCAGCCCCTTGTTCTCTGGGGGGGGCACTTCTGTGCTTGTCAGCGGATCTTCTTCCGCTGTCCCGACGACCCATGCTTCCCACACGGTACCCGATTTTGCCGGTGATAAGGAACTTATGATTGTGCTCGACCGTCTCGAGGACTCGGACTCTGCTACGAGCCTTATGACGGTCGATTCAGGAGGTTTGAAGCGCTCATATCTTAGTGCGCATTCAACAGACGGAGAATCTGACGGGGAGGTGCCTGCCAAGACCTTGGCCCTCCCTCAAAGATCCAGAGGACGCCCCCCAACCCACGGCCGCCACGTGGGTTTGTGGGAGGCGAAAAAGAGGCTCATCGCCGAGCAGAAGGAGGCTGAGGAGCTGCAGGCTCGGCGAGAGCTCCTCGAGACGACGCGCAACGCGCGCCCACGACAGACGTCGCGACTCTCCGCGACGTCCACGGACGAGGAATTCGAGTCGGCATATGCCAGGGCGGAGAGAGTCCGAAAGAATGTTGGCCTAGTGAAGGACCTCTTCACGAAGTCAAAGAATGTGAAGGGCACGGTCATTCACGAGGGGAAGGTCCTCCTGGATGAAATTTTGGCCGATATGGAGGTGATGAAGTCCTCCACTGTAAATGACGAGCTGAGGAAGCTGAACTCAGAAAACGCTCGTCTGAGGAGTGAGCTCCAGGAGTTGCGGGAGGACTACGCCGCACTCCGAGCCGAAATACGAGGCTATAACAGGCAGGGTCTTCTGCTACCTTCCGCCAGAGACCCTGCCCACCAGGACGAGACACAGCCCCACGACCTCGCCGAGATCCGCTCGGTACTAAGCGAGGTCGTGGGCACCATGAAGGACATGCAGCGGCGGTACGACGTGCTGGAGGGCAAGCTCCTGCGACCGCCGTTGCAGCATGAGAGGGCGCCTCCCGCGGCGAAGAAAGCCGCGCGAAAGGCAAAACCCAAGCCGGCGGACGACGCCGCAGAAGACGTCCTCACAACGGACGTGGACACACCGGGGCCCAGCTCCAACCCCAACCCCAAACCCTCCAAAGGCAAGGGGAAGGGGAAGAAGAGCCGCCCCGCTGCAGACCTAGGAGTGACGTCACTGGAGGCACCCCCACCACCTCCAACTTCGACCCAGCCCGCCGGTACCGAGGGCGACTGGTCCGAGGTGGTGAAGAGGGGCAAGCCCTCCAGACAGAAAAAAGTGGACAGGGGCCCTTCCAAAGCGGCTCCTCACAAGAAGAAAAGCGCAGCGCAGAAGATCAAGATCCGGCCACCTAAAACGGCCGGAGTGCTGCTGCAGCTGACGCCTCAGGCGACTGAACGAGGCGTATCGTTTAAAACGATCTTGGAGGAGTCGCGTGGGGAGGTACACGGTCACCTGATCGGCCTTGGCCTCCGCGACATTGCCTTTAGAGGCACGCTCACCGACGCACGCATCATTCGCGTGCCTGGCGAGCCCAAGGAGGCAGATAGGAAGGCGGACGCCCTCCTTGAAGTATTGAAGGAGATCCTCCCAGCGGAGGACGTGAAGGTCTCGCGACCTTATAAACGCGCAGACCTGAAAATCACGGGCCTCGACGACTCCGTCACCTGCGAGGATTTCAAAGGCGCAATCGCCATGGTGGGAGGCTGCCCGGAGGAGCAAGTCCGGGCCAGCCAAATAAGGATGACACGGTTTAGCCTCGGAACGGCCTGGGTAACCTGCCCAGCCACCGCGGCTCAAAACCTATTGGAGAGAGGGCTAAGGATTGGTTGGGGCAAGCCCCAGATCCGCCTGCTGGAGCCCCGCGTGCTCCGGTGTTACCGGTGCCTGGAACCCGGACACGTGGGACAAGCGTGTAAAGCGACCACGAACCGCAGTGGTCGCTGCTTCAGGTGTGGCCAGCCCGGGCACAAAGCCCAGGGCTGCGAGGCCCAGCCTCGATGTTGTGTGTGCGCTGACGCCGGCAAGCGGGCTGGCCACCGGCTCGGCAGCGCGGCCTGCGCAGCGGCCAAGAGGCCCATCAAGAGGCCTCCGGGCAAAATGAGAAAGCCTCCCGCCACCGCCGACGACATTCCACCGTCACAGGCGCGCGTGGAGCCCATGGAGAGGGAGGCCTCGCCAGCGGCGGCACCTAAATCGCTGCTTGGCAAATTTGCCTCGAGGGGAGCGTCGGGTAACGAGCCTGAGGGGGCCGTTGCCTGACTTTCAAGCTCCAGTGGTGTTGTGTGTGCTTCCGCGCACCACTAGGCGTTGGTTGAGGATTCTTCCTCCCGATTGTGGAGAAGCCCACAGGGCGGATCGCGCGTCAGCCCTTTTGGAGGTCCTCGGTGTGCCCGGGGGCTGGCGTAGACGCGAGTGGAGAAGCACCCCGGGGGTTTTAGTCGGTAAGAGTCCGGCATACCGGGGGAGTGGCCCTCACTACTCCCCTGACGATCCAATGCAGGATTTCCCCCGGGTTAACAAAAAAAAAAAAAAGGTTAGGTTAGGTTAGGTTAGGTTAGGTTAGGTTAGGTTAGGTTAGGTTAGGTTAGGTTAGGTTGGGGTGCGAAGTTGGTCTCACCTCCCCGTGGTGCACCCTGGGCAACAATAGGCAGTAATGTTTTAGGCATTGCTGGCTATTGGCGAAGAGGACCAACAATTCCTACTCCCATCTCCCACTTTACCTCGTATTCCCGTCTCGTCTCTCTCATCCCTTCTCAGTTATTACTCCCACTCCTACCCCATCCCCATTTACTCCCGTCTTCCTCAACTCCTGGTATAGTATGTTAGGTTTCTTCGATAGGGTTTTTCTGTTAGGTTATGTTAGGCGACGTATGATTTCTTTTCTATCTTCCCACTTCTTCTTCTATTATCTATTTCTTCTTCTTCCCCCCTTATGTCCCCTTTTACCCCTTTTCTTCTTTCTTCACTACCTGCGGAAGGATAAAAATCTGATGAATGTCAAAAAATACCATGGCAGTACAATTAAACAAGTTATTACCCCAGGAGGGTACCGGCCGCTCCGCGGCAGGAGAATCCCTCCCCGGGTTGGACTCGTCCGACCCGGGCTGCCCCGCGTTCTCTGGGGGGGGCAAAATTGTACTCCGCGGTAGGGATATCCCCCCTACCGCTCCGACGACGAAAGCTATTCCCAAGGATTCCGATGTCTCACCCGCAAGGGTTCCATTAGTAGTGTGCACACGACTAGAGGACTCTGATTCCGGCCAGAGCCTCATGTCGGTCACGTCAACGGCGTCAGATCGCAAGAGGCGATATAGAAGCGCTCGCTCGTCCGACTCCGACGAGGACGCTTCCCAAAAGGTGGTGGCGACAGCCAAACGGGGCAGAGGTCGTCCTCCGACTACCGGCGAGCACGTCGGCCTCTGGGTCGCTAAAAAGGAGCTGCTCGCCCTGGAGAAGGAGGACAGGCTGCTCCAGGAGCGGAAAGAGCTAGCCGAGGCGTCGCGGGGTGCCCGCCCGCGAGTGACCCAGCTCTCTGCAACACCCACCATAGACGAAGACACAACCTCCTATGGCTGCCGGGAAGCCATGGAGAAGCACCTGTCGGTGATAACGCATGCCCTTGTAAAGTCTAAAAATGTCAAGGGCAGCGTTATTCACGAGGTGAAGGAGGCGGTACGAGGCGCCATGGAGGCTATGGAGACAGCCCTCCGCGCCACAGCAAACGAGGATAACCGAAAGTTGCGCCTGGAGAACCAGCGTCTAAAGGACAAGGTACGCGATCTCCAGGACGACGTGGTGGCGCTGCGCGCGGAGGTGCGCAGCAGAAACTCCTTGGGGTTGGACCTCCCGTCCTCCTCAAAGGCACCAGATAGGACACAGCCCAGATCCTTGGAAGAGGTCGAGGAATCCCTCTTCCAAAGGCTGGCCTTCAGACAGGACGCGAGGATTGAGGGCTTGCAGGTCGACGGTCGACTCCTCCCTGCAAAGAACCACCGTCCCCCTCTGGCCTTCGAAGGGAAACCGAAAGAGGCACAGCAGGAAACTGAGGGACAGAAAAAGGGAAAGAAAAAGAAAAAGAAGACCAAGAAGAGCAAGGAGGAGTCGACGCAAGTCGGCAAGCAACAGGAGGAGCCCGCGCCCAACCCCGTATCGTCTAAGGGGAAGGGTAAGGGAAAGAGGACTAAGGTTCCCGCCCAACCAGATCAGGAGGTCGAGCAGCCACAGCTCCCTCCTGAGTCGGGATCTTCGCAGGAGCTGAGCTGGAAGGAGGTCGTCAGCAAAACGACCAGGCGCAAGGCTCGTCGGGCAGAGCAGGCGCCTACCCGCTCAGCTCCTCCCCTCCCTCCTCCACAGAGGGCTCCCAGGCGAGCGGAACCGCCGAAGCCTCGGCTGAGAGTACCGCGCACTGCAGCGGTAATTGTTAGGTTGCCGCCCGCAGCTGAGGAGAGGGGCCTCACATATGGGAACGTCCTCACCGAGGCCAAGAACCGGCTCGACCTCAACGAGCTGGGCATCAGCGAGGGCTTTAGGGTGAAGGTGGCAGTCACGGGAGCGCGCATCCTACAGATCCCCGCGACTGCCAACGCTGATGTGGCCACCCAGCTGGTTGAAAAGCTGCGTCAGGTCCTCCCCCAGGAGGTGGCCATATCGCAGCCAACAAAGATGGCCGACTTCAGGGTCTCCGGGTTAGACGACTCGGTGACCCAGGAGGAGGTGGCCGCGGCGGTTGCCAAGGTGGCCGAATGCCGGGCAGACATGGTCAGGGTAGGCGTCATCCGCCAGGATCGCACGGGACTCGGCTCGGTCCTGGTGAAGTGCCCGGTGGCCGCCGCGCAAAAGATGGTAGACCGCGGCCGGATCCTAGTCGGAATCGTCTCGGCCCAGGTGACACTCCTGCAGTCCCGTGTCCTGCGCTGTTTCCGGTGCCTTGAGCCGGGACACGTGCAGTGCACCTGTAAGGCCGAGGTGGATAGGAGCCGGCAGTGCTACCGATGCGGCCAGCTCGGCCACCTCGCTCGCGAGTGCAATGCGGCAACTCCGTATTGCGCCGTGTGCGGGGCAGCCGGCAAACCGGCTAGACACGTAGTGGGGGGGAAGGCCTGTGCGGTGGCCACCAAACCCCTCAAACCTAAAAAGACGAAGACGCCAGTTGCTCCATCTGACACGGAGCAAATGCGCGATGCTCCGATGTCCGAGGGCGCCTCTGGCGTCAATAGGACGACGAGCGAGCCGACCCCACAATCTACGGCCGGTTAATGGATCACACCCGAATCAAATTCCTACAAGGGAATATCAACCACTGTGCCAGGGCTCAGGACCTTCTTTCCCAATCCCTGGCCCAGTGGGGGATCCATTTGGGTGTGGTCTCCGAACCGTACTTTGTTCCCCCAGACGGCTCCGGCTGGGTGGGGGATGTCACGAACTTGGCGGCCATTGTCATCAGGCCAGCCGCGGGTATCCCTCCCCTTGGCAATGTCACGAGGGGTACGGGTTACGTCGCGGCCACACTGGGGGAGTTGACGATCATCTCCGTCTACTTCTCCCCCAGCAAGCCATTCGCCGAGTTCGAGGGGTTCCTTGCCCAGCTCGGAGCCCTCGTGGTGAGGATTCTTCCTCGCCCCCTGATCGTCGCCGGCGACTTCAACGCCAAGTCCATGGCTTGGGGCTGTCCGGCGACGGACACCCGGGGCGAGGCTATGGAAGAGTGGATTCTTGGGGTCGGCTTGTCCGTCGTCAATACCGGCAATGAAAACACGTGCGTGCGCGCGCGGGGTGGGTCCATTGTTGACATTACACTGGCCTGCCCCGCCATGGCGCGCCGCATTCAAAGATGGCGGGTGGTGACGGAGGAGGAGACTCTCTCCGACCACCGCTACATCCGTTACGAGCTAAACCCGCGTCGGGGGGCCCAGCCCAACACGGGCCCCAGGGACGCGCGCAGGGACCCTCCAAGGTGGCGTCTGCCCACCCTGGATGCGGAGCTCCTGAAGGAGGCGGCGATCGTCCAGGCCTGGACTCCGGGGCCGGATGGCGAAGTTCGAGTGGAGGAAGAGGCGGACCGGCTCCGGAGAGCCATGACGGTCGCCTGCGACGCCTCCATGCTGCGCGCGAGGAGCGGTCCCAATCGACGCCGGAGACGGGTGTTCTGGTGGTCGGAGGAGATTGCACAGATGAGGAGAGACTGTGTGGCGGCAAAACGGACTTACACCCGGAGCCGTAGAAGAAGGATACGCGATCTAGCGAGGGAGGACTCCCTGTACGCCACATACAGGGAAAAATGTGCCTCCCTCCAAATAGAGATCGCGAGGGCCAAAGACAGAGCCCGCCAGGAGCTGCTGGAGATGCTCGACAGGGATCCGTGGGGGACACCATACCGCATGGTGCGGAACAAACTCCGCCCGTGGTCTCCCCCGCTGACACAGACTCTCCAGCCGCAACTGGTCGGCCAAATAGTATCCTCCCTGTTCCCACAGGGGGCACATCATCAGCCCCCACCAATGGTGCCTCCTTGGGCCGTCGTCTCCGACGACCCTGAGGTGCCACTGGTCACCAGGGAGGAGCTAAGCTCTGTCTTTGAGCGCATAAAGGGTAAATCTACGGCTCCGGGCTTGGACGGCGTACACGCCAAGGTCTGGGTCCTCGCCTTCGACGCCATGGAAGAATGGTTGAGGAGACTTTTTAACGCCTGCCTGTCGCAAGCCGTGATACCCAGGCGGTGGAAGACGGGCAGGCTAGTTCTCCTCGCCAAGGCGGGACGTCCGGCCGACTCCCCCTCCGCCTACAGACCTATCGTCCTGATCGACGAAGTGGCGAAGGTCTTCGAGAGGGTGGTGGTCGGCCGCATAGTCGAACATCTTGAGGGCGAGGGTCCAGACCTGGCGGAGAACCAATTTGGGTTCCGCCGAGGAAGGTCCACCGTTGATGCGGTCCTGAAGGTTAAGGCGTCTGCGCAGGCTGCAGTCTCCAGTGGTGGGGTGATGTTGGCGGTGTCCCTTGACATCGCCAACGCCTTCAACACCATGCCCTGGAGCTGCATCAAGGAGGCACTGCGGTACCACAACATACCGCAGTACCTGCGCAGGGTCATCGACGCCTACCTGAGGGACCGCTGGGTCACCTACCCAACGCAGCGGGGCTGGGCGGATTGGGAGATGTCTCGCGGTGTTCCACAGGGGTCTGTCTTAGGGCCCCTCTTGTGGAACATCGGGTACGACTGGGTCCTGCGCGGGCAGAACCTACCAGGGGTTGAATTAGTCTGCTACGCAGACGACACGTTGGTCACTGCCCGCGCCAGGAATTACCGCCTGGCCTCGATGCTGGCAACGGCCGGTACGGCCCATGTTGTGCGCCGAATTCGCGCTTTGGGCCTGGAGGTGGCACTTCAGAAGACCGAGGTCCTGTGTTTTCACGGGCCCCGGTCCGCACCACCTCCAGACGCCCATATCATCATAGGCGGAGTGCGAATAGCCGTCGGGGGCACGATGAAGTATCTCGGTCTCGTCCTCGACGGCAGATGGAAATTCGGCGCACACTTTGACCGGTTGTTGCCGAAAGTGGTAGGTGCAGCCGCTGCTCTGAAGCGGCTGATGCCCAACATCGGTGGACCTGGGGTGTCCTGCAGACGCCTCTATATGAATGTGGTCCGGTCCATGGCACTGTATGGTGCCCCGGTTTGGGCCGACGCTCTCAACAGCCACAATATAAGGCTGTTGCGCCGCCCTCAAAGGGCTCTGGCGATAGCGTCGGTCCGGGGGTACGCCACAGTGTCATGCGACGCGGCCTGCCTGTTGGCGGGGTCGGTTCCCTGGGACCTGGATGCCCGAGCCCTCGCGTCACTCTATACATGGCGCGAGGAGCAAAGGGCCCGGGGCCAGCGACCGGCCCCGACCGAAGTCAAGGGAAAGAGGCGTCTGCTGGACGCCGACTCAATAGAGATATGGCGGCTCAGGCTGGAGCATTCAGCCTACGGCCTGCGGACGATCGAGGCAATTCGTCCGATACTTAAGGATTGGTTAGAGCGGCGCCACGGTGTGGTCTCCTACCGGATGGCGCAGGTGTTCACTGGGCATGGCAGCTTTGGTGGATACCTGTGCCGCACAACTGGTAGCGAGCCCACACCGAGGTGTCACCACTGTGCGGATTGCCTCGATGAGTCCGCACAACACGTCATAGACGAATGCCCAGCCTGGGCTACGGAGAGGGCCGCACTAGTCAGGGTGGTGGGTGGTGACCTGTCACTACCGGCACTCGCTCGCGCGATGGTCGGTAGTGACAGAGCATGGCAGGCGGTCCTCTCCTTCACGGAGACGACAATGCAGGAGAAGGAGGCGGCGGAGCGGGATCGGGAGGCAATATCCACCCCCGACAACCCAATCCGCCGCCCAGCTCGGACTGGACGCCGGAGGAGGGTCTACGCCAACAGCCTTCCTCCGTGACACGGACATACGCCGGGCGGCGCGCTTTGAGGGAGTGCGTCGCCCAGATCCTGGCGCGAGCGGTGTGTGATGTGTTCCCGCACACCGCTCTGATGACAATCTCAAGGAGATGAGGGGGGGGTGGCTCTCTACACCACTCTCCCCGAAATGTGTTAGGTGCACGCGGGGGGCGGCGACTATTTAACCGTCCCCCCCCCCGCCTAGTAGGTGAGGCCTGCACAAGGCCGGACGTCGCCGGATGCCGAGGAAGATGGCTCGGCTTTGCCCTTAGCATCCGGCAGACGAGAGAAGGAACACCCCGGTGGTTTTAGTCGGGGCAGGTCCGACACACCGGGGGAGCGGCCCTCACCGCTCCCCTGAAGGTCCGTAGGGATTTCCACCGGGTTAACAAAAAAAAAAAAAAAAAAAAAAAAAAGGTTAGGTTAGGTTAGGTTAGGTTAGGTTAGGTTAGGTTAGGTTAGGTTAGGTTGGGGTGCGAAGTTGGTCTCACCTCCTCGTGGTGCACCCTGGGCAACAATAGGCAGCAATGTTTTTCTTCTTAGGCATTGCTGGCTATTGGCGAAGAGGACCAACAATTCCTTCTCCTACGTCCCCTTTACCTTGTATTCCCGTCTCGTCTCTCTCATCCCTTCTCAGTTATTACTCCCACTTCTACCCTATCCCCACGTACTCCCGTCTTCCCCAATTCCAGGCCAGTTATGCTAGGTTATATGTTAGGGATTTTATGTTAGGTTATGTTAGGTTTGTATGTTATTCTTTTGTATTCCCCCCTTCTTCTTCTTTGCGTCTTTTGTCTTCTTTCCACCCCCCTTCTATCTCTTCTACTTTATTTCTTCGTTCTTAAACTCCAGCGAGATGTATGTCAATTTGAGGAATGCTAAAAAAAAACTTCATGATGGCACAACGTTTAACAGGACTACCCCAGGAGGGTACCGGCCGCTCGGCGGCCGGAGAATCCCTCCCAGGGCGGGAGCTTCTCTCCCGTCCTGGCAGCCCCACGTTCTCTGGGGGGGGCAAACTTGTGCCTCGCAGCGGTGGCCGTTCCCCCATCGCTGCGCCGACGACTATGGCTAGCCTTAAGGATTCCGCTTGCCTTCGAGAGGTGTCTGTCCGCTTGGAGCGGATGGAGGACTCTGACTCCGCTCAGAGCCTCATAACCGTGGACTCAGGAGGAAGTAGCTTGAAGCGCTCGTATCTTAGCGCTCACTCCACAGATGTAGAATCTGACGGGGAGGTGCCTGCCAAGACCTTGGCCCTCCCCCAAAGATCCAGAGGACGCCCCCCAACTCACGGCCGCCACGTGGGTTTGTGGGAGGCCAAGAAAAAACTGCTACAGGAGAAAAAGGAGGAAGAGGAGCGCCAGGCGGCCAAGGAGCTCCTCACAACGGCGCGGAGCGCGCGTCCCCACCTCACGTCGCGGCTTTCCGGCACGACCTCTGAGGAGGAAGACCCGTCCGCGTACGCCCTCCAAGAGAGGATTCGCCAGAACTTGGAACAGCTCAATCAGTCTGTGCTCAAGTCTGGCAACTTAAAGGGTACCGTGATTAAAGACGCCAAAATTTTCATGGCGGACATTAAAACGGACGTGGAGGATCTCGTACGGTCCCGTGTCTCAGACGAGGTGAAGAAGGTTCACTCTGAAAACACCCGTCTTCGAGCCGACCTGCGAGACCTCCGCGAGGAGATGGCCGCAATGCGCGCTAGGGAGCGCAAATTGTGCGATCGTTTGGGGATTAGCCCCTACGATCTCGACGAGGCACCCCTGCCCACTCCTGCCAGCGAGTCTCACAACTCGCTGCTCCAGGAGCTGGGCAAGATGATGGACCAGCGGCTCGAGGCGTTTGAGCGAAAGCAGCTCCGCCCGCCGCTGGCACATGAGGAGAAGGCGTCCTACGCGGCAAAGTCGGCCGCGCGGAAGCCCCGGCCGAAGCCGGCCGGCGGCGCCGCGGAAGACGCCTCTAACCCGGACGTGACCGGGACAGGGCGGAGCTCTCACCCCGACCCCAAACCCTCCAAGGGCAAGGGCAAGGGGAAGAAGACCCGCCCTGCGCCCACCCTAGACTTGGACTCGGCGGCGGAATTCCCGCCCCTTGCAGATCCTCAAGCCGCCGGCACAAGCGCCGACGGCTGGCAACGAGTGGGCAAGGACGGGAAGGCCGTCCGCCCTAAGAAGAAGAGGGCCCCCCCAAAGGAGGCCCCTAAGGCCAAGGAGAAGCCGCGTAAGCGGCGCCGCGCCCGGCAGCCGAAGACCGCTGTGGTCTCATTCAAGCTGCTGCCGGGTGCGAAGGAGCGAGGGACCACCCTTGAGGGGGTCCTAAGAGCCGCTCGGTCCCAAATGGGTACGGCGATGTTCGACGTGGGTGCCAAGGATGCATATCTCCGCGGCACCCTGACCGACGCCCGAGTGATCCACATTCCGGGCCCCCACGAGGAGGCCCAGAAGAAGGCAGACCGTCTTTGTGATCTGCTTAAGGCCGTCCTCCCAGCGACGGACGTCAAGGTGACCCGGCCCGTGAAGTGCGTGAGCCTTCGCGTGTCGGGCCTGGACGACTCCGTCACGAAGGAGGACGTGTTTTACGCCATAAAGGCGGTCTGCCAACTGACGGACGGGCAGGCTCATCTGGCCGAGCACATAAAGGCCAGCGAAGTCCGCTTCGGTACCTTCGGGTTAGGGGTATGCTGGGTCACTTGCCCAGTCGAGGTCGCCAACCTGGCGATGGAACGTGGCGTAATGGTAAACGGCTGGGCACAAGCCCAGCTCCGCCTAATGGAGCCTCGCGTGCTCCGGTGTTTCCGCTGTCTGGAACCCGGGCACGTGAGCCAAAAGTGTAGGTCCAATATTGACCGAAGCGGACTTTGCCACCGCTGTGCTAAGCCGGGCCACAAGGCCCAAGAGTGCGACGGGCGGGCCTATTGCCTTGTCTGCGCCGCAGCGGGAAAACCTGCCGGCCATCGCGTCGGCAACCCTGCGTGCGCGGCCGCCAAGAAGCCCGTCCGCAAACGGAGAGGGGGCGTCTATCACAGAGACGCCCCAGATGCCGCCCCCGCGGCAATGGAGACACAGGAACAGTCTCTGATTGCTCCTGTGCCGCGGGAGGAAAACCTTGCTTCGGCTCCGCCGAACTTCTTGCAAGGTTCTTCCTTAGGAGTGCCGGGAAGTCTGGCTGAGGGGCCAGCTGCTTAGGCTATACTCCGGTGGTGTTGTGTGTGGTCCCACACACCACAAGGCGGTGGGGAGGCGACCATCTGCCTCCCCTACATTCACGGTGAGCCCGTAAAGGGGCGACGCGCAGGACCGGGCTCTGGGAAGGCGAGTAGCCATGCCCCTCGGCCCTAGAGCGCTTGACGGACCACCCCGGGGGTTTTAGTCGGTAAAAGTCCGGCATACCGGGGGGTGGCCCTCACCACTCCCTGACGATCCATGAGGATTTCCCCCGGGTAACAAAAAAAAAAAAAAAAAGGTTAGGTTAGGTTAGGTTAGGTTAGGTTAGGTTCGAGGGGTCCAGGGTTCGTCGCGGCCACGGTGGGGGAGATCACCTTCATATCGGTGTATTTCTCCCCCAATCGGAGATTCGCCGAGTTCGAGAGCTTCCTCGCGCAGCTCGGAGCTCTAATAACAAGGACCCTCCCCCGCCCCGTGGTGGTGGCCGGCGACCTAAATGCCAAATCCGTGGCTTGGGGTTGTCCGGCAACCGACATCCGGGGCGAGGCAGTTGAGGAGTGGCTGTTGACGGTCGGCTTAGTCGTGGTCAACGTAGGGCAAGAGCACACGTGCGTGCGGGCACAGGGCGGATCCATCGTGGACGTAACGTTCACATGCCCCGCCCTGGCGCGCCGTGTGCAAAACTGGCGAGTTATCACCGGTGAGGAAACTCTTTCTGATCACCGGTACATCAGGTTCGACGTAGTACCGAGTCGAAGGGCCCAGAACATCTCGGGCCCCAGGGCCACTCGAGGGGACCCGATTAGATGGAGGCTAAACACGATGGACGCAGACCTCCTCAGAGAGGCTGCGATCGTACAGGCCTGGCTCTCCGAGCACAATGAGGACACAAATGTTGACCAGGAGGCGGCCCGGCTTCGGAGAGCCATGGCCATCATCTGTGACACCTCCATGTCCCGAGCCAAGAGTGGCCCCAACCGACGTCGCCAGGTGTACTGGTGGTCGGAGGAGGCAGGGCGGCTAAGGAAGGAGTGCGTGGCTGCGCGACGCGCTTATGCCCGGAGCCGGAGGAGGCGACGAAGGGATCCGGAGAGGGAGACCTCCCTGTATACCACGTATAGGGAGAAGTGCACCGCTCTCCACATCGCCGTTGCCCAAGCAAAAGAGAAAGCTCGCCAGGAGCTCCTGGAGATGATCGATCGCGACCCGTGGGGGCGGCCCTACAAACTGGTGCGGAACAAGCTCCGCCCCTGGGCCCCCCCGCTGACGCAGACACTCCAGCCGCACCTGGTTGAGAACATAGTCTCCTCCCTATTCCCACAAAGGGCCGAACATCTGCCCCCACCGATGGTTCCCGCCTGGGCCAACATCCCGGAGGACCCAGAGGTGCCGCCGGTGACTAGGGAGGAGGTAGAAAGGGCAGTAGATCGCCTCAAGGGCAAATCCACGGCTCCGGGTCTGGATGGAGTCCATGCGAAGGTATGGGTTCTCGCCTTCGACGCCCTGGACAACTGGTTGAAGAGGATTTTCGACGCCTGCCTGTCCCAAGCTGCGATTCCGCGGCAGTGGAAGACGGGCAGGTTGGTCCTCATCAACAAACCGGGGCGTCCGGCCGACTCCCCCTCCGCATACAGGCCCATAGTGCTCCTAGATGAGGTGGCCAAGATTTTCGAAAGGGTGGTGGTCGGTCGCATTATCGACCACCTGGAAGGCGAGGGCCCGGACCTGGCCCCAAATCAATTCGGGTTCCGCAGAGGCCGATCAACGGTCGATGCGATCCGACACGTCAGGTCCCTGGCACAGGAGGCAGTCTCCGGCGGCGGGGTAATGCTGGCGGTGTCCCTGGACATCGCCAATGCATTTAACACCTTGCCTTGGAGCTGCATTAGGGAGGCGCTACGGCACCACAGGCTGCCGCTATACCTGCGCCAAATTATCGGGGCCTACCTGTCGGGTCGCTCCATCACATACCCGACCCAGACAGGATGGACTTCAAAGGAAGTGACATGCGGTGTTCCACAGGGGTCAGTTCTAGGACCGCTCCTGTGGAACATCGGCTATGATTGGGTGCTGCGCGGGCAGAATCTACCGGGGGTCGACGTCATCTGCTACGCCGACGACACCCTGGTCACTGCCCGCGCCAACAATTACCGCCGAGCCGCCATGCTGGCAACAGCCGGCTCGGCGCACGTAGTGAGAAGGATCCGCACTCTGGGGCTGGAGGTGGCGCTGCAAAAGTCAGAGGCGCTGTGTTTCTGCGGCCCTCGACTTGCCCCACCCCCAGATGCCCACATAATGGTCGGAGGCGTCCGGATCGCCGTCGGGGCGACTATGAGTTACCTCGGTCTCGTCCTCGACGGCAGATGGAAGTTTGAGGCGCACTTCAACCGACTGCTGCCCAGGGTCGTGGCTGCTTCTGCAGCCCTGAAGAGGCTTATGCCCAATATAGGAGGACCTGGGGCGTCTAGTAGACGCCTCTACACAAATGTTGTGCGCTCCATGGCACTGTATGGTGCCCCCGTATGGGCCGACGCCCTTAACAGCCGGACTACCCGGCTGTTAAGACGCCCCCAAAGGGCGATGGCGATTGCGGCTGTGCGGGGGTACTCTACAGTCTCATGTGAAGCAGCCTGTCTACTGGCGGGGTCCGTTCCGTGGGACCTGGACGCCCGAGCCCTCGCGTCGCTCTACCTGTGGCGCGAGGAGCGTAAGGCCCGGGGACTGCGGACGGCCCCAACGGAAACACGAATGAAGAGGCGTCTACTTGACGCCGATTCCATAGAACTGTGGAAATCCAGGCTGGATCAACCCAGCTTTGGAGCGCGGACGGTCGAGGCTATCCGTCCGGTGCTCGATGAATGGCTGAACCGGCGTCACGGCTCTATTTCCTACCGGTTGACGCAGGTACTCTCGGGGCATGGCAGCTTCGGGTGGTACCTGTGTCGCATAACCGGTAGTGAGCCGTCGCCGAGATGCCACCACTGCGACGGATGCCTCGACGAGTCCGCGCAACACCTGATTGACGAATGCCCAGCATGGGCTACGGAGAGGGCCGACCTTGTCAGGGTGGTGGGTGGTGATCTGTCGCTACCGGCACTCGTTCGCACGATGGTCGGTAGCGACAGAGCATGGCAGGCGGTTCTCTCCTACTGCGAGAAAATTATGACGATCAAGGAGGCAGCAGAACGGGGTCGGGAGGCATCCGCCAACACTGAAAACCCGATTCGCCGCCCCACCCAACCAGGACGACGGAGAAGGGCCTTCGCCAGAGGCCCTCCCCACTAACGGATAAGACGCCGGACGGCAGTGCTTGAGGGAGCGCGCCGTCCATTATCCAGGCGTGAGCGGTGCGTGCGTGTTCCCGCGCACCGCTCTAGTGACTCAACACTTTGATGACGAGGGGAGAGCGACCCTTTACACCGCTCTTCCCGCAACCCGAGATGAAGAAAAAGCAGGGGAAACGGCACTCCTTTCAGCCTTTCCCCTCTGCTCAAGGAAGAAGCGGCCCGAAGAGGGCCAGACGTCGTCGGCCGCCGAGGACGGAGGTATATACCGTCCCCTTGGCCCCGGCAGACGAGCAGAAGGAACACCCCGGGGGTTTTAGTCGGTAGGAGTCCGGCATACCGGGGGAGTGGCCCTCACCACTCCCCTGACGATCCAATGTAGGATTTCCCCCGGGTTACCAAAAAAAAAAAAAAAAAAAGGTTAGGTTAGGTTGGGGTGCGAAGTTGGTCTCACCTCCTCGTGGTGCACCCTGGGCAACAATAGGCAGTAATGTTTTAGGCATTGCTGGCTATTGGCGAAGAGG
This sequence comes from Automeris io, assembly GCA_036320925.1. NCBI lineage: Eukaryota > Metazoa > Arthropoda > Insecta > Lepidoptera > Saturniidae > Automeris > Automeris io. The sequence goes on from JAUDJH010000009.1 coordinate 18,271,861, forward strand.
ACCAACAATTCCCTCTCCCACCTTTCCCGTTTCCTTCTTCCTTTCTTGCCTTTTTTCGCTACCTCTTCTCCTTAGAGAAGAGGAGTGAGAAGGGCCTCGTTACTCCTTCCCCACCCAAATTCTCACAGCTCCCCCCACCCTTCCCATCCTTAGTTACTCCTTTGTTCCCACTTCCAGGCTTCGTGTGTTAGGTTATTTGTTAGGGTTTCTGTTAGGTTATGTTAGGCGACGAATGGTTACTATTGTATCTCCCCCCCTCTTCTTCTTTATGTCTTTTGTTCTTCTTTCTCCCCCCTTTTATTCATTTCCCCCTTTTTCTTCTATTTTCAACCCCAGCGTGATGTATGGCAATTTGACGAACGGAAAAAAATAAATATGGACGCACAACGCAAAAAATCACTACCCCAGGAGGGTACCGACCGCTCTGCGGTCGGAGAATCCCTCCCAGGGCGGGAGTCTCTCTCTCGCCCTGGCTGCCCCACGTTTTCTGGGGGGGGCAACGATGTGCTCCGCAGTGGTGGCTCTTCCCCCACCACTGCCACGACGACTCTGGCAAGCCACACGGTTTCCGATTTTGGACGAAGAGAGCTCCGGGTTTCCCTGGAGCGGCTCGACCTGGATTCGGACGATTCGGTGTCCAGCCGAATGTCCTACAACTCCGGCTCGCTGGAGCGAAAGCGGTCATACCGCTTGTTACGCTCGGACAGCGAGCTGGAGGTAGAAGTACCCGCCAAGTACGTGGCGGTCCCCGAACGGGGAAGAGGTAGGCCTCACACGACCGGCCAATATGTCGGCTTGTGGGCGGCCAAAAAGGAGATGCTCGCCGCTAAGAAGGAGGAGGAGCGGCGACGAAAAGAGTTAGACCTCCTTGAGACGGCGCGGAGCGCCCGCCCTCGCCAAACGTCGAGACTCGACGTGGTCGAGGTTGAGGGGACCTCCGTGCTCGCTCAAAAGGAGGTCATTGACAAGAACTTCGAGGTGTTGTCGGAGTGCATCTCGAAGTCCACCAACCTGAAAGGGACGGTGATACGCGACATGAAGGCCGCTATGACGGCCATTAAGGAGGCACTGGAGGTCGTGATCACGGCCACCGTAACCGAGGAGACCCGTAAACTCCACCGGGAGAACAAACGGTTACGGGAGGTCGTGCGCGACCTCCAGGAGGACATGGCCGCCATGCGCGCCGAAGTCCGTCAGAAGGGTTACCAGGACCCCACGCGACCTCACGCGTTGGGTGGTCCCGGCAAACCCACCCACGATGACACCTCCCCCCCATCCGACATGGATGTCCTCAAACAGACCATGCTCGAGATGGTGGGGGAAATGCGTTCAATGAACGCCAGGCTGGAGGCGACGGAGAGGCGCTCACTGCGTCCTCCGCTGCAATCGGAGAAGGCACCCCGCACGGCGGGGTCGGCTGCGCGGAAGGCCAAGCCCAAGCCGGTCACCCCCGCCGAGGGGGACGCCCTCCTCGATATGGATGTGTCGGAGCCGGGGCACAACTCGACCCCTGTCCCTCCCAAACCCGCCAAGGGCAAGGGAAAGGGCAAGGGAAAGAGAAGCGTCCCAGCCCAAAACCCAGAAGAGACAAACCCCGAGGCCCCGTTCCCACCTACGACATCGTCCCAGGACGCTCCCTGGACAGAGGTGGGCAAGAACGGGAAGCCGAAAAGGGACAAAAAGAAGAAGGTGGAGAAGACTACCAAAAAGGCGCCTCCTCCCCCAAAGCAGAAGAAGCGGATGGCGAAGCGTCGCACGGTTCGGCAGCCTAAAACGGCAGCCGTCGTGCTGACAATTAAGCCGGACGCGGTCAAGAAGGGAGTCAATTTCGCGACTGTCCTTGGTGCCGCTCGCCGTGAAGTGACCACTTTCCTCCACGACGAGGGCATCAAGGCAGCGCATATGAGAAAGACGCTCACCGAGGCACGCATACTTTTAATCCCCGGCGAGCCAGAGGAGGCCAGCAGGAAGGCGGACGCCATCGTCCGTAAATTCCGCGAAGTCCTCCCAGAAGACGTGAAGGTCGACCGCCCTTACAAGCGCGTCGACCTTAAATTATCCGGGCTGGATGACTCCGTCACCTCGGCGGAAATCCAGTCCGCGATAAAGTGGAAGGCGAGGGTTGACAAGGAGCAAATCCATGTCAGCCCCATAAAATGGACGACATTCGGCGGCGGTGTGTGTTGGGTAACTTGCCCAGCCCCTGCCGCCGAACTAATAATGAAGGATGGGCTTCAAGTTGGCCTGGTCTACGCCCAGGCCCAACTCCTGGAGTCCCGCGTGCTCAGATGCTTCCGTTGCTGGGAGCCTGGGCACGTGGGCGTGAAGTGTCGGGCCACAACCAACAGAAGTGGCCAATGTTTTAGGTGTGGGCAGGAGGGACACAAGTCCCAAACCTGCACGGCCCTGAAGGCCCATTGCACGGTGTGCGCCGCCGCGTCCTTACCGGCGGGCCACCGGGCCGGCAGCCCGGCTTGCGCCGCGGCGAAGAGGCCGCTTAGGAGAAGACGGATGGACGCCGGCCAATCAGGCGAGCGTACCATCGGAGCGGTGGATAGAGAGGAGACCCCAGCGACAACTCCACCGTCGCTTCTGGGGTGCTTCTCTAAAGGAGCAGCTGACAGCCAGCCTGAGGGGGCGGCTGCCAGCACTTGACGCTCCAGTGGTGTGTGTGTGCTTCTGCACACCACTAGAAGAAGGAGTCGTGGGTACACTCCGCCCACCACCCCTATATTTTAGAAGGCGCCCACTGGGCGAAACGCGCGCCTGGCCGAGGGTTATGCGGTATCGTGGTATCTTAGCCAGGCGCAACGCGAGCGAAGGAAGCACCCCGGGGGTTTTAGTCGGTAGGAGTCCGGCATACCGGGGGAGTGGCCCTCACCACTCCCCTGACGATCCAATGCAGGATTTCCCCCGGGTTAACAAAAAAAAAAAAAAAAAAAAAAAAAAAAAGGTTAGGTTAGGTTAGGGTGCGAAGTTGGTCTCACCTCCTCGTGGTGCACCCTGGGCAACAATAGGCAGCAATGTTTTTTCTTTTTTAGGCATTGCTGGCTATTGGCGAAGAGGACCAACAATTCCTTCTCCTACCTTCCCTTTGCCTTGTATTCCCGTCTCGTTTCTCTCATCCCTCCTAAGTCATTACTCTCACTCCTGCCCCATCCCCACTTACTCCCGTCGTCCCCAATTCCAGGCTACATATGTTAGGTTATTTTGCTAGGGATTTTATGTTAGGTTATGTTAGGATGATGAATGCTCTCTTCTATCTCTATTCCCCCCTTCTTCTTCTTTATGTCTTTTGTTCTTCTTCTCCCCCCTTTATTCACTTCCCCCTTTTCTTCATTCTTCAATCCCAGCGAGAAGTATGTAAATTTGATGAAAGCTAAAAAACTACGATGCAAGCACAACTTAAAGATGTATTACCCCAGGAGGGTACCGGCCGCTCCGCGGCCGGAGAATCCCTCCACCGGTCCTCGGACCGGTGCAGCCCCACGTTCTCTGGGGGGGGCAAAGTTGCGCTTGGCGGTAGGGCCGACTCCCCTACCGCACCGACGACCCAGGCATCCATAATGGACCCCGATTTCAGCATGCGAGTGGCTCGCGTTATATGCGAGCGCTTGGAAGACTCAGACTCCGGTCAGAGTCTAGTGATGGTAGGCTCCACGTCTACAACGGAGCGAAAACGCTCTTATAAGAGCGCGCAGTCTTCTGACTGTGACACAGATGGGGAGACACCTGCTAAGACCTTGGTGCTCCCCCAACGTGGCAGAGGTCGCCCCCCAACCCATGGGAAACACGTGGGACTGTGGGAGGCGAAGAAAAAGCTCATCGCCGAGCAGAAGGAGGCAGAGGAGCTGCAGGCCCGGCGAGAGCTTCTGGAGACGGCGCGCAACGCGCGCCCAAGACAGACGTCGCGACTCTCCGCAACGTCCACCGACGAGGAAAACCAGTCGGCATATGCCAGGGCGGAGAGGGTTCGCAAGAACGTTGGCCTCGTGAAGGACCTCTTCACGAAGTCAAAAAACGTGAAGGGAACGGTCATTCACGAGGGGAAGACCCTCCTGGATGAAATCTTGGCCGACATGGAGGTCATGAAGTCCTCCACAGTGAACGACGAGCTCAGGAAGTTGAACTCCGAAAATACTCGTCTAAGGAGTGAGCTGCAGGAGCTGCGAGAGGACTACGCCGCACTCCGCGCAGAAATAAGAGAATACAACAGGCAGGGTCTTCTGCTGCCTCACGCCAGAGACCCTGCTCACCCGGACGAGACACAGCCCCACGACCTCGCCGAGATCCGCTCGGTACTAAGCGAGGTCGTGGGCACCATGAAGGACATGCAGCGGCGGTACGACGTGCTGGAGGGCAAGCTCCTGCGACCGCCGTTGCAGCATGAGAGGGCGCCTCCCGCGGCGAAGAAAGCCGCGCGAAAGGCAAAGCCCAAGCTGGCGGACGACGCCGCAGAAGACGTCCTCACAACGGACGTGGACACACCGGGGCCCAGCTCCAACCCCAACCCCAAACCCTCCAAAGGCAAGGGGAAGGGGAAGAAGAGCCGCCCCGCTGCAGACCTAGGAGTGACATCTCTGGAGGCACCCCCACCACCTCCAACTTCGACCCAGCCCGCCGATACCGAGGGCGGCTGGTCAGAGGTGGTGAAAAGGGGCAAGCCCTCCAGACAGAAGAGAGAAGACAGGGGCCCCTCCAAAACGGCTCCCAAACAGAAGGAGAAACCAGCGCGGAAACTCAAAATCCGGCCACCCAAGACGGCCGGAGTGATCCTGCAGCTGACGCCCCAGGCGATCGAGAGAGGCGTGTCGTTTAAAACGATCCTAGAGGAGTCGCGAGGAGAGGTGCACGGTCATCTGATCGGCCTCGGCCTCCGTGACATCGCCATCAGAGGCACACTCACAGACGCGCGCATCATCCGCGTGCCCGGTGAGCCCAAGGAGGCCGAGGAGAAGGCGGATGCCCTCCTCGAGGTTCTAAAGGAGATCCTCCCAGCGGAGGACGTGAAGGTCTCGCGGCCATACAAACGCGCAGACCTAAAATTCACGGGCCTCGACGACTCCGTCAACTGGGAGGATCTTAAGAGCGCAATCGCCATGGTGGGAGGCTGCCCGGAGGAGCAAGTCCGGGCCAGCCAAATTAAAATGACGCGGTTCGGCCTCGGAACGTCCTGGGTAACTTGCCCAGCCACCGCGGCCCAAAACATCCTGGAGAGAGGGCTAAGGATCGGCTGGGCCAAGCCCCAGATCCGCCTGCTGGAGCCCCGCGTGCTCCGGTGTTACCGTTGCCTGGAACCCGGGCACGTGGGGCAAGCGTGTAAAGCGACCACGAACCGCAGTGGTCGCTGCTTCAGATGTGGCCAGCCCGGGCACAAAGCCCAGGGCTGCGAGGCCCAGCCTCGATGTTGTGTGTGCGCTGACGCCGGCAAGCGGGCTGGCCACCGGCTCGGCAGCGCGGCCTGCGCAGCGGCCAAGAGGCCCATCAAGAGGCCTCCGGGCAAGGTGAGGAAGCCTCCCGCCACCGCCGACGACATTCCACCGTCACAGGCGCGCGTGGAGCCCATGGAGAGGGAGGCCTCGCCAGCAGCGGCACCTAAGTCGCTGCTTGGCAAATTCGCCTCGAGGGGAGCGTCGGGTAACGAGCCTGAGGGGGCCGTTGCCTGACTTTCATGCTCCAGTGGTGTTGTGTGTGCTTCCGCGCACCACTAGGCGTTGGTATAGGATTTTTCCTCCCGATTGTGGAGAAGCCCACAGGGCGGATCGCGCGTCAGCCCTCTTGGAGGTCCTCGGTGTGCCCGGGGGCTGGCGTAGACGCGAGTGGAGAAGCACCCCGGGGGTTTTAGTCGGTAAGAGTCCGGCATACCGGGGGAGTGGCCCTCACCACTCCCCTGACGATCCAATGCAGGATTTCCCCCGGGTTAACAAAAAAAAAAAAAAAAAAAAAGGTTAGGTTAGGTTAGGTTAGGTTAGGTTAGGTTAGGTTAGGTTAGGTTAGGTTAGGTTAGGTTAGGTTAGGTTAGGTTAGGTTAGGTTCCCGGCGTCTCCGGCGTCGGGACGTGACGACCCCATCGCCCATCGGTTCGCCGGTGCAGTCAGTCAGCCCCCTCCTCCTCCCACCTTACCTTTCCTTCTTCCTTGCCTGCCCTTTCTCGCTATCTCTTCTCGAATGAGAAGAGGAGTGAGAAGGGCCTCGTTACTCCTTCCCCAGTTAATCCTTACCTTTCTCGTTGCTCCCCTCCGCTCTCCTTTACCTGAAATCCTTACCTTTCATTTCCTTTCCCCGGAGTGGAGACGTGTCCGGCGTGTACTTACCATACCGTCGGGCAAGTCATCAGTCGTCGTGCTGAGAAGCTCCATCTTCTTCGATTTCGTCTGCTAGGATCACTTGTAATGTTTAGGGTGCTTACCTGTTGATTCTTGTGGTAGGATTCGTTGTTGATGTCTTCTTCGTACGGCGTCTGTTGGCAAGCGTCAGGAGCTCGTAATCTGGCCTGCGGCGTCTGTGGTCATGTCTCACGGCTGCAGGTCCGGACCGAGGGTCTTGCCTTCATTGGCCGGGCCGCGAGGAGGACAACCTCTATAAAAAACTACCCCTAATCCCAAGCGGCGGCGCACCGTGAGGGGATGCATGGCTGAAGGGTATGTCAGTCTCTAGTGCGACCCCCGTCAGAGTACCGGCCAACCCTCTGACGGGTTACGCTAGGCTTACCCGGGTACAGGGGGCACTGCCCGGGCGGACTGTCTATTTCCCCCATACTCGTGGGAACAAAATAGAATGTCACCTAAAAACTCAAAACCAAAAACCAAAAAGATGAAGAGTCGGGAGATGAAAAGTCGTTTGGATAGGGGAGTGCTGGAGCACGAAAGGTCCAGACAAGATGGCGCTGACAGAAGCGCGAGAGGAAATGCGGACGACTCGGGCGATGAGTCGGATCAAAGCCTGATGTCGGTCGCATCAAACTCCTCAGGGAGAAAGAGGAGGTATGAGAGCGCTCGCTCCAAAAGTAGCTCGAGCAACTCTTCACCAGTGGGGACCAGATCACTGGAACCCCGTAGAGGCAGAGGCAGGCCGCCCACCACAGGCCAATACGTGGGCTTGGCTCAAGCAAAGGCGGACCTCTTACGGGTAGAAAGGGAGGCTATGGAACTTCAGGTAGAGAAAGAGTTCCTAGAAGAAGCCAGAAGCCTCCCAAAGACAAGATCGTCACGACTGTCAGAGACGTCGTCGAACGTAAGCGAGGACCAGACCGCTTACGAGATTGAGGACGTAGTTAAAAAATATACGGGCCTCATCAACAAAGTGGCGGACACGTCAGGCAACCTCAAGGGAACCTACGTGAAACATCTTAAGCTGGCTTCGAGGGAACTCACCCTTGCCTTCGAATCCATGCATAAGAAGACGGTATCCGGAGAGACTGCGAAGCTCCAATCAGACGTTGATAGGTTGCGGTCTGAAAACGCGGAGCTGAAGAAGCAGCTCGAGGAGATAAGAGTGGAGATGGCCAGGGGCGCAGCGCGGCGAGAGGAGGTCTCAGTCCCTCCGCCTGCGCCGACTCCAGCGCCCCAGGCAGACAGCATCGAGCGGCAGGTTATACTTGCCGTCGGAAAGTTGCTCGATGTGAGGCTGGCTCCATTCAGGAGTCTGCTTCCTCCGGAGCCTCGCTTGAGGCCGCCCCTTGCCTCAGACAAAGCAAGGAGCCGGGACGCCCCTACGCTTCCCGCACTCATGGATCCGGACTGGCCGGAAGGAGAGGTGACCTTCGACGAGGAGTCGTTCCCGGAACTGGGACAGCCCGCCTCTCAAAGGAAAAAGAGGAAGATAGAGAAGGTAGTGAAGAACAAGGCGAGAGAGGGCAGTGAGGATAAGGCAGGGAAGGGGAATACGGCCAAGCCTCAGGAAAAAGGACGAGAAGAAGAAGAGAGGACAGACGGGGTCTGGCAGGTTGCTGGCAAGAATGGAAAAGCCAAGCGCGGTCCCAAAGGCGCTAAGCCCAACCAGCCAGCTCCGAAGAAGAAGAACCCAAAAAAGAAGGGGCAGAAAAAGAAGAGTGGGCAGCCCAATCTCCGTCAGCCAAAGACGACGGCTGTCACTCTTGTCCTGAGCGAGGAGTCGCAGAAGGCCGGGCTCTCCTACTCGGACGTGATGAGGAGGGCCAGAACGGAGCTCGATCTGGACAGTATGGGGATTGAGCACCTCCACGTCCGGAAATCGGTGACAGGGGGGCGAGTCCTGCAGGTGCCGGGGCTTGAGAGCGGTGAGAAAGCGGACGCGCTGGCCGCCGCTCTGAGGAGCAAGTTCGATGACCCTGGCGTCAGAATCAACCGGGCCATCAAAAGAGCGGACGTCAGAGTCACCGGCATTGAGGACTCTGTCACAGAAGAGGAGGTGGTAGCGGCGATAGCCAAGGCCGGGGATTGTCACGTCAGTGAAATAAGAGTAGGGGTGATCCGGCAGAGTGTGAACGGCATGGGGGCGCTTTGGCTCAGTTGCCCAGTAGCAGCAGCCAAGCAAGTCACGGACGGTCGCAAGGTCGTAGTGGGATGGGGAGTGGTGCAGGTCAGGCTCCTACAACCGAGGGTCCTGCGCTGTTTCAGGTGCCTCGAGCCTGGCCACGTCAGGGCCCGGTGCACCGCTGAAGTGGATAGGGGCAGCCAATGCTTCAGTTGTGGTCAGCTGGGGCACATAGCGCGGGAGTGCACGCAAAAACCGTATTGCACGGTATGCGCTCTCGCGAACAAGCCGGCTGACCACAAAGTCGGGGGCAAAGGCTGTGCTGCGGCCTTCAAGCCCACCAAGAAGAGAGGAAGCGGAACTGCTGCTACTGGGGAAACTCCCTCGACTCAGCCGCAGACCGGTCAACCGGCGCCAGAACTGGTGCCGAACGACGTGCCCACTCCGATGACCACTAATGGATAGGTCTCGCCTCAAATTCATCCAGGCGAACCTGAACCACTGCACCAGAGCTCAGAACCTCCTCTCGCAGAGTATGGTGCAGTGGGGCATCGGAGTGGGCCTCATCGCCGAGCCGTACTTCGTCCCCCCGAACAGCCTCGACTGTGTGGGGGACCGATCGGACTCGGCGATGATAGTGAGGAAACCAAACTTGGGCGTCCCCTCTTTTAGGAGTGTGGAGAGGGGCGATGGCTACGTAGCCGCCCAGCTGGGCGAGATAACTGTGGTCTCGGTCTACGTACCCCCCAGTAAGACCCAGGCCCAGTTCGAGGGGTTCCTCGTTCGGTTGGGTGCGCTCATTGGACAGACGCATCCTCGTCCCGTGCTGTTAGGCGGTGACTTCAACGCCAAGTCGCCTGCTTGGGGGAGCAGGACGACCAACACACGGGGCGAGAGGCTCAACGAGTGGGCAATAGAAATGGACCTCTGCGTCCTGAACCGCGGGTCGGAGGACACGTGCGTCAGGAGAAGCGGAGGCTCCATCATCGACCTGACATTCGCGAGTCCTTCTTTGTCGGATCGCGTGCATGGATGGGGAGTCAGGGTCAACGAGGAGACGCTCTCGGACCACAGGTATATCCGGTTCGAGGTCTCCGCCTGGCGTTCAGAAGGGGCATTTACCACCCGAGCCCCGAACAATGTCTATCCCAGGTGGAGCCTCCGGAGCCTGGATCCGGAGATGCTGGAGGAGGCGGCCATTGTGCAGTCGTGGCTGCCCGTGCCAGGGGGTGAAGTTAGTGTGGAAGAAGAGGCGGACTGGCTGCGGGTGGCCATGACGCATATTTGCGACGCCTCCATGACGAGGGTGAGAGAGCGTCCCTCCCCCAGACGTCGGGTGTACTGGTGGAACGACGAGATAGCTCAGCTGCGAAGCGAGTGTGTCTCGTCGAGGCGCCGGTACACTCGTTATCGTCGAAGGAGACGGCGCGATCCGTCAGAGGAGGACCGACTATACGGCCTCTACAGGGAGAAGAAGACGGCGATGCAGGTGGCCATCGCGCGGTCCATCGACGCGGCTAGACAAGAGTTCCTTGAGCTGTTGGATGGGGATCCGTGGGGGAGGCCGTACAAGTTGGTGCGCGACAAGTTGCGCCCATATGCCCCCCCGGAGACCCAAACACTCCAACCCGACAAAGTAGAGGAAATAGTCAGGGCTCTCTTTCCCAGAAGAGGCGACCACCAGCCTCCAGTACTGACTTCTGAAGAAGAGGATGACCATGAGCCTCCCCCACCAGTCACCCGGGAAGAGCTGGAGAGGGTGATAGAGAGGCTCAAGGCCAAGAAAGCGGCCCCTGGACTCGACGGAGTCCATGGAAAGATCTGGGCCATGACCTTCGACGCCCTGGAACCGCGACTCAGGAGGACGTTCGACGCCTGTCTAGCGCGAGCCACCATTCCGCGCAGGTGGAAGACAGGCCGACTTGTCCTCCTGCGGAAGCCAGGGCGCACAGATGAGACCCCCTCGTCCTTCAGGCCCATTGTCCTGTTGGACGAGGTTAATAAGATGTTCGAGCGGGTGGTAGTCGATCGTATCACCGCTCACTTGGAGGGGACAGGCCCGGACCTTGCGGAAAACCAGTTCGGCTTCCGCCGCAATCGCTCCACCATCTCGGCGATCATGAGGGTCCGGGCAAAGGCGCAGGAGACGGTTGCACGGGGAGGGGTTGCCTTGGCGGTCTCGCTTGACATCGCCAATGCGTTTAACTCCCTCCCCTGGAAGTGCATACATGAAGCGCTTAGATATCACCGGTTGCCAGGGTACATTCGCCGCGTGATAGCAGCGTACCTCTCGGAGAGAAGCATTGTCTACCCCGGGAGAAATGAGTGGGGGAAGCATGAGGTGACGTGCGGTGTTCCACAGGGGTCAGTCCTTGGCCCGCTCCTGTGGAACATCGGCTACGACTTCGTCCTCAGGGGAGCTAATCTCCGAGGGGTGGAAGTCACCTGCTACGCGGATGACACGCTGGTGATGGCAACCGGTGATACATACCGGGACGTGACGATCCTGGCCACCGCCGCGGTGGCTCAGGTTGTGAGTAGAATAAGGCGGTTGGGGTTAGAAGTAGCGCTCCACAAATCGGAGGCCATCTATTTTCATGGCCCCCGAAGAGCGCCTCCCCCTAACTCACACATAACCGTGAGTGGTGTCCGCATCGGCGTCGAGAGTACGATGAAGTACCTAGGACTCGTCCTCGACAGCCGATGGGACTTTGGGCCCCATTTTGACCTTCTGTTGCCTAAAATACAGAAGGTCCTAGGGGCCCTGAGTAGAATAATGCCCAATGTGGGAGGCCCGGGCGTAGCCTGCAGACTCTTGTACACGCAGGTCGTCCGCTCAATGGTCATGTACGGTGCCCCCGTGTGGGCTGATCGATTAAGTCGCCGGAACATAGCTCTCCTCAGGCGCCCACAGAGAGCTATGGCCATCCGAACGATCAGGGGGTACTGCACGATTTCGTGCGAGGCGGCCTGCGTGTTGGCCGGGTCCGTGCCGTGGGACCTGGACGCACGAACCCTCGCGTCGCTCTACGAATGGCGCGAGGAGAAGAGAGCCCAGGGCCTGCGGCTGGCCCCGGCTGAAATAAGAAGAAAGAGGGAGATCCTCAATGAGGAGGCCTTAAGAGAGTGGGAGTCCAGGCTGGGCAATCCCACCGCCGGCCAAAGGACCATCGAGGCAGTCCGTCCAATCCTTAGGCAGTGGTTGTCACGAGGTCACGGCTCGCTGACATACCGAATGACTCAGGTTCTCTCGGGGCACGGCAGCTTCGGGAGATACCTGAGTCTGATACCCGGGAGCGAGCCAACCGAAAAGTGCAATCACTGCGACGGCTGCCTCGTGGAGAGGGCGCAACACGCGCTGGAGGAGTGCCCAGCTTGGGCCAATGAGAGAGCCGAGCTTCGGCAGGTCGTTGGCAACGACCTTTCCCTGTCGGCCGTAATCAAAGCGGCCACCGACAGGGAATCGGCATGGCGAGGGTTGGCGGCCTTTTGTGAGGCCGTCATGTCACAAAAAGAAGCGGCGGAACGGGAGCGGCATGTCGCCAATCCCCGCAACCCTCGGCGCCGCCGTGGAGAGAGACGGCGCAGGAGAAGGTCTGAGTTCGCGCTGGACTCTCAGCGCGACAATTTCCCCTCCTGACACAGGCTGGGCGGGTGACGTTGAGGGCGTCCCCGTCCAGTGGAGAGTGGAAGGGTCGGCGTGTGTGTGCCCACACGCCGTTCCCCAAGAGAGGTCCTGAGGGGGTTTAAATTCCCCCTCCAAGAGAGGAGGCCTGCCTAAAGGCCAACGCTCGCCGAGCCGTCGGATGTATTCGGATTCCCAGGCTCGGCGAAGGCGAGGAGAGGCAGTGCTGGCACCCCGGTGGTTTTAGTCGGGGCAGGTCCGACACACCGGGGGAAGTGGCCCTCACCACTTCCCCTGACGGTCCGTTAGGGATTTCCACCGGGTTAACAAAAAAAAAAAAAAAAAAAAAAGGTTCCCGGCGTCGGGACGTGACGACCCCATCGCCCATCGGTTCGCCGGTGCAGTCAGTCAGCCCCCTCCTCCTCCCACCTTACCTTTCCTTCTTCCTTGCCTGCCCTTTCTCGCTATCTCTTCTCGAATGAGAAGAGGAGTGAGAAGGGCCTCGTTACTCCTTCCCCAGTTAATCCTTACCTTTCTCGTTGCTCCCCTCCGCTCTCCTTTACCTGAAATCCTTACCTTTTGTTTCCTTTCCCCGGAGTAGAGACGTGTCCGGCGTGTACTTACCATACCGTCGGGCAAGTCATCAGTCGTCGTGCTGAGAAGCTCCATTTTCTTCGACTTCATCTGCTAGGATCACCTGTAATGTTAAGGGTGCTTACTTGTTGATTCTTGTGGTAGGATTCGTTGTTGATGTCTTCTTTGTACGGCGTCTGTTGACAAGCGTCAGGAGCTCGTAATCTGGCCTGCGGCGTCTGTGGTCATGTCTCACGGCTGCAGGTCCGGACCGAGGGTCTTGCCTTCATTGGCCGGGCCGCGAGGAGGACAACCTCTATAAAAAACTACCCCTAATCCCAAGCGGCGGCGCACCGCGAGGGGATGCATGGCTGAAGGGTATGTCAGTCTCTAGTGCGACCCCCGTCAGAGTACCGGCCAACCCTCTGACGGGTTACGTTAGGCTTACCCGGGTACAGGGGGCACTGCCCGGGCGGACTGTTTATTTCCCCCATACTCGTGGGAACAAAATAGAATGTCATCCAAACTTAAAAAACAAACAAAAAAGATGAAAGATAGGGAGGTAAACAGTGCGATCGCTAGGGGAAAGCTACAGCATGATAGGGAGTACCGGGACGATCCAACTGTAGGAAGAAGTACGAGGGATGCGGACGACTCAAGCGACGAGTCAGACCAGAGCATGGTGTCGGTCGCATCGAGCGCCTCTGGGCGCAAGAGGAGATATGCGAGTGCGCACTCAGGCAGTGCCTCGAGTGGCGCCTCGAAAGCGGGGTCGGGTGCTTCCGCACCCCGCAGAAGCAGAGGTCGGCCACCCACTACTGGCCAATATGTGGGTTTGGCCAAAGCCAAAGAGGACCTCTTGCGAGTGGAAAGGGAGGCCATGGAACTCCAGGCGGAGAAAGAACTCCTGGAAGAAGCCAGAGGCCTCCCGAGAACAAGGACGACTCGCCTATCTGAGTCGTCATCAGCGGTCGACGAGGAACAGGCCGTGCACGAGGTGGAGGACGTTGTGAGGAAGTATACGGGCCTCATAACGAAGGTAGCTGACACGTCGGGCCACCTTAAAGGCACGTACGTCAAATCCCTTAAGCTGGCATCGAAGGAGCTCACCCTTGCCTTCGATGTCATGCGTAAGAGGACAGTTACCAGCGAGACGACGAAGCTCAGATCGGACGTGGAAAAGTTGCGGTCCGAGAACATGGAGCTCAGAAAACAGCTCGACGACCTTAGAGCGGAGTTTGCCAAGGGCGCAGCGCGGCGGGGTGAGGCACCAGTCCCTCCGCCAGAGCCGGCTCCAGCACCCCAGGCAGACGTCATCGAGCGGCAAGTTCTGCTTGCCGTCGGAAAAGTGCTTGACGTAAGGCTGGCCCCCTTTAGGAGCCTGCTTCCTCCGGAGCCGCGCTTGAGGCCACCCCTGGCCTCAGACAAGAAGAACTGCCGGGAAGCCCCACGGCCCCCGGCTGCGACGGATCCGGACTGGCCAGAGGGAGAGGAAGGCTTCGAGAGGGAGCGGTCTCCGGAAAAGGAGCGCCCCCTCGAGCAGAGTAAGAAGAAGAGGAAGATCGAAAAGGAAGGAGAGGGCAGCAGGGGCAAGGCTAAAGGGGGTAAGAAGCCTGTCGACCCCTGGGAAGGAGATGAGGAAGGCGACGGTGGCAACTGGCAGGAGGTCGGCAAGGGTGGCAAACCTAAGCGCGGTCCAAAAGGCGCTAAGCCCGACCAGCCAGCCGCCAAAAAGAAGCCGAAGAAGAAGGCGAAAAAGAAGGCGAAGAAGAAGCGTCAGCCCCAACTTCGCCCTCCTAAAACGACGGCGGTCACCCTCCTTCTGAGTGAGGACACGCAAAAGGCAGGTCTGTCCTACTCGGAGGTTATGAGAAGGGCCAAAGAAGAGCTGGACCTAAACGGCATGGGCATTCCCCATCTTAATGTACGTAAGTCCGTAACGGGAGGACGTGTCCTGGAGGTGCCGGGCCAAGACAGTGGGGAGAGGGCGAACGCCCTGGCTGATGCCCTCAGGACCAAATTCGGGGGCGAGGCCGGGGTCATTATTAATCGAGCCATCAAGCGGGCAGACATCAGAGTGTCCGGACTTGATGACTCGATTACGAAGGAGGAAGTGGCCGAGTCACTGGCCGGAATAGGGGAATGTTCCGTCTTGGACATCAGAGTAGGAGAGGTCCGCCACAGCGAGAACGGAGTTGGCGCCATATGGGTCAGCCTTCCGGTTGAGGCGGCCAAAAGGGTGACCGACGGCCGCGAAGTTGTCGTAGGGTGGTCCAGGGCGAGAGTGAAGCTCCTGCAGCCTAGGGTCCTGAGATGCTTCAGGTGCCTCGAGCCTGGCCACGTCCGGGCCCGCTGCAGGGCGGAAGTCGACCGAAGCAGCCAGTGCTTCAGCTGTGGCCAACTTGGGCACATAGCTCGCCAGTGCACCGAGAAACCGTACTGCACGGTTTGTGCGCTGGCCAAGAAGCCGGCCAATCATCGGGTGGGGACCAAAGGCTGCGCTGCGGCCGTCAGGCCTATCAAGAAAGTGGGAAGCGGAACTGCTGCTGCCACGGGGGACTCTCCATCACAGCCGCAGACCGGTCAACCGGCGCACGAGGCAGCGCCGAAAGACGTGACTACTCCGATGACTACCGATGGATAGGTCCCGCCTTAAGTTCATCCAGGCGAACCTGAACCACTCCACCAGAGCTCAGAACCTCCTCTCGCAGAGCATGGTGGAGTGGGGCATCGGAGTCGGTCTCGTCGCCGAGCCGTATTTTGTCCCTCCTAACAGTCTCGACTGTGTGGGAGACCTAACGGACTCGGCGATGATTGTGCGGAAGCCTGCAGCAGGTGTCCCCTCTTTTAGGAGTGTGGAGAGGGGCAATGGTTTTGTCGCGGCCCAACTGGGCGAGATAACTGTGGTCTCGGTCTACGTACCCCCCAGTAAGACCCAGGCCCAGTTCGAAAGATTTCTCATCCGGTTAGGGGCGCTTGTTAGCCGGACACACCCTCGCCCTGTGCTAATTGGCGGGGATTTTAATGCCAAGTCTCCTGCTTGGGGGAGCAGGGTGACCAACGCACGGGGTGAGAGGTTAAATGAATGGGCAATAGAAGTGGGCCTCTGTGTCCAGAACCGCGGATCATCCGATACGTGCGTTCGAAGACACGGAGGTTCCATCATTGATGTGACCCTCGCGAGTCCCTCTCTGTCGGACCGCGTGCATAGGTGGGAGGTCATGGTTGGCGAAGAGACTCTATCGGACCATAAATATGTCCGCTTCGAAGTCTCCGCCTGGCGATCGGATGGGGCCTTTACCAACCGCGCCCCAAACGAAGAATATCCCAGGTGGAGCCTCCGGAGCTTGGATCCGGAGATGGTGGAGGAAGCCGCGATCGTGCAGTCGTGGCTGCCCGTTCCAGAGGGCGAAGTACGCGCGGAGGAGGAGGCGGACTGGTTGCGGGTGGCCATGACGCGCATCTGCGATGCCTCCATGACCAAAGTGAGAGCGCGCCCCTCCAGACGTCGGGTGTACTGGTGGAACGACGAGATCGCACAGCTGCGAAGCGAGTGCGTCTCGTCGAGGCGCCGGTATGCCCGTTATCGTCGGAGGAGACGTCGCGATCAGACAGAGGAGGACCGCCTCTACGACCTATACAAGTCCAAGAAGACGGCAATGCAGGTGGCCATCGCAAACTCCATTGAGATGGCCAAAAAGGAGTTCCTGGAGTTGCTTGACGGGGATCCGTGGGGGAGGCCGTATAAGCTCGTGCGCGACAAGCTGCACCCATATGCCCCCCCGGAGACCCAAGCACTCCCGCCACAAAAGGTGGAGGAGATAGTTGGGGCTCTCTTCCCAACAAGAGGTAGCCACCAGCCTCCATTGGTGCACCCGGAAGAGGATGATGCTGAGCCTCCCCCGCCAGTCACTCGGGAGGAGCTGGAGAGAGTGATGGAGAGGCTCAGGTCGAAGAAGGTTGCCCCCGGACTCGACGGCGTCCATGGACGCATATGGGCGTTAACCTTTGACGCCCTGGAGGTTCGCCTGAGAAGGACATTCGACGCCTGCCTGGAGCAGGCTACCATTCCACGAAGGTGGAAGATGGGTCGTCTCGTCCTCCTCAGAAAACCAGGGCGTACAGATGAAACCCCCTCGTCCTTCAGGCCCATTGTCCTGTTGGACGAGATTAACAAGATATTCGAGCGGGTGCTTGCGGACCGCATCACCGCTCACATGGAGAGGGTAGGCCCGGACCTGGCGGATAGTCAATACGGTTTTCGCCGCGGTCGCTCGACCATCCACGCGATCATGCAGGTCCGGGCGAAAGCGCAGGAGACAGTGGCCCGGGGAGGGGTTGCTTTGGCGGTCTCACTCGATATCTCCAACGCGTTCAACACCCTCCCCTGGGAATGCATTCATGAGGCGCTGAAATATCACCGGTTGCCAGGGTACGTCCGCCGCGTGATTGCATCGTACCTCTCGGAGAGGAGCATAGTCTACCCCGGGATGAGGGAGTGGGGTAGGCACGAAGTGACGTGCGGTGTTCCACAGGGGTCAGTCCTTGGCCCGCTCCTGTGGAACATCGGATACGACTACGTCCTGAGGGGTGCCAATCTCCGAGGGGTCGAGGTCATCTGTTACGCGGACGACACGCTGGTCATGGCAACCGGTGATACGTACCGGGAAGTGTCGATCCTGGCCACTGCTGCAGTGGCCCAGGTAGTCAGCCGGATCAGGCGGCTGGGGCTGGAGGTTGCGCTCCATAAGTCGGAGGCCATCCTTTTCCATGGCCCCCGAAGAGCGCCCCCACCCGACGCTCACCTGATTGTGAGTGGTGTCCGCATCGGCGTCGAGGGTACCATGAAGTACCTGGGACTGGTCCTCGACAGCCGATGGGACTTTGGGCCCCATTTTGACCTCCTGTTGCCTAAAGTACAGAAGGTCCTAGGGGCCCTGGGTAGGATAATGCCCAATGTGGGAGGCCCGGGCGTGGCCTGCAGACTCTTATACACGCAGGTCGTCCGCTCAATGGTCATGTACGGTGCCCCCGTGTGGGCTGATCGACTAAGTCGCCGGAACATAGCTCTCCTTAGACGCCCACAGAGAGCTATGGCCATCCGAACGATCAGGGGGTACTGCACGATTTCGTGCGAGGCGGCCTGCGTGTTGGCCGGGTCCGTGCCGTGGGACCTGGACGCACGAACCCTCGCGTCGCTCTACGAATGGCGCGAGGAGAAGAGAGCCCAGGGCCTGCGGCTGGCCCCGGCTGAAATAAGAAGAAAAAGGGAAATCCTAAATGAGGGGGCGTTAAGGGAGTGGGAGTCCAGGCTGGGCAATCCCAGCGCCGGCCAAAGGACCATCGAGGCAGTCCGTCCAATCCTTAGGCAGTGGTTGTCACGAGGTCACGGCTCGCTAACATACCGGATGACTCAGGTTCTCTCGGGGCACGGCAGCTTCGGGAGATACCTGAGTCTGATACCCGGGAGCGAGCCAACCGAAAAGTGCAACCACTGCGACGGCTGCCTCGTGGAGAGAGCGCAACACGCGCTGGAGGAGTGCCCAGCTTGGGCTAATGAGAGAGCCGAGCTTCGGCAGGTCGTCGGTAGCGACCTTTCCCTGCCGGCCGTAGTCCGCGCGGCCGTCGACAGGGAATCGGCATGGCGAGGGTTGGCGGCCTTTTGTGAGGCCGTCATAAGCGCGAAGGAAGCGGCGGAGCGGGAGAGGCATACTGCCAATCCCCGCGACCCTCGGCGAAACCGCCGCAGAACAAGGCGGCTCGGGAGACGGGAGCAATTCGCGCAGGACTCCCAGCGCGAGGCGCTCCCCTCCTGACACAGGCTGGGCGGGTGACGTTGAGGGCGTCCCCGTCCAGTGCAGAGAGGAAGGGTCGGCGCGTGTGTGCCCACACGCCGTTCCCCAAGAGAGGTCCTGAGGGGGTTTAAATTCCCCCTCCAAGAGAGGAGGCCTGCCCAAGGCCAACGCTCGCCGAGCCGTCGGATGTATCCGGATTCCCAGGCTCGGCGAAGGCGAAGAGAGGGCAGTGCTGGCACCCCGGTGGTTTTAGTCGGGGCAGGTCCGACACACCGGGGGAAGTGGCCCTCACCACTTCCCCTGACGGTCCGTTAGGGATTTCCACCGGGTTAACAAAAAAAAAAAAAAAAAAAAAAAAAAAAAAAAAGGTTAGGTTAGGTTAGGTTAGGTCCCGGCGTCGGGACGTGACGACCCCATCGCCCATCGGTTCGCCGGTGCAGTCAGTCAGCCCCCTCCTCCTCCCACCTTACCTTTCCTTCTTCCTTGCCTGCCCTTTCTCGCTATCTCTTCTCGAATGAGAAGAGGAGTGAGAAGGGCCTCGTTACTCCTTCCCCAGTTAATCCTTACCTTTCTCGTTGCTCCCCCTCCGCTCTCCTTTACCTGAAATCCTTACCTTTCATTTCCTTTCCCCGGAGTGGAGACGTGTCCGGCGTGTACTTACCATACCGTCGGGCAAGTCATCAGTCGTCGTGCTGAGAAGCTCCATCTTCTTCGATTTCGTCTGCTAGGATCACTTGTAATGTTTAGGGTGCTTACCTGTTGATTCTTGTGGTAGGATTCGTTGTTGATGTCTTCTTTGTACGGCGTCTGTTGACAAGCGTCAGGAGCTCGTAATCTGGCCTGCGGCGTCTGTGGTCATGTCTCACGGCTGCAGGTCCGGACCGAGGGTCTTGCCTTCATTGGCCGGGCCGCGAGGAGGACAACCTCTATAAAAAACTACCCCTAATCCCAAGCGGCGGCGCACCGCGAGGGGATGCATGGCTGAAGGGTATGTCAGTCTCTAGTGCGACCCCCGTCAGAGTACCGGCCAACCCTCTGACGGGTTACGCTAGGCTTACCCGGGTACAGGGGGCACTGCCCGGGCGGACTGTTTATTTCCCCCATACTCGTGGGAACAAAATAGAATGTCACCTAAAAACTCAAAACCAAAAACCAAGAAGATGAAGAGTCGGGAGATGAAAAGTCGTTTGGATAGGGGAGTGCTGGAGCACGAAAGGTCCAGACAAGATGGCGCTGACAGAAGCGCGAGAGGAAATGCGGACGACTCGGGCGATGAATCGGATCAAAGCCTGATGTCGGTCGCATCAAACTCCTCAGGGAGAAAGAGGAGGTATGAGAGCGCTCGCTCCAAAAGTAGCTCGAGCAACTCTTCACCAGTGGGGACCAGATCACTGGAACCCCGTAGAGGCAGAGGCAGGCCGCCCACCACAGGCCAATACGTGGGCTTGGCTCAAGCAAAGGCGGACCTCTTACGGGTAGAAAGGGAGGCTATGGAACTTCAGGTAGAGAAAGAGTTCCTAGAAGAAGCCAGAAGCCTCCCAAAGACAAGATCGTCACGACTGTCAGAGACGTCGTCGAACGTAAGCGAGGACCAGACCGCTTACGAGATTGAGGACGTAGTTAAAAAATATACGGGCCTCATCAACAAAGTGGCGGACACGTCAGGCAACCTCAAGGGAACCTACGTGAAACATCTTAAGCTGGCTTCGAGGGAACTCACCCTTGCCTTCGAATCCATGCATAAGAAGACGGTATCCGGAGAGACTGCGAAGCTCCAATCAGACGTTGATAGGTTGCGGTCTGAAAACGCGGAGCTGAAGAAGCAGCTCGAGGAGATAAGAGTGGAGATGGCCAGGGGCGCAGCGCGGCGAGAGGAGGTCTCAGTCCCTCCGCCTGCGCCGACTCCAGCGCCCCAGGCAGACAGCATCGAGCGGCAGGTTATACTTGCCGTCGGAAAGTTGCTCGATGTGAGGCTGGCTCCATTCAGGAGTCTGCTTCCTCCGGAGCCTCGCTTGAGGCCGCCCCTTGCCTCAGACAAAGCAAGGAGCCGGGACGCCCCTACGCTTCCCGCACTCATGGATCCGGACTGGCCGGAAGGAGAGGTGACCTTCGACGAGGAGTCGTTCCCGGAACTGGGACAGCCCGCCTCTCAAAGGAAAAAGAGGAAGATAGAGAAGGTAGTGAAGAACAAGGCGAGAGAGGGCAGTGAGGATAAGGCAGGGAAGGGGAATACGGCCAAGCCTCAGGAAAAAGGACGAGAAGAAGAAGAGAGGACAGACGGGGTCTGGCAGGTTGCTGGCAAGAATGGAAAAGCCAAGCGCGGTCCCAAAGGCGCTAAGCCCGACCAGCCAGCTCCGAAGAAGAAGAACCCAAAAAAGAAGGGGCAGAAAAAGAAGAGTGGGCAGCCCAATCTCCGTCAGCCAAAGACGACGGCTGTCACTCTTGTCCTGAGCGAGGAGTCGCAGAAGGCCGGGCTCTCCTACTCGGACGTGATGAGGAGGGCCAGAACGGAGCTCGATCTGGACAGTATGGGGATTGAGCACCTCCACGTCCGGAAATCGGTGACAGGGGGGCGAGTCCTGCAGGTGCCGGGGCTTGAGAGTGGTGAGAAAGCGGACGCGCTGGCCGCCGCTCTGAGGAGCAAGTTCGATGACCCTGGCGTCAGAATCAACCGGGCCATCAAAAGAGCGGACGTCAGGGTCACCGGCATTGAGGACTCTGTCACAGAAGAGGAGGTGGTCGCGGCGATAGCCAAGGCCGGGGATTGTCACGTCAGTGAAATAAGAGTAGGGGTGATCCGGCAGAGTGTGAACGGCATGGGGGCGCTTTGGCTCAGTTGCCCAGTAGCAGCAGCCAAGCAAGTCACGGACGGTCGCAAGGTCGTAGTGGGATGGGGAGTGGTGCAGGTCAGGCTCCTACAACCGAGGGTCCTGCGCTGTTTCAGGTGCCTCGAGCCTGGCCACGTCAGGGCCCGGTGCACCGCTGAAGTGGATAGGGGCAGCCAATGCTTCAGTTGTGGTCAGCTGGGGCACATAGCGCGGGAGTGCACGCAAAAACCGTATTGCACGGTATGCGCTCTCGCGAACAAGCCGGCTGACCACAAAGTCGGGGGCAAAGGCTGTGCTGCGGCCTTCAAGCCCACCAAGAAGAGAGGAAGCGGAACTGCTGCTACTGGGGAAACTCCCTCGACTCAGCCGCAGACCGGTCAACCGGCGCCAGAACTGGTGCCGAACGACGTGCCCACTCCGATGACCACTAATGGATAGGTCTCGCCTCAAATTCATCCAGGCGAACCTGAACCACTGCACCAGAGCTCAGAACCTCCTCTCGCAGAGTATGGTGCAGTGGGGCATCGGAGTGGGCCTCATCGCCGAGCCGTACTTCGTCCCCCCGAACAGCCTCGACTGTGTGGGGGACCGATCGGACTCGGCGATGATAGTGAGGAAACCAAACTTGGGCGTCCCCTCTTTTAGGAGTGTGGAGAGGGGCGATGGCTACGTAGCCGCCCAGCTGGGCGAGATAACTGTGGTCTCGGTCTACGTACCCCCCAGTAAGACCCAGGCCCAGTTCGAGGGGTTCCTCGTTCGGTTGGGTGCGCTCATTGGACAGACACATCCTCGTCCCGTGCTGTTAGGCGGTGACTTCAACGCCAAGTCGCCTGCTTGGGGGAGCAGGACGACCAACACACGGGGCGAGAGGCTCAACGAGTGGGCAATAGAAATGGACCTCTGCGTCCTGAACCGCGGGTCGGAGGACACGTGCGTCAGGAGAAGCGGAGGTTCCATCATCGACCTGACATTCGCGAGTCCTTCTTTGACGGATCGCGTGCATGGATGGGGAGTCAGGGTCAACGAGGAGACGCTCTCGGACCACAGGTATATCCGGTTCGAGGTCTCCGCCTGGCGTTCGGAAGGGGCATTTACCACCCGAGCCCCGAACAATGTCTATCCCAGGTGGAGCCTCCGGAGCCTGGATCCGGAGATGCTGGAGGAGGCGGCCATTGTGCAGTCGTGGCTGCCCGTGCCAGGGGGTGAAGTCAGTGTGGAAGAAGAGGCGGACTGGCTGCGGGTGGCCATGACGCATATTTGCGACGCCTCCATGACGAGGGTGAGAGAGCGTCCCTCCCCCAGACGTCGGGTGTACTGGTGGAACGACGAGATAGCTCAGCTGCGAAGCGAGTGTGTCTCGTCGAGGCGCCGGTACACTCGTTATCGTCGAAGGAGACGGCGCGATCCGTCAGAGGAGGACCGACTGTACGGCCTCTACAGGGAGAAGAAGACGGCGATGCAGGTGGCAATCGCGCGGTCTATTGACGAGGCGAGACAGGAGTTTCTGGAGCAGTTGGACGGGGATCCGTGGGGGAGGCCGTACAAGTTAGTGCGCGACAAACTGCGCCCATATGCCCCCCCGGAGACCCAGACTCTCCAACCCGCCAAAGTGGAGGAGATTGTCGGGGCCCTCTTCCCTAGAAGAGGTGACTACCAGCCTCCGTTACCGATCCCAGGAGAGGAAGACCTGGAGCCTCCCCCACCAGTCACCCGGGAAGAGCTGGAGAGGGTGATAGAGAGGCTCAAGACTAAGAAAGCGGCCCCTGGACTCGACGGAGTCCATGGCAAGATCTGGGCCAGGACCTTTGACGCCCTGGAACCGCGACTCAGGAGGATGTTCGACGCCTGTCTAGCGCGAGCCACCATTCCGCGCAGGTGGAAGACAGGCCGACTTGTCCTCCTGCGGAAGCCAGGGCGCACAGATGAGACCCCCTCGTCCTTCAGGCCCATTGTCCTGTTGGACGAGGTTAATAAAATGTTTGAGCGGGTGATTGTCGACCGCATCACCGCTCACCTGGAGGGGACAGGCCCGGACCTGGCGGAAAATCAATTCGGCTTCCGCCGAAATCGCTCCACCATCTCTGCGATTTTGAGGGTCCGGGCCAAAGCGCAGGAAACGGTTTCCCGGGGAGGAGTTGCCTTGGCGGTTTCTCTTGACATCGCCAATGCGTTCAACTCCCTCCCCTGGGAATGTATACACGAGGCGCTTAGGTATCACCGGTTGCCAGGGTACATCCGCCGCGTGATAGCAGCGTACCTCTCGGAGAGAAGCATCGTCTACCCCGGGAGGAATGAGTGGGGAAAGCATGAGGTGACGTGCGGTGTTCCACAGGGGTCAGTCCTTGGCCCGCTCCTGTGGAACATCGGCTACGACTTCGTCCTCAGGGGTGCCAATCTCCGAGGGGTTGAAGTCACCTGCTACGCGGACGACACGCTGGTGATGGCAACCGGTGATACATACCGGGACGTGACGATCCTGGCCACCGCTGCAGTGGCCCAGGTGGTGGGGAGGATCAGGCGGTTGGGGCTAGAGGTAGCGCTCCACAAATCGGAGGCCATCTATTTTCACGGCCCCCGAAGAGCGCCTCCCCCTGACTCGCACATTATCGTGAGTGGTGTCCGCATCGGCGTCGAGAGTACCATGAAGTACCTGGGACTGGTCCTCGACAGCCGATGGGACTTTGGGCCCCATTTTGACCTTCTGCTGCCCAGAATACAGAAGGTCCTAGGGGCCCTGGGCAGGGTTATGCCCAATGTGGGAGGCCCGGGCGTGGCCTGCAGACTATTGTACACGCAGGTCGTCCGCTCAATGGTCATGTACGGTGCCCCCGTGTGGGCTGATCGACTAAGTCGCCGGAACATAGCTCTCCTCAGACGCCCACAGAGAGCTATGGCCATCCGAACGATCAGGGGGTACTGCACGATTTCGTGCGAGGCGGCCTGCGTGTTGGCCGGGTCCGTGCCGTGGGACCTGGACGCACGAACCCTCGCGTCGCTCTACGAATGGCGCGAGGAGAAGAGAGCCCAGGGCCTGCGGCTGGCCCCGGCTGAAATAAGAAGAAAGAGGGAGATCCTCAATGAGGAGGCCTTAAGAGAGTGGGAGTCCAGGCTGGGCAATC
The DNA here is from genome assembly GCA_036320925.1 of Automeris io. Taxonomy (NCBI): domain Eukaryota; kingdom Metazoa; phylum Arthropoda; class Insecta; order Lepidoptera; family Saturniidae; genus Automeris; species Automeris io. The sequence continues at coordinate 18,296,255 of JAUDJH010000009.1, forward strand.
CCACCGCCGGCCAAAGGACCATCGAGGCAGTCCGTCCAATCCTTAGGCAGTGGTTGTCACGAGGTCACGGCTCGCTGACATACCGAATGACTCAGGTTCTCTCGGGGCACGGCAGCTTCGGGAGATACCTGAGTCTGATACCCGGGAGCGAGCCAACCGAAAAGTGCAATCACTGCGACGGCTGCCTCGTGGAGAGGGCGCAACACGCGCTGGAGGAGTGCCCAGCTTGGGCCAATGAGAGAGCCGAGCTTCGGCAGGTCGTTGGCAACGACCTTTCCCTGTCGGCCGTAATCAAAGCGGCCACCGACAGGGAATCGGCATGGCGAGGGTTGGCGGCCTTTTGTGAGGCCGTCATGTCACAAAAAGAAGCGGCGGAACGGGAGCGGCATGTCGCCAATCCCCGCAACCCTCGGCGCCGCCGTGGAGAGAGACGGCGCAGGAGAAGGTCTGAGTTCGCGCTGGACTCTCAGCGCGACAATTTCCCCTCCTGACACAGGCTGGGCGGGTGACGTTGAGGGCGTCCCCGTCCAGTGGAGAGTGGTAGGGTCGGCGTGTGTGTGCCCACACGCCGTTCCCCAAGAGAGGTCCTGAGGGGGTTTAAATTCCCCCTCCAAGAGAGGAGGCCTGCCTAAAGGCCAACGCTCGCCGAGCCGTCGGATGTATTCGGATTCCCAGGCTCGGCGAAGGCGAGGAGAGGCAGTGCTGGCACCCCGGTGGTTTTAGTCGGGGCAGGTCCGACACACCGGGGGAAGTGGCCCTCACCACTTCCCCTGACGGTCCGTTAGGGATTTCCACCGGGTTAACAAAAAAAAAAAAAAAAAAAAAGGTTAGGTTAGGTTAGGTTAGGTTAGGTTAGGTTAGGTTAGGTTAGGTTAGGTTAGGTTAGGTTAGGTTAGGTTAGGTTAGGTTAGGTTAGGTTCCCGGCGTCGGGACGTGACGACCCCATCGCCCATCGGTTCGCCGGTGCAGTCAGTCAGCCCCCTCCTCCTTCCACCTTACCTTTCCTTCTTCCTTGCCTGCCCTTTCTCGCTATCTCTTCTCGATTGAGAAGAAGAGTGAGAAGGGCCTCGTTACTCCTTCCCCAGTTAATCCTTACCTTTCTCGTTGCTCCCCTCCGCTCTCCTTTACCTGAAATCCTTACCTTTCATTTCCTTTCCCCGGAGTGGAGACGTGTCCGGCGTGTACTTACCATACCGTCGGGCAAGTCATCAGTCGTCGTGCTGAGAAGCTCCATCTTCTTCGATTTCGTCTGCTAGGATCACTTGTAATGTTTAGGGTGCTTACCTGTTGATTCTTGTGGTAGGATTCGTTGTTGATGTCTTCTTCGTACGGCGTCTGTTGGCAAGCGTCAGGAGCTCGTAATCTGGCCTGCGGCGTCTGTGGTCATGTCTCACGGCTGCAGGTCCGGACCGAGGGTCTTGCCTTCATTGGCCGGGCCGCGAGGAGGACAACCTCTATAAAAAACTACCCCTAATCCCAAGCGGCGGCGCACCGTGAGGGGATGCATGGCTGAAGGGTATGTCAGTCTCTAGTGCGACCCCCGTCAGAGTACCGGCCAACCCTCTGACGGGTTACGCTAGGCTTACCCGGGTACAGGGGGCACTGCCCGGGCGGACTGTTTATTTCCCCCATACTCGTGGGAACAACATATAGATGTCACCTAAAAACTCAAAACCAAAAACCAAGAAGATGAAGAGTCGGGAGATGAAAAGTCGTTTGGACAGGGGAGTGCTGGAGCACGAAAGGTCCAGACAAGATGGCGCTGACAGAAGCGCGAGAGGAAATGCGGACGACTCGGGCGATGAGTCGGATCAAAGCCTGATGTCGGTCGCATCAAACTCCTCAGGGAGAAAGAGGAGGTATGAGAGCGCTCGCTCCAAAAGTAGCTCGAGCAACTCTTCACCAGTGGGGACCAGATCACTGGAACCCCGTAGAGGCAGAGGCAGGCCGCCCACCACAGGCCAATACGTGGGCTTGGCTCAAGCAAAGGCGGACCTCTTACGGGTAGAAAGGGAGGCTATGGAACTTCAGGTAGAGAAAGAGTTCCTAGAAGAAGCCAGAAGCCTCCCAAAGACAAGATCGTCACGACTGTCAGAGACGTCGTCGAACGTAAGCGAGGACCAGACCGCTTACGAGATTGAGGACGTAGTTAAAAAATATACGGGCCTCATCAACAAAGTGGCGGACACGTCAGGCAACCTCAAGGGAACCTACGTGAAACATCTTAAGCTGGCTTCGAGGGAACTCACCCTTGCCTTCGAAACCATGCATAAGAAGACGGTCACCGGAGAGACTGCAAAGCTCCAATCGGACATTGATAGGTTACGGTCCGAAAATGCGGAGCTAAAAAAGCAGCTCGAAGAGATAAGAGTGGAGATGGCCAGGAGCGCAGCGCGGCGAGAGGAGGTCTCAGTCCCTCCGCCTGCGCCGACTCTAGCGCCCCAGGCAGACAGCATCGAGCGGCAGGTTATACTTGCCGTCGGAAAGTTGCTCGATGTGAGGCTGGCTCCATTCAGGAGTCTGCTTCCTCCGGAGCCTCGCTTGAGGCCGCCCCTTGCCTCAGACAAAGCAAGGAGCCGGGACGCCCCTACGCTTCCCGCACTCATGGATCCGGACTGGCCGGAAGGAGAGGTGACCTTTGACGAGGAGTCGTTCCCGGAATTGGGACAGCCTGCCTCTCAAAGGAAAAAGAGGAAGATAGAGAAGGTAGTGAAGAACAAGGCGAGAGAGGGCAGTGAGGATAAGGCAGGGAAGGGGAATACGGCCAAGCCTCAGGAAAAAGGACGAGAAGAAGAAGAGAGGACAGACGGGGTCTGGCAGGTTGCTGGCAAGAATGGAAAAGCCAAGCGCGGTCCCAAAGGCGCTAAGCCCAACCAGCCAGCTCCGAAGAAGAAGAACCCAAAAAAGAAGGGGCAGAAAAAGAAGAGTGGGCAGCCCAATCTCCGTCAGCCAAAGACGACGGCTGTCACTCTTGTCCTGAGCGAGGAGTCGCAGAAGGCCGGGCTCTCCTACTCGGACGTGATGAGGAGGGCCAGAACGGAGCTCGATCTGGACAGTATGGGGATTGAGCACCTCCACGTCCGGAAATCGGTGACAGGGGGGCGAGTCCTGCAGGTGCCGGGGCTTGAGAGCGGTGAGAAAGCGGACGCGCTGGCCGCCGCTCTGAGGAGCAAGTTCGATGACCCTGGCGTCAGAATCAACCGGGCCATCAAAAGAGCGGACGTCAGGGTCACCGGCATTGAGGACTCTGTCACAGAAGAAGAGGTGGTCGCGGCGATAGCCAAGGCCGGGGATTGTCACGTCAGTGAAATAAGAGTAGGGGTGATCCGGCAGAGTGTGAACGGCATGGGGGCGCTTTGGCTCAGTTGCCCAGTAGCAGCAGCCAAGCAAGTCACGGACGGTCGCAAGGTCGTAGTGGGATGGGGAGTGGTGCAGGTCAGGCTCCTACAACCGAGGGTCCTGCGCTGTTTCAGGTGCCTCGAGCCTGGCCACGTCAGGGCCCGGTGCACCGCTGATGTGGATAGGGGCAGCCAATGCTTCAGCTGTGGTCAGCTGGGGCACATAGCGCGGGAGTGCACGCAAAAACCGTATTGCACGGTATGCGCTCTCGCGAACAAGCCGGCTGACCACAAAGTCGGGGGCAAAGGCTGTGCTGCGGCCTTCAAGCCCACTAAGAAGAGAGGAAGCGGAACTGCTGCTACTGGGGAAACTCCCTCGACTCAGCCGCAGACCGGTCAACCGGCGCCAGAACTGGTGCCGAACGACGTGCCCACTCCGATGACCACTAATGGATAGGTCTCGCCTCAAATTCATCCAGGCGAACCTGAACCACTGCACCAGAGCTCAGAACCTCCTCTCGCAGAGTATGGTGCAGTGGGGCATCGGAGTGGGCCTCATCGCCGAGCCGTACTTCGTCCCCCCGAACAGCCTCGACTGTGTGGGGGACCGATCGGACTCGGCGATGATAGTGAGGAAACCAAACTTGGGCGTCCCCTCTTTTAGGAGTGTGGAGAGGGGCGATGGCTACGTAGCCGCCCAGCTGGGCGAGATAACTGTGGTCTCGGTCTACGTACCCCCCAGTAAGACCCAGGCCCAGTTCGAGGGGTTCCTCGTTCGGTTGGGTGCGCTCATTGGACAGACGCATCCTCGTCCCGTGCTGTTAGGCGGTGACTTCAACGCCAAGTCGCCTGCTTGGGGGAGCAGGACGACCAACGCACGGGGCGAGAGATTAAATGAGTGGGCAATTGAAATGGGCCTCTGCGTCCTGAACCGCGGGTCGGAGGACACGTGCGTCAGGAGAAGCGGAGGTTCCATCATCGACCTGACATTCGCGAGTCCTTCTTTGACGGATCGCGTGCATGGATGGGGAGTCAGGGTCAACGAGGAGACGCTCTCGGACCACAGGTATATCCGGTTCGAGGTCTCCGCCTGGCGTTCGGAAGGGGCATTTACCACCCGAGCCCCGAACAATGTCTATCCCAGGTGGAGCCTCCGGAGCCTGGATCCGGAGATGCTGGAGGAGGCGGCCATTGTGCAGTCGTGGCTGCCCGTGCCAGGGGGTGAAGTTAGTGTGGAAGAAGAGGCGGACTGGCTGCGGGTGGCCATGACGCATATTTGCGACGCCTCCATGACGAGGGTGAGAGAGCGTCCCTCCCCCAGACGTCGGGTGTACTGGTGGAACGACGAGATAGCTCAGCTGCGAAGCGAGTACATACAGAAACAAAGAAAAATACAAAAACATATAAAACATGGCGAAAATGGGACCTTCAGCAGCTTAAAGCCATAGAGGAAGTCTGTAGCGCTGAGATCATCCTCGTAATGTAAATGAGAGATAGTTTCAAATATTCTGTGTATACGGTAGGCTAACTATGAATCCCTTAGCAAAACACTAAGGGGATACAAGTTGGGTGCGCGACAAGTTGCGCCCATATGCCCCCCGGAGACCCAAAACACTCCAACCCGACAAAGTAGAGGAAATAGTCAGGCTCTCTTTCCAGAAGAGGCGACCACCAGCCTCCAGTACTGACTTCTGAAGAAGAGGATGACCATGAGCCTCCCCCACCAGTCACCCGGGAAGAGCTGGAGAGGGTGATAGAGAGGCTCAAGGCCAAGAAAGCGGCCCCTGGACTCGACGGAGTCCATGGGAAAGATCTGGGCCATGACCTTCGACGCCCTGGAACCGCGACTCAGGAGGACGTTCGACGCCTGTCTAGCGCGAGCCACCATTCCGCGCAGGTGGAAGACAGGCCGACTTGTCCTCCTGCGGAAGCCAGGGCGCACAGATGAGACCCCCTCGTCCTTCAGGCCCATTTGTCCTGTTGGACGAGGTTAATAAGATGTTCGAGCGGGTGGTAGTCGATCGTATCACCGCTCACTTGGAGGGGACAGGCCCGGACCTGGCGGAAAATCAATTCGGCTTCCGCCGAAATCGCTCCACCATCTCTGCGATTATGAGGGTCCGGCAAAGGCGCAGGAAACGGTCTCCCGGGGAGGGGTTGCCTTGGCGGTATCTCTTGACATCGCCAATGCGTTCAACTCCCCTCCCCTGGGAGTGTATACATGAGGCGCTTAGGTATCACCGGTTGCCAGGGTACATCCGCCGCGCGTGATAGCAGCGTACCTCTCGGAGAGAAGCATCGTCTACCCGGGAGGAATGAGTGGGGGAAGCATGAGGTGACGTGCGGTGTTCCACAGGGGTCCGTCCTTGGCCCGCTCCTGTGGAACATCGGCTACGACTTCGTCCTCAGGGGAGCTAATCTCCGAGGGGTGGAAGTCACCTGCTACGCGGATGACACGCTGGTGATGGCAACCGGTGATACTACCGGGACGTGACGATCCTGGCCACCGCCGCGGTGGCTCAGGTTGTGAGTAGGATAAGGCGGTTGGGGTTAGAAGTAGCGCTCCACAAATCGGAGGCCATCTATTTTCATGGCCCCCGAAGAGCGCCTCCCCCTAACTCACACATAACCGTGAGTGGTGTCCGCATCGGCGTCGAGAGTACGATGAAGTACCTAGGACTCGTCCTCGACAGCCGATGGACTTTGGGCCCCATTTTGACCTTCTGTTGCCTAAAATACAGAAGGTCCTAGGGGCCCTGAGTAGAATAATGCCCAATGTGGGAGGCCCGGGCGTAGCCTGCAGACTCTTGTACACGCAGGTCGTCCGCTCAATGGTCATGTACGGTGCCCACGTGTGGGCTGATCGACTAAGTCGCCGGAACATAGCTCTCCTAAGGCGCCCACAGAGAGCTATGGCTATCCGAACGATCAGGGGGTACTGCACGATTTCGTGCGAGGCGGCCTGCGTGTTGGCCGGGTCCGTGCCGTGGGACCTGGACGCACGAACCCTCGCGTCGCTCTACGAATGGCGCGAGGAGAAGAGAGCCCAGGGCCTGCGGCTGGCCCCGGCTGAAATAAGAAGAAAAAGGGAAATCCTAAATGAGGGGGCGTTAAGGGAGTGGGAGTCCAGGCTGGGCAATCCCAGCGCCGGCCAAAGGACCATCGAGGCAGTCCGTCCAATCCTTAGGCAGTGGTTGTCACGAGGTCACGGTTCGCTGACATACCGGATGACTCAGGTTCTCTCGGGGCACGGCAGCTTCGGGAGATACCTGAGTCTGATACCCGGGAGCGAGCCGACTGAAAAGTGTAACCACTGCGACGGCTGCCTCGTGGAGAGAGCGCAACACGCGCTGGAGGAGTGCCCAGCTTGGGCCAATGAGAGAGCCGAGCTCCGGCAGGTCGTTGGCAACGACCTTTCCCTGTCGGCCGTAATCAAAGCGGCCACCGACAGGGAATCGGCATGGCGAGGGTTGGCGGCCTTTTGTGAGGCCGTCATGTCACAAAAAGAAGCGGCGGAACGGGAGCGGCATGTCGCCAATCCCCGCAACCCTCGGCGCCGCCGTGGAGAGAGACGGCGCAGGAGAAGGTCTGAGTTCGCGCTGGACTCTCAGCGCGACAATTTCCCCTCCTGACACAGGCTGGGCGGGTGACGTTGAGGGCGTCCCCGTCCAGTGGAGAGTGGAAGGGTCGGCGTGTGTGTGCCCACACGCCGTTCCCCAAGAGAGGTCCTGAGGGGGTTTAAATTCCCCCTCCAAGAGAGGAGGCCTGCCTAAAGGCCAACGCTCGCCGAGCCGTCGGATGTATTCGGATTCCCAGGCTCGGCGAAGGCGAGGAGAGGCAGTGCTGGCACCCCGGTGGTTTTAGTCGGGGCAGGTCCGACACACCGGGGGAAGTGGCCCTCACCACTTCCCCTGACGGTCCGTTAGGGATTTCCACCGGGTTAACAAAAAAAAAAAAAAAAAAAAAAAAAAAAAAAAAAAAAAAAAAAAAAAAAAGGTTAGGTTAGGTTAGGTTAGGTTACCCGGCGTCGGGACGTGACGACCCCATCGCCCATCGGTTCGCCGGTGCAGTCAGTCAGCCCCCTCCTCCTCCCACCTTACCTTTCCTTCTTCCTTGCCTGCCCTTTCTCGCTATCTCTTCTCGAATGAGAAGAGGAGTGAGAAGGGCCTCGTTACTCCTTCCCCAGTTAATCCTTACCTTTCTCGTTGCTCCCCTCCGCTCTCCTTTACCTGAAATCCTTACCTTTCATTTCCTTTCCCCGGAGTGGAGACGTGTCCGGCGTGTACTTACCATACCGTCGGGCAAGTCATCAGTCGTCGTGCTGAGAAGCTCCATCTTCTTCGATTTCGTCTGCTAGGATCACTTGTAATGTTTAGGGTGCTTACCTGTTGATTCTTGTGGTAGGATTTGTTGTTGATGTCTTCTTCGTACGGCGTCTGTTGGCAAGCGTCAGGAGCTCGTAATCTGGCCTGCGGCGTCTGTGGTCATGTCTCACGGCTGCAGGTCCGGACCGAGGGTCTTGCCTTCATTGGCCGGGCCGCGAGGAGGACAACCTCTATAAAAAACTACCCCTAATCCCAAGCGGCGGCGCACCGTGAGGGGATGCATGGCTGAAGGGTATGTCAGTCTCTAGTGCGACCCCCGTCAGAGTACCGGCCAACCCTCTGACGGGTTACGCTAGGCTTACCCGGTACAGGGGGCACTGCCCGGGCGGACTGTCTATTTCCCCCATACTCGTGGGAACAAAATAGAATGTCACCTAAAAACTCAAAACCAAAAACCAAAAAGATGAAGAGTCGGGAGATGAAAAGTCGTTTGGACAGGGGAGTGCTGGAGCACGAAAGGTCCAGACAAGATGGCGCTGACAGAAGCGCGAGAGGAAATGCGGACGACTCGGGCGATGAGTCGGATCAAAGCCTGATGTCGGTCGCATCAAACTCCTCAGGGAGAAAGAGGAGGTATGAGAGCGCTCGCTCCAAAAGTAGCTCGAGCAACTCTTCACCAGTGGGGACCAGATCACTGGAACCCCGTAGAGGCAGAGGCAGGCCGCCCACCACAGGCCAATACGTGGGCTTGGCTCAAGCAAAGGCGGACCTCTTACGGGTAGAAAGGGAGGCTATGGAACTTCAGGTAGAGAAAGAGTTCCTAGAAGAAGCCAGAAGCCTCCCAAAGACAAGATCGTCACGACTGTCAGAGACGTCGTCGAACGTAAGCGAGGACCAGACCGCTTACGAGATTGAGGACGTAGTCAAAAAATATACGGGCCTCATCAACAAAGTGGCGGACACGTCAGGCAACCTGAAGGGTACCTACGTGAAGCATCTTAAGCTGGCTTCGAGGGAACTCACCCTTGCCTTCGAATCCATGCATAAGAAGACGGTATCCGGAGAGACTGCGAAGCTCCAATCAGACGTTGATAGGTTGCGGTCTGAAAACGCGGAGCTGAAGAAGCAGCTCGAGGAGATAAGAGTGGAGATGGCCAGGGGCGCAGCGCGGCGAGAGGAGGTCTCAGTCCCTCCGCCTGCGCCGACTCCAGCGCCCCAGGCAGACAGCATCGAGCGGCAGGTTATACTTGCCGTCGGAAAGTTGCTCGATGTGAGGCTGGCTCCATTCAGGAGTCTGCTTCCTCCGGAGCCTCGCTTGAGGCCGCCCCTTGCCTCAGATAAAGCAAGGAGCCGGGATGCCCCTACGCTTCCCGCACTCATGGATCCGGACTGGCCGGAAGGAGAGGTGACCTTTGACGAGGAGTCGTTCCCGGAACTGGGACAGCCCGCCTCTCAAAGGAAAAAGAGGAAGATAGAGAAGGTAGTGAAGAACAAGGCGAGAGAGGGCAGTGAGGATAAGGCAGGGAAGGGGAATACGGCCAAGCCTCAGGAAAAAGGACGAGAAGAAGAAGAGAGGACAGACGGGGTCTGGCAGGTTGCTGGCAAGAATGGAAAAGCCAAGCGCGGTCCCAAAGGCGCTAAGCCCAACCAGCCAGCTCCGAAGAAGAAGAACCCAAAAAAGAAGGGGCAGAAAAAGAAGAGTGGGCAGCCCAATCTCCGTCAGCCAAAGACGACGGCTGTCACTCTTGTCCTGAGCGAGGAGTCGCAGAAGGCCGGGCTCTCCTACTCGGACGTGATGAGGAGGGCCAGAACGGAGCTCGATCTGGACAGTATGGGGATTGAGCACCTCCACGTCCGGAAATCGGTGACAGGGGGGCGAGTTCTGCAGGTGCCGGGGCTTGAGAGCGGTGAGAAAGCGGACGCGCTGGCCGCCGCTCTGAGGAGCAAGTTCGATGACCCTGGCGTCAGAATCAACCGGGCCATCAAAAGAGCGGACGTCAGGGTCACCGGCATTGAGGACTCTGTCACAGAAGAGGAGGTGGTCGCGGCAATAGCCAAGGCCGGGGATTGTCACGTCAGTGAAATAAGAGTAGGGGTGATCCGGCAGAGTGTGAACGGCATGGGGGCGCTTTGGCTCAGTTGCCCAGTAGCAGCAGCCAAGCAAGTCACGGACGGTCGCAAGGTCGTAGTGGGATGGGGAGTGGTGCAGGTCAGGCTCCTACAACCTAGGGTCCTGCGCTGTTTCAGGTGCCTCGAGCCTGGCCACGTCAGGGCCCGGTGCACCGCTGAAGTGGATAGGGGCAGCCAATGCTTCAGTTGTGGTCAGCTGGGGCACATAGCGCGGGAGTGCACGCAAAAACCGTATTGCACGGTATGCGCTCTCGCGAACAAACCGGCTGACCACAAAGTCGGGGGCAAAGGCTGTGCTGCGGCCTTCAAGCCCACCAAGAAGAGAGGAAGCGGAACTGCTGCTACTGGGGAAACTCCCTCGACTCAGCTGCAGACCGGTCAACCGGCGCCAGAACTGGTGCCGAACGACGTGCCCACTCCGATGACCACTAATGGATAGGTCTCGCCTCAAATTTATCCAGGCGAACCTGAACCACTGCACCAGAGCTCAGAACCTCCTCTCGCAGAGTATGGTGCAGTGGGGCATCGGAGTGGGCCTCATCGCCGAGCCGTACTTCGTCCCCCCGAACAGCCTCGACTGTGTGGGGGACCGATCGGACTCGGCGATGATAGTGAGGAAACCAAACTTGGGCGTCCCCTCTTTTAGGAGTGTGGAGAGGGGCGATGGCTACGTAGCCGCCCAGCTGGGCGAGATAACTGTGGTCTCGGTCTACGTACCCCCCAGTAAGACCCAGGCCCAGTTCGAGGGGTTCCTCGTTCGGTTGGGTGCGCTCATTGGACAGACGCATCCTCGTCCCGTGCTGTTAGGCGGTGACTTCAACGCCAAGTCGCCTGCTTGGGGGAGCAGGACGACCAACACACGGGGCGAGAGGCTCAACGAGTGGGCAATAGAAATGGACCTCTGCGTCCTGAACCGCGGGTCGGAGGACACGTGCGTCAGGAGAAGCGGAGGTTCCATCATCGACCTGACATTCGCGAGTCCTTCTTTGACGGATCGCGTGCATGGATGGGGAGTCAGGGTCAACGAGGAGACGCTCTCGGACCACAGGTATATCCGGTTCGAGGTCTCCGCCTGGCGTTCGGAAGGGGCATTTACCACCCGAGCCCCGAACAATGTCTATCCCAGGTGGAGCCTCCGGAGCCTGGATCCGGAGATGCTGGAGGAGGCGGCCATTGTGCAGTCGTGGCTGCCCGTGCCAGGGGGTGAAGTTAGTGTGGAAGAAGAGGCGGACTGGCTGCGGGTGGCCATGACGCATATTTGCGACGCCTCCATGACGAGGGTGAGAGAGCGTCCCTCCCCCAGACGTCGGGTGTACTGGTGGAACGACGAGATAGCTCAGCTGCGAAGCGAGTGTGTCTCGTCGAGGCGCAGGTACACTCGCTATCGTCGAAGGAGACGGCGCGATCCGTCAGAGGAGGACCGACTATACGGCCTCTACAGGGAGAAGAAGACGGCGATGCAGGTGGCCATCGCGCGGTCCATCGACGCGGCTAGACAAGAGTTCCTTGAGCTGTTGGATGGGGATCCGTGGGGGAGGCCGTACAAGTTGGTGCGCGACAAGTTGCGCCCATATGCCCCCCCGGAGACCCAAACACTCCAACCCGACAAAGTAGAGGAAATAGTCAGGGCTCTCTTTCCCAGAAGAGGTGACCACCAGCCTCCAGTACTGACTTCCGAAGAAGAGGACGACCATGAGCCTCCCCCACCAGTCACCCGGGAAGAGCTGGAGAGGGTGATAGAGAGGCTCAAGGCCAAGAAAGCGGCCCCTGGACTCGACGGAGTCCATGGAAAGATCTGGGCCAGGACCTTCGACGCCCTGGAACCGCGACTCAGGAGGACGTTCGACGCCTGCCTAGCGCGAGCCACCATTCCGCGCAGGTGGAAGACAGGCCGACTTGTCCTCCTGCGGAAGCCAGGGCGCACAGATGAGACCCCCTCGTCCTTCAGGCCCATTGTCCTGTTGGACGAGGTTAATAAGATGTTCGAGCGGGTGATAGTCGATCGCATCACCGCTCACCTGGAGGGGACAGGCCCGGACCTGGCCGAAAACCAATTCGGCTTTCGCCGTAATCGCTCCACCATCTCCGCGATTATGAGGGTCCGGGCAAAAGCGCAGGAAACGGTTTCCCGGGGAGGGGTTGCCTTGGCGGTATCCCTTGACATCGCCAATGCGTTTAACTCCCTCCCCTGGGAATGTATACATGAGGCGCTTAGGTATCACCGGTTGCCAGGGTACATCCGCCGCGTGATAGCAGCGTACCTCTCGGAGAGAAGCATTGTCTACCCCGGGAGGAATGAGTGGGGGAAGCATGAGGTGACGTGCGGTGTTCCACAGGGGTCAGTCCTTGGCCCGCTCCTGTGGAACATCGGCTACGACTTCGTCCTCAGGGGTGCCAATCTCCGAGGGGTTGAAGTCACCTGCTACGCGGACGACACGCTGGTGATGGCAACCGGTGATACATACCGGGACGTGACGATCCTGGCCACCGCCGCGGTGGCTCAGGTTGTGAGTAGGATAAGGCGGTTGGGGTTAGAAGTAGCGCTCCACAAATCGGAGGCCATCTATTTTCATGGCCCCCGAAGAGCGCCTCCCCCTAACTCACACATAACCGTGAGTGGTGTCCGCATCGGCGTCGAGAGTACGATGAAGTACCTAGGACTCGTCCTCGACAGCCGATGGGACTTTGGGCCCCATTTTGACCTTCTGTTGCCTAAAATACAGAAGGTCCTAGGGGCCCTGAGTAGAATAATGCCCAATGTGGGAGGCCCGGGCGTAGCCTGCCGACTCTTGTACACGCAGGTCGTCCGCTCAATGGTCATGTACGGTGCCCCCGTGTGGGCTGATCGATTAAGTCGCCGGAACATAGCTCTCCTCAGGCGCCCACAGAGAGCTATGGCCATCCGAACGATCAGGGGGTACTGCACGATTTCGTGCGAGGCGGCCTGCGTGTTGGCCGGGTCCGTGCCGTGGGACCTGGACGCACGAACCCTCGCGTCGCTCTACGAATGGCGCGAGGAGAAGAGAGCCCAGGGCCTGCGGCTGGCCCCGGCTGAAATAAGAAGAAAGAGGGAGATCCTCAATGAGGAGGCCTTAAGAGAGTGGGAGTCCAGGCTGGGCAATCCCATCGCCGGCCAAAGGACCATCGAGGCAGTCCGTCCAATCCTTAGGCAGTGGTTGTCACGAGGTCACGGCTCGCTGACATACCGAATGACTCAGGTTCTCTCGGGGCACGGCAGCTTCGGGAGATACCTGAGTCTGATACCCGGGAGCGAGCCAACCGAAAAGTGCAATCACTGCGACGGCTGCCTCGTGGAGAGGGCGCAACACGCGCTGGAGGAGTGCCCAGCTTGGGCCAATGAGAGAGCCGAGCTTCGGCTGGTCGTTGGCAACGACCTTTCCCTGTCGGCCGTAATCAAAGCGGCCACCGACAGGGAATCGGCATGGCGAGGGTTGGCGGCCTTTTGTGAGGCCGTCATGTCACAAAAAGAAGCGGCGGAACGGGAGCGGCATGTCGCCAATCCCCGCAACCCTCGGCGCCGCCGTGGACAGAGACGGCGCAGGAGAAGGTCTGAGTTCGCGCTGGACTCTCAGCGCGACAATTTCCCCTCCTGACACAGGCTGGGCGGGTGACGTTGAGGGCGTCCCCGTCCAGTGGAGAGTGGAAGGGTCGGCGTGTGTGTGCCCACACGCCGTTCCCCAAGAGAGGTCCTGAGGGGGTTTAAATTCCCCCTCCAAGAGAGGAGGCCTGCCTAAAGGCCAACGCTCGCCGAGCCGTCGGATGTATTCGGATTCCCAGGCTCGGCGAAGGCGAGGAGAGGCAGTGCTGGCACCCCGGTGGTTTTAGTCGGGGCAGGTCCGACACACCGGGGGAAGTGGCCCTCACCACTTCCCCTGACGGTCCGTTAGGGATTTCCACCGGGTTAACAAAAAAAAAAAAAAAAAAAAAAAAGGTGAGGTTAGGTTAGGTTAGGTTAGGTTAGGTTAGGTTAGGTTAGGTTAGGTTGGGGTGCGAAGTTGGTCTCACCTCCTCGTGGTGCACCCTGGGCAACAATAGGCAGCAATGCTTTTCTTTTAGGCATTGCTGGCTATTGGCGAAGAGGACCAACAATTCCTTCTCCCACCTCCCCTTTACCTTGTATTCCCGTCTCGTCTCTCTTATCCCTTCTCAGTTATTACTCCCACTCCTATCCCATCCCCACTTACTCCCGTCTTCCCCAACTCCAGGCCAGATGTGTTAGGTTATTTTGTTAGGGACTTTATGTTAGGTTATGTTAGGATGATGAATGCTCTCTTCTATTTCTATTCCCCCCTTCTTCTTCTTTATGTCTTTATTCTTCTTCTCCCCCCTTTATTCACTTCCCCTTTTCTTCTATTTTCAATCCCTGACGACGAATGGAAATCTGATGTATGTTAAAAGAAAACCATGAAGCAAGCATTGAGTTCAAAAGTATTACCCCAGGAGGGTACCGGCCGCTCCGCGGCCGGAGAATCCCTCCCAGAGCGGGAGCTTCGTTCCCGCTCTGGCAGCCCCTCGTTCTCTGGGGGGGGCAAACCAATGCTTGGCGGTAGGGCCGACCCCCCTACCGCACCGACGACTCAGGCATCCCCAATGGACACTGACTTCAGCATGCGAGTGGCTCGAGTTATATGCGAGCGCTTAGAGGACTCTGACTCCGGTCAGAGTTTTGTGACGGTAGGCTCCACGTCTACGACGGAGCGAAAACGCTCTTATAAGAGCGCGCAGTCTTCTGACTGCGAATCGGAGGGGGAGACACCTGCTAAGACCTTGGTGCTCCCCCAACGTGGCAGAGGTCGCCCCCCAACACATGGGAAACACGTGGGATTGTGGGAGGCGAAGAAAAAGCTCATCGCCGAGCAGAAGGAGGCAGAGGAGCTGCAGGCCCGGCGAGAGCTTCTGGAGACGACACGCAACGCGCGCCCAAGACAGACGTCGCGCCTCTCCGCGACGTCCACTGACGAAGAAGACCAGTCGGCATATGTCAGGGCGGAGAGGGTTCGCAAGAACGTTGGCCTCGTGAAGGACCTCTTCACGAAGTCAAAGAATGTGAAGGGCACGGTCATTCACGAGGGGAAGGTCCTCCTGGATGAAATCTTGGCCGACATGGAGGTGATGAAGTCCTCCACAGTCAATGACGAGCTGAGGAAGCTGAATTCAGAAAACGCTCGTCTGAGGAGTGAGCTCCAGGAGTTGCGGGAGGACTACGCCGCACTCCGAGCCGAAATACGAGGATATAACAGGCAGGGTCTTCTGCTACCTTCCGCCAGAGACCCTGCCCACACGGATGAGACACAGCCCCACGACCTCGCCGAGATCCGCTCGGTACTAAGTGAGGTCGTGGGTACCATGAGGGACATGCAGCGGCGGTACGACGTGCTGGAGGGCAAACTCCTGCGGCCGCCGCTGCAGCATGAGAGGGCGCCTCCCGCGACGAAGAAAGCCGCGCGAAAGGCAAAGCCCAAGCCGGCGGACGACGCCGCAGAAGACGTCCTCACAACGGATGTGGACGCACCGGGGCCCAGCTCCAACCCCAACCCCAAACCCTCCAAAGGCAAGGGGAAGGGGAAGAAGAGCCGCCCCGCTGCAGACCTAGGAGTGACGTCACTGGAGGCACCCCCACCACCTCCAACTTCGACCCAGCCCGCCGCCACCGAGGGCAGCTGGTCAGAGGTGGCGAAGAGGGACAAGACCTCTAAACAGAAGAAATCGGACAGGGGCCCTAGCAAAGCGGCTCCCACCCCCAAGAAGACACCAGCGCGGAAAATCAAGATCCGGCCACCCAAAACGGCCGGAGTGCTTCTGCAGCTGACGCCCCAGGCGACGAAGAGAGGCGTAACCTTCAAGACGACCTTGGAGGAGTCGCGAGGTGAGGTGCACGGTCACCTGATCGGCCTCGGCCTCCGCGACATTGCCTTTAGAGGCACGCTCACCGACGCGCGCATCATTCGCGTGCCTGGCGAGCCCAAGGAGGCAGATAGGAAGGCGGACGCCCTCCTTGAAGTATTGAAGGAGATCCTCCCAGCGGAGGACGTGAAGGTCTCGCGACCTTATAAACGCGCAGACCTGAAAATCACGGGCCTCGACGACTCCGTCACCTGGGAGGATTTTAAAGGCGCAATCGCCATGGTGGGAGGCTGCCCGGAGGAGCAAGTCCGGGCCAGCCAAATAAGAATGACGCGGTTTAGCCTCGGAACAGCCTGGGTAACCTGCCCAGCCACCGCGGCCCAAAACCTGTTGGAGAGAGGGCTAAAGATTGGTTGGGGCAAGCCCCAGATCCGCCTGCTGGAGCCCCGCGTGCTCCGGTGTTACCGGTGCCTGGAACCCGGACACGTGGGACAAGCGTGTAAAGCGACCACGAACCGCAGTGGTCGCTGCTTCAGGTGTGGCCAGCCCGGGCACAAAGCCCAGGGCTGCGAGGCTCAGCCTCGATGTTGTGTCTGTGCTGACGCCGGCAAGCGGGCTGGCCATAGGCTCGGTAGCGCGGCCTGCGCAGCGGCCAAGAGGCCCATCAAGAGGCCTCCGGGCAAAACAAGAGGAGCTCCCGCCACCGCCGACGATATTCCACCGTCGCAGGCGCGCGTGGAGCCCGTGCCAAGAGAGGCTGAGCCAGCAGTGACACCAAAGTCGCTGCTCGGCAGTTTCGCCTCGAGGGGAGCGTTGGGCAACGAGCCTGAGGGGGCCGTTGCCTGACTTACAAGCTCCAGTGGTGTTGTGTGTGCTTCCGCGCACCACTAGGCGTAGGTAGAGGATTTTTTCCTCCCGATTGTGGAGAAGCCCACAGGGCGGATCGCGCGTCAGCCCTCTTGGAGGTCCTCGGTGTGCCCGGGGGCTGGCGTAGACGCGAGTGGAGAAGCACCCCGGGGGTTTTAGTCGGTAAGAGTCCGGCATACCGGGGGAGTGGCCCTCACCACTCCCCTGACGATCCAATGCAGGATTTCCCCCGGGTTAACAAAAAAAAAAAAAAAAGGTTAGGTTAGGTTAGGGTGCGAAGTTGGTCTCACCTCCTCGTGGTGCACCCTGGGCAACAATAGGCAGTAATGTTTTAGGCATTGCTGGCTATTGGCGAAGAGGACCAACAATTCCCTCTCCCACCTTTCCCTTTTCCTCCTTCCTTTCTGGCCCTTTCTCGCTACCTCTTCTCCAAAGAGAAGACGAGTGAGAAGGGCCCTGTTACTCCCGCCCCCACCCAACCCCTCTTACCCCCTACCTTTCCAATCCTTAGTTACTCCCTTGTTCCCATCTCCAGGATTTGCGTGTTAGGTTTTATGTTAGGCTTCTTGTGCTAGGTTATGTTAGGTCGTATGCTCTTTCAATTATATCCCCCCTTCTCTTTCTTCTTTGTTCTTCGTTTTCCCTCCCCCTTTATCCCTTCCCACTTTTATTTGTCTTCGAACTCCAGCGTGATAGGTATAAAAATCTGATGAATGAGAAATCAATGATGAAGAAAGCACTCGGCAAAAAAGTACTACCCCAGGAGGGTACCGGTCGCATTGCGGCCGGAGAATCCCTCCCAGGGCGGGAGCTTCGTTCCCGCTCTGGCAGCCCCTCGTTTTCTGGGGGGGGCAACCCAGTGCTTGGCGGTAGGGCCGATCCCCCTATCGCACCGACGACCCACGCTAACACTACGGACGCCGATATTATGAGTAATAGAGAGCTCCGCGTGTCGTTGGAGCGACTAGACTTGTCTGGGCTCTCTGACGACACGGGGAGCGTGATGTCGTACGACTCCGGCTCGCTGGAGCGAAAGCGCTCCTACCGCTTGTTCCGCTCGGACAGCGAGCCGGAGGTCGATGTCCCTGCCAAGTTCTTGGCGGGCGAAGGAGAAACCAAGCCCACGAGGGCTCGAGGTCGCCCTCCCACGCATGGCCGATACGTCGGCCTGTGGGAAGCCAAAAAACAACTGCTGGTGGAGCAGCAGCTCGAGGAGAACCGGACAGCTCGCCAAGAGCTTGAGGAAACGGCGCGGAGCGCTCGTACTCGCGACAAGCCGCTAGATGCGGCCCCTGTCGATGAGGGTAACTCCGCGTACGCCCAAAAAGCGAGGATTGACCGAGGTGCGGACTTGCTTACCAACTTGGTGGCCAAGTCCAAAAACCTTAAGGGCTCGGTCGTACATGAAGCCAAGGTGACCATAGCGGACATCAAGGAGGCCGCCTATGAGCTCGCCCAAAGTACGGTCACGGAGGAAACTAGAAAGGTCCACGCAGAAAACAACATGCTGCGGACCCGCCTCCGTGACCTCGAAGAGGAATTTGTGGCGTTTCGCCGTGAGATGCGCCACAGGGACAGGCACGGCCCACTGCGCACCCATCCGCCAGCGGGTACGACTGAAACCCCAGAGGAGTCCATGCCCACAGGCCTCTTTGACCTTCGTGCGTCAATAAATGAAGCCGTGGGCATGATAAAAGGAGTACGTGACCGGCTGGGCACTTTGGAGGCTCGCCTCCTGCGCCCTCCGCTCAAAGCCGACGGAGCGTCCTCGGCGGCGAAGACAGCCGCGCGAAAGACCAAAAGGTCCAAGCCGGCTGCCAGCGCCGCCGAGGATGCCCCGAGTGGCATCGATGAAGAACTTGGGCTTGGCTCCTCAACGGTCCTCCCCCCCCTTAGAACTCCCAAGGGTAAGGGGAAGGGCAAAAAGAGTCGGCCACCTGTTCCCCCTGCTGTAGACACGCCTGCTGAGGAACTGCCCTCTTCTCTCCCACCTCCAACATCGTCCCAGGCTCCGGACACGGAGCGACCCTGGACAGAGATAGGGAAGGGGGGTAAGCCAAAGCGGGCTACAAATAAAAAGAAGACTGCCCCTCAACAGCCAAAGCAGCGAGAGGCCGCAAAGGAAAAGAAGAAGAAGGCGAAGCCTCTTGAGATTCGGCCCCCGAAAACCGGAGCCATTATCATGAGGCTGAAGCCCGGAGTGGAGGAGCGCGGAGTGACCTACAGCTCCGTGATGAAGTCGACATCTGGTCAGGTGTTGAGTGCCCTGGCTGCACTGGGTATCGACAACATCGACATACGGGGTACACTCACGGATGCCAGAAAAATCCTGGTGCCCGGGGACCCCGCAGAAGTGGAGAAGAAGGCAGATGCCTTATATGAATCCTTGAAGGGCATCCTCTCAGAGGAGGAAGTGCAGCTGTCGAGACCTGTGAAGTGCGTCAGCCTTCGCGTCTCCGGTCTCATTGACTCCACCACTAAGATGGATGTCCGGGCTGCCTTCAAAATTATGGGCAACTGCCCGGCGACGCATGCCGACCGCATCAGGTCGAGCGAAATAAGGTGGAGCAGATTTGGCCTAGGCACCTGCTGGGTAACTTGCCCAGCCGAAGTCGCCAAAACTGCTATTGATGCGAAGATGAAAATCGGCTGGGTAAGACCCCAGATCAAGATTGTGCCGACCCCCGTGCTCCGGTGCTACAAGTGCCTGGAGCCCGGGCACGTGGGTCAGTGTTGCCAGGCCAAAGTGGACCGCTCTGACCTGTGCCTTCGGTGTGCAGAGCCAGGACACAAATCCATGGACTGCCGGGCTAAGACCCGTTGTGCGGTGTGCGCGGCCGCAGGCTTAGCTGCAGGCCACAGAGTCGGCGGCGAAGCTTGCGCCGCCGCGCGAAGGCCTATACGGGCCAAATGGAGAAAGGGCAACGCCCAGGCCGCCACCGCGGCCGAAAGCGTGTCGCGGGAGGAGTCTCTGCCCATCTTGGAGGCTCCCCAAGGAGTGCCGAGCAGTACTGCCTGAGGGGGCTGCTGTTCGGCTATACTCCAGTGGTGACGTGCGTGTTCCCACGCACCACTTGGCGAAGGGGGGTGGTGATCACTCTTCTATCCCACCTCCCCTATGACTGTGACGTTGCCCTTTGGGCTTATCGCGCGTCGGGCCGCGGTCAGGCCACTGCCACGTTCCCGTAGCCCGGCGTACCATGCGCGTGGAGAGGAACACCCGGTGGTTTTAGCCAGTGAGAGTCTGGCACACCGGGGGGGCGGCCCTTACCGCCCCCCTGACGGCCCATAATGGGTTTCCACCGGGTCAAAAAAAAAAAAAAAAAAAGGTTAGGTTAGGTTAGGTTAGGTTAGGTTAGGTTAGGTTAGGTTAGGTTAGGTTACCCGGCGTCGGGACGTGACGACCCCATCGCCCATCGGTTCGCCGGTGCAGTCAGTCAGCCCTTTCCTCCTCCCACCTTACCTTTTCCTTGTCTCCTGTTTTGTTTCTCTCTCCTTCCAATCTAATCCTTACCTGTCTCGTTGCTCCCCTCCGCTCTCCTTTACCTGAAATCCTTACCCGTCATTTCCTTTCCCCGGAGTGGAGACGTGTCCGGCGTGTACTTACCATACCGTCGGGCAAGTCATCAGTCGTCGTGCTGAGAAGCTCCATCTTCTTCGATTTCGTCTGCTAGGATCACTTGTAATGTTTAGGGTGCTTACCTGTGGATTCTTGTGGTAGGACTCGCTGTTGATGTCTTCTTCGTACGGCGTCTGTTGACAAGCGTCAGGAGCTCGTAATCCGGCCTGCGGCGTCTGTGGTCATGTCTCACGGCTGCAGGTCCGGACCGAGGGTCTTGCCTTCATTGGCCGGGCCGCGAGGAGGACAACCTCTATAAAAAACTACCCCTAATCCCAAGCGGCGGCGCACCGTGAGGGGATGCATGGCTGAAGGGTATGTCAGTCTCTAGTGCGACCCCCGTCAGAGTACCGGCCAACCCTCTGACGGGTTACGTTAGGCTTACCCGGGTACAGGGGGCACTGCCCGGGCGGACGGTTTATTTCCCCCATACTCGTGGGAACAAAATTGAGATGTCACCTAAAACAAACAAAAAACCTAAAACTAAAAAGATGAAGAGTAGGGAGCTGAAGAGTCAGACGGAAAGAGGCGTGCTGGAGCACGAAAGGTCCAGATCTGACGGCGCTGGTAGCAGCGCGAGAGGAAACGTGGACGACTCAGGCGATGAATCTGATCAAAGTCTGATGTCGGTCGCGTCGAGTGCCTCCGGCAGAAAGAGGAGGTACGAAAGTGCTCGCTCCAAAAGCAGCTCGAGCAGCACTTCACCAGAGGGAACCAGATCACTGGAACCCCGTAGAGGCAGAGGCAGGCCGCCCACCACAGGCCAATACGTGGGCTTGGCTCAAGCGAAGGCGGACCTCTTACGTGTAGAAAGGGAGGCTATGGAACTTCAGGTAGAAAAAGAGTTCCTAGAAGAAGCCAGAAGCCTCCCAAAGACAAGATCGTCACGTCTGTCAGAGGCGTCGTCGAATGTAAGCGAGGACCAGACCGCTTACGAGATTGAGGACGTAGTCAAAAAATATACGGGCCTCATCAACAAGGTGGCGGACACGTCAGGCAACCTGAAGGGTACCTACGTGAAGCATCTTAAGCTGGCTTCGAGGGAACTCACCCTTGCCTTCGAAACCATGCATAAGAAGACAGTCACTGGAGAGACGGCAAAGCTCCAATCGGACATTGACAGGTTACGGTCCGAAAATGCAGAGCTGAAAAAACAACTTGATGAGATCAGAGTGGAGATGGCCAGGGGTGCAGCGCGGCGAGAGGAGGTCTTAGTCCCTCCGCCTGCGCCGACTCCAGCGCCCCAGGCAGACAGCATCGAGCGGCAAGTTCTGCTTGCCGTTGGCAAGCTGCTCGATGTGAGGCTGGCTCCATTCAGGAGTCTGCTTCCTCCGGAGCCTCGCTTGAGGCCGCCCCTTGCCTCGGACAAAGCAAGGAGCTGGGACGCCCCTACGCTTCCTGCACTCACGGATCCGGACTGGCCGGAAGGAGAGGTGACCTTCGACAAGGAGTCGTTCCCGGAACTGGGACAGCCCGCCTCCCAAAGGAAAAAGAGGAAGATAGAGAAGGTAGTGAAGAACAAGGCGGGAGAGGGCAGTGAGGATAAGGCAGGGAAGGGGAATACGGCCAAGCCTCAGGGAAAAGGAAGAGAAGAAGAAGAGAGGACAGACGGGGACTGGCAGGTTGCTGGCAAGAATGGGAAAGCCAAGCGCGCTCCCAAAGGCGCTAAGCCCAACCAGCCAGCTCCTAAGAAGAAGAACCCAAAAAAGAAGGGAAAGAAAAAGAAGAGGGGCCAGCCAAATCTCCGTCAGCCAAAGACGACAGCTGTCACCCTCGTTCTGACCGAGGAGTCGCAGAAGGCCGGGCTCTCCTATTCAGACGTGATGAGGAGAGCCAGAACAGAGCTCGATCTGGACAGCCTGGGGATCGAGCATCTCCACGTCCGGAAATCGGTGACAGGGGGGCGAGTCTTGCAGGTGCCGGGGCTTGAGAGCTGCGAGAAAGCGGACGCGCTGGCTGCTGCTCTGAGGAGCAAGTTCGATGACCCTGGCGTCAGAATCAACCGGGCCATCAAAAGAGCGGACGTCAGGGTCACCGGCATAGAGGACTCTGTGACAGAAGAGGAGGTGGTCGCGGCGATAGCCAAGGCCGGTGACTGCCACGTCGACGAGATAAGAGTGGGGGTGATCCGGCAGAGTGTGAACGGCATGGGGGCGCTCTGGCTCAGTTGCCCAGTAGCAGCAGCCAAGCAAGTGACGGACGGTCGTAAGGTCGTAGTGGGATGGGGAGCGGTGCAGGTCAGGCTCCTACAACCGAGGGTCCTGCGCTGTTTCAGGTGCCTCGAGCCTGGCCACGTCAGGGCCCGGTGCACCGCTGAAGTGGATAGGGGCAGCCAATGCTTCAGCTGTGGTCAGCTGGGGCACATAGCGCGGGAGTGCACGCAAAAACCGTATTGCACGGTATGTGCTCTCGCGAACAAGCCGGCTGACCACAAAGTCGGGGGCAAAGGCTGTGCTGCGGCCTTCAAGCCCACTAAGAAGAGGGGAAGCGGAACTGCTGCTACTGGGGAAAACCCCCCGACTCAGCCGCAGACTGGTCAACCGGCGCCAGAACTGGTGCCGAACGACGTGCCCACTCCGATGACCACTAATGGATAGGTCTCGCCTCAAATTCATCCAGGCGAACCTGAACCACTGCACCAGAGCTCAGAACCTCCTCTCGCAGAGCATGGTGCAGTGGGGCATCGGAGTGGGCCTCATCGCCGAGCCGTACTACGTCCCCCCGAACAGCCTCGACTGTGTGGGGGACCGATTGGACTCGGCGATGATAGTGAGGAAACCAAACTTGGGCGTCCCCTCTTTTAGGAGTGTGGAGAGGGGCGATGGATACGTAGCCGCCCTGCTAGGCGAGATAACTGTGGTCTCGGTCTACATTTCCCCCAGTAAGACCCAGGCCCAGTTCGAGGGGTTCCTCGTCCGGCTGGGCGCGCTCATCGGACGGTCACATCCTCGTCCCGTGCTGTTGGGCGGGGACTTCAACGCCAAGTCGCCTGCTTGGGGGAGCAGGACGACCAACGCACGGGGCGAGAGACTTAATGAGTGGGCAATCGAAATGGGCCTCTGCGTCCTGAACCGCGGGTCGGAGGACACGTGTGTCAGGAGGAACGGAGGCTCCATCATAGACTTGACTTTCGCGAGTCCTTCTCTGACGGATCGTGTGCACAGGTGGGGGGTCAAGGTCAATGAGGAGACGCTCTCGGATCACAGGTATATCCGGTTCGAGGTCTCCGCCTGGCGTTCGGAAGGGGCATTTACTACCCGAGCCCCGAACGAAGTCTATCCTAGGTGGAGCCTCAGGAGTCTGGATCCGGAGATGCTGGAGGAGGCGGCCATTGTGCAGTCGTGGCTGCCCGTGCCAGGGGGTGAAGTGAGTGTGGAAGAAGAGGCGGACTGGCTGCGGGTGGCCATGACGCATATTTGCGACGCCTCCATGACGAGGGTGAGAGAGCGTCCCTCCCCCAGACGTCGGGTGTACTGGTGGAACGACGAGATAGCTCAGCTGCGAAGCGAGTGTGTCTCGTCGAGACGCCGGTACACTCGTTATCGTCGGAGAAGACGGCGCGATCAGTCAGAGGAGAACCGCCTATACGGCCTCTACAGGGACAAAAAGACGGCGATGCAGATGGCAATCGCGCGGTCTATTGACGAGGCGAGACAGGAGTTTCTGGAGCAGCTGGACGGGGATCCGTGGGGGAGGCCGTATAAGTTAGTGCGCGACAAAATGCGCCCATATGCCCCCCCGGAGACCCAAACTCTCCAACCCGCCAAAGTGGAGGAGATTGTTGGGGCCCTCTTCCCTAGAAGAGGTGACTACCAACCTCCGTTACCGATCCCAGGAGAGGAAGACCTTGAGCCTCCCCCACCAGTCACCCGAGAAGAGCTGAAGAGGGTGATAGAGAGGCTCAAGGCCAAGAAAGCGGCCCCTGGACTCGACGGAGTCCATGGCAAGATCTGGGCCATGACTTTCGACGCCCTGGAACCGCGACTCAGGAGGACGTTCGACGCCTGTCTAGCGCGAGCCACCATTCCGCGCAGGTGGAAGACAGGCCGACTTGTCCTCCTGCGGAAGCCAGGGCGCACGGACGAGACACCCTCGTCCTTCAGGCCCATTGTCCTGTTGGACGAGGTCAACAAAATGTTTGAGCGGGTGATTGTTGACCGCATCACCGCTCACCTGGAGGGGACAGGCCCGGACCTGGCGGAAAACCAATTCGGCTTCCGCCGCAATCGCTCTACCATCTCTGCGATTATGAGGGTCCGGGCCAAAGCGCAGGAAACGGTTTCCCGGGGAGGGGTTGCCTTGGCGGTATCTCTTGACATCGCCAATGCGTTCAACTCCCTCCCCTGGGAATGCATACATGAGGCGCTCAGGTATCACCGGTTGCCAGGGTACATCCGCCGCGTGATAGCAGCGTACCTCTCGGAGAGAAGCATCGTCTACCCCGGGAGGAATGAGTGGGGGAAGCATGAGATGACGTGCGGTGTTCCACAGGGGTCCGTCCTTGGCCCGCTCCTGTGGAACATCGGCTACGACTTCGTCCTCAGGGGCGCTAATCTCCGAGGGGTGGAAGTCACCTGCTACGCGGATGACACGCTGGTCATGGCAACCGGTGATACATACCGGGACGTGTCAATCCTGGCCACCGCTGCAGTGGCTCAGGTTGTGGGGAGAATAAGGCGGTTGGGGCTAGAAGTAGCGCTCCACAAATCGGAGGCCATCTATTTTCATGGCCCCCGAAGAGCGCCTCCCCCTGACTCGCACATCATCGTGAGTGGTGTCCGCATCGGCGTCGAGAGTACCATGAAGTACCTGGGACTGGTCCTCGACAGCCGATGGGACTCTGGGCCCCACTTTGACCTTCTGATGCCCAGAATTCAGAAGGTCCTAGGGGCCCTGAGCAGGATAATGCCCAATGTGGGAGGCCCGAGCGTGGCCTGCAGACTTCTATACACGCAGGTCGTCCGCTCGATGGTGATGTACGGTGCCCCCGTGTGGGCTGATCGACTAAGCCGCCGGAACATAGCTCTCCTCCGTCGCCCACAGAGAGCTATGGCCATCCGAGTGATCAGGGGGTACTGTACGATTTCGTGTGAGGCGGCCTGCGTGCTGGCTGGGTCCGTGCCGTGGGACCTGGACGCACGAACCCTCGCGCAGCTGTACCAGTGGCGTGAGGAGAAGAGAGCCCAGGGCCTGCGGCTGGCCCCGGCAGAAGTAAGAAGAAAGAAAGCACTCCTCAATGAGAGCGCCATAGAAGAGTGGGAGTCCAGGCTGGGCAATTCTAGCGCCGGCCGTTGGACTATCGAGGCAGTCCGTCCAATTCTAAAACAGTGGTTGTCACGCGGTCATGGCTCGCTCACATACCGGATGACACAGGTTCTCTCGGGGCACGGCAGCTTCGGGAGATACCTGTGTCTGACCCCCGGGAGCGAGCCGACGGAAATGTGTAACCACTGTGACGGCTGCCCCGTGGAGAGAGCGCAACACGCGCTGGAGGAGTGCCCAGCTTGGGCCAATGAGAGAGCCGAGCTTCGGCAGGTCGTCGGCGGCGACCTTTCCCTGCCGGCCGTAATCAAAGCGGCCGTCGACAGGGAATCGGCATGGCGAGGGTTGGCGGCCTTTTGTGAGGCCGTCATTAGCAAAAAAGAAGCGGCGGAACGGGAGCGGCATGTCGCCAATCCCCGCAACCCTCGGCGCCGCCGTGGAGAGAGACGGCGCAGGAGAAGGACTGAGTTCGCGCTGGACTCTCAGCGCGACAATTTCCCCTCCTGACACAGGCTGGGCGGGTGACGTTGAGGGCGTCCCCGTCCAGTGGAGAGTGGAAGGGTCGGCGTGTGTGTGCCCACATGCCGTTCCCCAAGAGAGGTCCTGAGGGGGTTTAAATTCCCCCTCCAAGAGAGGAGGCCTGCCCGAAGGCCAACGCTCGCCGAGTCGTCGGAAGTATCCGGATTCCCAGGCTCGGCGAAGGCGAGGAGAGGCAGTGCTGGCACCCCGGTGGTTTTAGTCGGGGCAGGTCCGACACACCGGGGGAAGTGGCCCTCACCACTTCCCCTGACGGTCCGTTAGGGATTTCCACCGGGTTAACAAAAAAAAAAAAAAAAAGGTTAGGTTAGGTTAGGTTAGGTTAGGTTAGGTTAGGTTAGGTTAGGTTAGGTTAGGTTAGGTTAGGTTAGGTTAGGTTAGGTTAGGTTAGGTTAGGTTAGGTTAGGTTAGGTTAGGTTAGGTTAGGTTAGGTTAGGTTAGGTTAGGTTAGGTTAGGTTAGGTTAGGTTAGGTTAGGTTAGGTTAGGTTAGGTTAGGTTAGGTTAGGTTAGGTTAGGTTAGGTTAGGTTAGGTTAGGTTAGGTTAGGTTAGGTTAGGTTAGGTTAGGTTAGGTTAGGTTAGGTTTTTTTTTTTTTTTTTTTTTTTTTTTTTTTTTTTTTTTTTTTTTTTTTTTTCTCCTAGTCCCCTCAATATCCCGTTGCTGTGAGGTAATGCAACGTTATTGTCTCCCTCCATTACATTCCCCCTTTTCTATTATTTGTTTTCTATTTTTAACAATTTCTTTTTATTTCTTAACTTAATTATTTCTATAATTTATTTCTATTACTTATTACATTTGTTCCCTAATTTGTTTGCTCTTCTCATTAACAATCCCTGATTATTGCTTAACTATTTCTTACATATTTGTTCCCTTATCTCTGTTTCCGATTTTCTTGACTCTATACAATTCTGCCTTAATTTGTTCTCCCTTTCTCTATATCTGCTTCCTTAATACATTTATTCCCTATTTTATTATTTTTCGTGTTTACAATTTCTTAACTATTACATTTAACCTATTATTTCTAATATAGTTCTTTCATTATCTCTATTCCGATTTACTTATCTCTAGTGTTTACAATTTCTTAACTATTACATTTAAACAGTTATTTCTAATATAGTTTTTTCTTTATCTCTATCTACTTATCTCTATACAATTATTCCTTAGTCTATTCTTAATTTATTTTCTATTTCCTTATTGTCCCCCTCTTAATTTATTTTATTTTACCTTACTTTTACATACTTATTTTGCCTCCATTACTATATCTTAACTAGACATCCCTTCTCTTTCTGCTTTTGATCTCTACCAATACAACTTTTAGTCTATAGCTTCCCTATTTTACATCTTACTTGCTACAATTTCTTTTCCCCTACTGGCTACATTCGTTATTTTCTACTCTTTCTAAATTTCTAATATTACAAATTATTTTGTCGCCCGCCTCTACTTCTTTATCATATCTATAACTCAAATAGTTTATTCTTATCCTAACAGTTTATTCTTATTACAACTTTCACAATTCTTTATTAATTATACAGATACTGTCTAAGCTTATTTACTACTTACTATATATATATATTATAACATTTATTATTCCTGTTTGCGATCAAGATTCGCCGACCCATCCAGAGACCTCCCCCCCGACCAATTCCAAAAGCCCTATCACGTTTTGTTTTGTACCTTTAGCTACTCATATTATTACTACACTATCGTTTTCTTTGCTATTCTCTTATCTAAAACTTATTTTCAACTCAACACATCTTATTGCAGTTGTTAATCTATTTATACGTCTCACACACATAATTGACTGCCCTTCTGGCGATGCCATCCCACCTTCGCCACTCAGGACAGTCTGAGCTGTAAGCCGGATGGTGGCAGTCTCTGGGAGTCTTTTCACGTTCCTGTGCCCTACTACAGTTAATGCATTTAGGGGCACCTTGCCGGTTCGGGCACTGCCGGGTGTCGTGGGATTCACCACAAAAGCCGCAGCTCTCCCTCTCCGCCCGGCAGTCCCCGAACCTGTGCCCGTACCCCATGCACTTGTAGCACTGGAGTACCGGGGATTGGTCCACCGCCAGCACCACCTGGTAGCCGAGGCGTAGCCTTCGGCCCTCCAGGCGGCCCCAAAGCGCCGGACCAACCTCCAGCACCACATGCTGCAGCCCGTCTCTACGCCCCCTGATTCTCCGAACAACCCTTATGCTTCTCTGATCTGCAGGGATGCCCTTCAGCAGGTCCTCATTCTGCTTGGCCAGGGCCTCCTGCAACCTGACATCTGTCAGGTCCGGAGTAACCCCGACCAGCCTGATCAGTGGATTTTTAGCTTTGGGGGCCACCACTGTCATGCGACCCATTTCAGTGATGGCCTTTCCAAGCCTGTCTCTGTCCGTTGTGGACGCCAACGAGATGGCGACCCGGCTGTCTCGGCACTTTCTAATGCCGTGCACCCCAATCCCCATCTCGATGACGTCCACTTCCTTTTTAACTTTATCAATGACCTGCTCAGCCGACAACGGGTCCAGGGCCTCCACGAGCAGCGTGTGTCGTGGCGTTGCCACCACGCTGCTATAGGACCTCATGAATCCCGCTGCCGCCCCTGCAGGTCCCTTAATCCGTGAACTTTCCTCTGCCGTCAGTCCCCGGCCCACACTCCCGATCTCCTCCCTCTCCCTCAACTGCCTTCCCTCCTGGCTGGACGACTCCAGCACTTCCCGGATGGGTTCAAGGGCCTGTACAACAGTGTCTTTAGACACCTGTATGTCGCTCCTGGCCTGCCCCACCCGGTCCACCGCCTCCCGAGCAGCCGCTGTCGCCAAGGACGCCTCAGCCTTCAGTTCCGCGATCTCCCCCCTGATGGCGGGGAGATTCGCTACCTCCGTGCTGATTGTCCCCAGCATAACAGCGAGCTCCTCGGACCGCGAGGACATTACCGAGATCGCCCCCTCCAGTGCCCCCAGATCCCCCCCCATGCTTGTCCTTGTCACCCCCTCCAAGATTTCCCCCCCCATTTTTTGCACCTTCTTCCTAATATACTTGACGCTCTCAATCGGCCCGGACAGTTCCGTTTCGAGCCAATCGCGAACGCCATCAATCGCCCTATATAAATTCTTATTTGACTCTAACAGCTCCTGGGTCATTGCGAGTTTCTGATGCAGCTCCGCGATCTCGGCTGCATGAGCTCGCTCCACCCGGAGCAACTCCTCTTTCGCCTTGGCCTTCTCCTCCTCCAGTTCCGCCTTCCTCCGCGACCTGGATTCGGAGACAGCCATAACAACCTCATACATGCCCTGAAGGGACGCCAACACCGCCACCTTACACTCGCGCTTCATGTTCCCAGCCCCCTCCAGGGCCTCCCTGCCCTCAAGGAGCAGTTGGTTGGCCATGGAGGGAGCTAGATCTATGCTCGTTCCGGTCTTCCTCCGGGAAGTACCGGGGAGATAGCTTAATCGATGGTCGCCCACTTTCGGTCCCGGCTGTGGCTCCAGAGCAACAGGCTCCGATCCAAGAACACTGGTCGCCGGTTCCCGCTCTCCCCCATCCGATCCAGAGATCGGAGAGGAGGGCTTTACCTTTGCCTCTCTCTCTATCTTTGCCCTTGATCGAGCAAGCGCCACAGACCCGAGATCTGTAGATTCCGGCTTAATTTGTCTCGACATTTTGTAACAATATATAATAAGTGACAACTAATATTCTATTTCAGGTGGTGACAGCAGGAGGAAAAACAGGATAGGAAGGACTAGCCACTGAGGATGAAGAGGACAACGAGCAACGACCGGACACAAGGAGAAGACTGGAAGAAGACCCAACTCAGGTATGTACACCTACTTAATTTTTAAGAACATTAACTTTCACTAATTTAACAATTTATAATAACATCACCTACTTTTTAGCTCATGCTATTCCCTAAAAGTTTACTATAATACTACTGTACACACAAAATCCCCCATTTAAGTTCCGAAAAAAATTTTTTGGTCAGATTGGTCAAACCCTGGTCAACAGATTACACCGGACAGTTCTTACTATACACCTAAAATCCCCCATTTAAATTTCTAAGGAGTTTTGGTCAGGTTGGTCAATCATTGGTCAGCCGACCAAACTAGACGATAGAGGCAGTCCGGGGCTATCTTTTACAGAAAACCGCAAGTCCCTACGGCCAATAGTCAGGGAGATACGGAATGGCTAAATTTTTGTCAGAAGCAAGAGTTTCACCAAAATGTTTGGCAAAAAGTGTCAGAAAATTCTAGCTCCTTGACTATTGGTCGCAGAAAGGCGTGCGAGGGCTCATTTGACTCGGCTCGGGGAGGCGCTTACGATGCGCTATAGAAAAATTTTTTGATCCCAACTGGTGCGTAAGACCCCCCTTCAATTTATACACGTAACCCCGCAACCGCAACTCGGATAATTGACTCAGGACACAAATAACAAAAATTGGCCAAAAAATGGCAATCCCGCCAAAACCCACAAAATGGGGGTCTCGCGAGAGTGCACACCGTTAGAGTAAGTGCCCCGAAAACCACAAGTCTCTACGACCAGTAGATCCCAAGATAATCAACTTTGAAATTTCGGTGCAAAATCCAATATGGCGGACGAAAAATGAGGATAAATTAAATTTACACTTTTCTCAGGACCTACCTGTCGCAGACCCCTCGAGTTTGGGTTCAAATTAGATGTCTCGAGAAGCTACATATAACAATAAACACACAGCACAGATAAAAACAGTCTAGACACATTAATCATTAAAAAACAGAAAACACAAGGTAAACAAAAACAGAAAAACCCTAATAAAAATTTGAATGTTTCAGGTTCGGCCACGTTTGCAGTGCAGATCGATGCCCAGTGGCCCCGCAGTACTGGATATGCTGTCACGCGCTTTCCGGGACAATACGGTGAAGTAGAATTAAGATGTAAAGTTTAACCTGGACTGTGGTACTAATTTGATATGTCCCTCCTACTTCACAGCAACTTCCTATCTTGGCGATGTTCAGCTGTAATGTTCTCCTCACAACACCCCTTGTAGCGCTTTTGGTAAATGTTCAGTATCACCTTCACAGACCTGTCCTCTGATACAACAATCCGCTGATTGTAGAGGTCTACCAAGTTTGGACGGCGATAACTTTCTTCCTATACAAGTTATGAGGACGGCGAAAACACAGTGATGCTCAGTGAACAGAGAACCAACCTCTGATGAACACGGCAGGACTCCAGCTACAGCGGTTCAGGATCTGGTGGAACACCCAACCACCAAAAAGTGAAGCTAACTTCCAGGATACAGGTGCTGTAGTGATGGCGCTTTTTTACCCTTGTAGAGCACGCGAAGAGTAGTCTTTTGATGATTTTCACTACTCCGAGCTCCTGGTAGTTTCGCAGAAAATTGCACTTTTTACCAAAATTTTTTGAAAAATTTACTAAATTGTTAATAACTCTTTCGACACATGTGCTAGCGAGATGGAACAAATTTTCCCAGATGCGCCACGTCACGCCCGATCCAACAACACCAAGAACACTGTGATCCGACTTGAATTGCCACTTCCACGAATTTTTTATTGCGGAGCGCCTCGGAACCGATCCGTCCGCCACGAGTTTTGGCACGAGACTGGTTAGGTTAGGTTAGGTTAGGTTAGGTTAGGTTAGGTTAGGTTAGGTTAGGTTAGGTTAGGTTAGGTTAGGTTAGGTTAGGTTAGGTTAGGTTAGGTTAGGTTAGGTTAGGTTAGGTTAGGTTAGGTTAGGTTAGGTTAGGTTAGGTTAGGTTAGGTTAGGTTAGGTTAGGTTAGGTTAGGTTAGGTTAGGTTAGGTTAGGTTAGGTTAGGTTAGGTTAGGTTAGGTTAGGTTAGGTTAGGTTAGGTTAGGTTAGGTTAGGTTAGGTTAGGTTAGGTTAGGTTAGGTTAGGTTAGGTTAGGTTAGGTTAGGTTAGGTTAGGTTAGGTTAGGTTAGGTTAGGTTAGGTTAGGTTAGGTTAGGTTAGGTTAGGTTAGGTTAGGTTAGGTTAGGTTAGGTTAGGTTAGGTTAGGTTAGGTTAGGTTAGGTTAGGTTAGGTTAGGTTAGGTTAGGTTAGGTTAGGTTAGGTTAGGTTAGGTTAGGTTAGGTTAGGTTAGGTTAGGTTAGGTTAGGTTAGGTTAGGTTAGGTTAGGTTAGGTTAGGTTAGGTTAGGTTAGGTTAGGTTAGGTTAGGTTAGGTTAGGTTAGGTTAGGTTAGGTTTTTTTTTTTTTTTTTTTTTTTTTTTTTTTTTTTTTTTTTTTTTTTTTTTTTTTTTTTTTTTTTTATTTACCTAGTCCCCTCAATATCCCGTTGCTGTGAGGTAATGCAACGTTATTGTCTCCCTCCATTACATTCCCCCTTATTCTATTATTTGTTTTCTATTTTTAACAATTTCTTTTTATTTCTTAACTTAATTATTTCTATAATTTATTTCTATTACTTATTACATTTGTTCCCTAATTTGTTTGCTCTTCTCATTATCAATCCCTGATTATTGCTTAACTATTTCTTACATATTTGTTCCCTTATCTCTGTTTCCGATTTTCTTGACTCTACACAATTCTGCCTTAATTTGTTCTCCCTTTCTCTATATCTGCTTCCTTAATACATTTATTCCTTATTTTATTATTTTTCGTGTTTACAATTTCTTAACTATTACATTTAACCTATCATTTCTAATATAGTTCTTTCTTTATCTCTATTCCGATTTACTTATCTCTAGTGTTTACAATTTCTTAACTATTACATTTAAACAGTTATTTCTAATATAGTTGTTTCTTTATCTCTATCTACTTATCTCTATACAATTATTCCTTAGTCTATTCTTAATTTATTTTCTATTTCCTTATTGTCCCCCTCTTAATTTATTTTATTTTACCTTACTTTTACATACTTATTTTGCCTCCATTACTATATCTTAACTAGACATCCCTTCTCTTTCTGCTTTTGATCTCTACCAATACAACTTTTAGTCTATAGCTTCCCTATTTTACATCTTACTTGCTACGATTTCTTTTCCCCTACTGGCTACATTCGTTATTTTCTACTCTTTCTATTTCTAATATTACAAATTATTTTGTCGCCCGCCTCTACTTCTTTATCATATCTATAACTCAAATAGTTTATTCTTATCCTAACAGTTTATTCTTATTACAACTTTCACAATTCTTTATTAATTATACAGATACTGTCTAAGCTTATTTACTACTTACTATATATATATATATTATAACATTTATTATTCCTGTTTGCGATCAAGATTCGCCGACCCATCCAGAGACCTCCCCCCCGACCAATTCCAAAAGCCCTATCACGTTTTGTTTTGTACCTTTAGCTACTCATATTATTACTACACTATCGTTTTCTTTGCTATTCTCTTATCTAAAACTTATTTTTAAATCAACACATCTTATTGCAGTTATTAATCTATTTATACGTCTCACACACATAATTGACTGCCCTTCTGGCGATGCCATCCCACCTTCGCCACTCAGGACAGTCTGAGCTGTAAGCCGGATGGTGGCAGTCTCTGGGAGTCTTTTCACGTTCCTGTGCCCTACTACAGTTAATGCATTTAGGGGCACCATGCCGGTTCGGGCACTGCCGGGTGTCGTGGGATTCACCACAAAAGCCGCAGCTCTCCATCTCCGCCCGGCAGTCCCCGAACCTGTGCCCGTACCCCATGCACTTGTAGCACTGGAGTACCGGGGATTGGTCCACCGCCAGCACCACCTGGTAGCCGAGGCGTAGCCTTCGGCCCTCCAGGCGGCCCCATAGCGCCGGACCAACCTCCAGCACCACATGCTGCAGCCCGTCTCTACGCCCCCTGATTCTCCGCACAACCCTTATGCTTCTCTGATCTGCAGGGATGCCCTTCAGCAGGTCCTCATTCTGCTTGGCCAGGGCCTCCTGCAACCTGACATCTGTCAGGTCCGGAGTAACCCCGACCAGCCTGATCAGTGGATTTTTAGCTTTGGGGGCCACCACTGTCATGCGACCCATTTCAGTGATGGCCTTCCCAAGCCTGTCTCTGTCCGTTGTGGACGCCAACGAGATGGCGACCCGGCTGTCTCGGCACTTTCTAATGCCGTGCACCCCAATCCCCATCTCGATGACGTCCACTTCCTTTTTAACTTTATCAATGACCTGCTCAGCCGACAACGGGTCCAGGGCCTCCACGAGCAGCGTGTGTCGTGGCGTAGCCACCACGCTGCTGTAGGACCTCCCGAACCTCGTCGCCGCCTGTGCAGGTCCTTGAGTCCACATCTTCTCCTCCATCATCGGTCCTCGACCTACCCCCTCCGTCATCCCCACATCGCCCAATCCCCCCCCCTCCCGGCGGAGCGACTCCAGCGCCGTCCGGATGGGTCCGAGGGCCTGCACAACGGTATCCTCAGTCGACCGAATGTCCTGCCTGGCCTCTCGAACCCTATCTCCCGCAGCCCGAGCAGCCGCTGTCGCCGAAGCAGCCTCCGCCCTCAACTCAGCGATCTCCCCCCTAATCCCCTCGAGCGAGGAAGCAATCGCCGCATTAGCGGCATCCTGCTCCCTCCCTCCCGAGCCCTCCGAGACCCCCGCCCTCTCCGCACCCTCCGCCCTCAAGCCCTCGACCCCGTCCCTGATTTGCAATAAAAGCGCCTCAGTTCCGGGATCGATAGCCACGAGAGACGAGGGATCCCGAGAAGATGGAGTAAAATCCCGGGCGAATCGTTGAGGTTCTTCGAGCATTAGTGAGAGATTCGCCACGTCCGCGCGGATAGCCCTCAGCATCTCAGCAAGCTCCTCGGACCGCGAGGACAACCCCGAAACCGCCCCCTCCAGCGCTCCCAAATCCCCCCCCGCACTCGTCCTTGATACTCCCTCTATAATTTCCCCCCTAAGTTTTCCTACCTTTTTCCTTATCTGTTTGATGCTTTCGATTGGCTCAGACAACTCATGTCCGAGCCAATCGCGAACACCATCCACTGCCTTATTTATAACCCTGGTAGATTCGAGTAGCTCCATGGTCTTTGCGTGCTCCTGGCGGAACCTCGCCATTTCAGCCGCATGGGCTCGCTCCACCCGGACCAGCTCTCGAGCCGCCCTTGCCCTCTCCTCCTCCAGGTCCACCTTACTCCGCGACCTGGAGTCGGAGATGGACAGAACAACCTCGTACATCTCCTGGAGGGCCGTCAGCACCACCGCCTTAGACTCGCGCTTCATATTCCCAGCACCCTCCAGGGCCTCCTTGGCCTCCAAGAGCAATTCATTGGCCCTGACAGATGCTAGGTCCATTACTACTCCAATCCTCTTCCGGAGAGTGCCAGGGAGACGACTTTTGCGTCGGCTATCTCGGCTGCTGGCATTCGACCCCGACTCCCCCTCCTCAGAGGGCGGAGCTGGGCGAAGCAATCCAGCCGGATCTTGTTCCCCGGCAGTCTCCACAGATCCCGACAGTGGCGAAGCCGACTCCACCACAACACAAATATCTTCGAGGGGCCGTTGTTCTCCGGGCGGAGCCCACCCTGCGGCCGATCCCGGCTGCGGCTCAGGAGCTACTGGGTCCGATCCTGGAGCAGGAGCGCTCTCCTTCTCAATACTCCGCTTCGCCGGTCCTGACTCCCCCTCAGGCGACCTGCTTCTAACTCTAGGCAGAGGGGGGAGCCCTCTCGCCTTCCTCCTCCCCCGCGCCTCAGCAAGCTCCTTGGCCACAAATTC
This sequence comes from Automeris io, assembly GCA_036320925.1. Classification (NCBI taxonomy): domain Eukaryota; kingdom Metazoa; phylum Arthropoda; class Insecta; order Lepidoptera; family Saturniidae; genus Automeris; species Automeris io. The sequence goes on from JAUDJH010000009.1 coordinate 18,331,863, forward strand.
TGCCGACTTAGCTTGAACCTTAAACGGTCTCGACATTTTTAAGAAATAGTACTAGTGACAATAGGAACTTTTCTAATTTTTTGTTTCAGGAAGCAGCGGTAGGAGGGACAGGACAGGAAGGACTCAGCAAAGGAAGGAGAGGACAACGAGCGATGCCCGGACACAAGGAGAGGATAGAAAGAAATACAGCTCAGGTACGTACAGTTCACTTATCTAAAATCGCTAATACTCACTTTAAAAATCTAGCCATATCTCCTATCAATAAAAATTTACTGTTCAAATTGTTACTCCCCTCAGGTATAAAATCCCTTACAAAACAGAAATTTTAAAATTGGTCAGGTTGGTCAGCCCGCGGTCATCAAACCTAGTGAGGTCATAGGGCTAGCGCAGGGCTACAATTTACAGAAAAGCCCATGTCTCTAGGACCAATAGTCAAGGAGATATCCAATGGCTAACTTTTTGTCAAGAACAAGAATTTCACCAAAATGTTTGGCAAAAAGTGTCAGAAAATTCTAGCTCCTTGACTATTGGTCGCAGAAAAACGTGCGAGGGCTCATTCGACTCGTCTCAGGGAGGCGCTTACGATGCGCTATAGAAAAATTTTTTGAGCCCAACTGGTGCGTAAGACCCCCCTTCAATTTGCCCAAGTGACCCCGCGACCGCGACTCGAATAGCCCGCTTAGAACGCAAATAACAAAATTTGGCCAAAAAATGGCAATTTCGCTAAAACCCACGAAATGTGGGTCTTGCGAGAGCGCACGTGTTAGCAATAAGTATCCCGGAAACCCCAAGCCTCTACGACCAGCGGATCCCAAGATATTCCACTTTGAATTTTATGTGCAAAGTCCAATATGGCGGACAAAAATGAGGACAAAATTAAATTTATTCTTTTCTCAGGACCCACCGATCGCAGACCCCTCGAGTTTGGGTTCAAACTAACTGTCTCGAGAAGCTACACATGACAATAGACACTTAATGTACATAAAAACAGACCAGACACAGTTATAATACAAAAACAGAAATAACAAGGTAACCGGAAACAGAAAAACACCCATAAAATTTTAAATATTTTAGGTCCGGCCACGTTGGCAGTGCAGATCGATGTTCCGTCGCTCCGCGGTGCTGATTATGCTGTCACGCTCTTTCCAGGACAATACCGCGAAGTAGAAATGAGATGTAAATTTAAGATTGGAACACAGTGTTAATTTAATATGTCCCCCCTACTTCACAGCAACCTTCGATCTCGGCGATATTCAGCCATAATATACTCCATACATTACTCCTCACAACGCTTGTGGTAAATTTTCGATATCGCCTTAGTAGACCTATCCCCTGATACAGCAAACCGCTGTTTATAGGGGTCTACCAACTTTGGTCAGCGATAACTTTCTTCCTATGCAACTTATGAAGACGGCGAAAACACAGTGATGCTCAGTGCACAATAGACCAACCTCTCGTTAATACGGCAAGACTCCAACTTCAGCGGTTCAGGATCTGGTGGAACACCCAACCACCAAAAAGTGAAGTTAACTTCCAAGATACAGGTGCTGGAGTGACGGCGCTTTTTGGCCCTTGTAGAGCTCCCGAAGAGTAGTCTCCTGGTAATTTCAGCTACTTCAGGCTCCTGATACTTTCACAGAAAATTACACTTTTCACCAAAAACTTATGAAAAATTGACTAAAATGTCAATAATTCTTCCGACACTTGCACTAACGGGATAAAACAAATTTTCCCAGATGCGCCACGTCACACCCGATCCATTGACACCAAGAACACTGAAATCCGACTTGAGTTGCCACTTCTACGAATTTTTTTACTGCGGAGCGCCTCTGAACCGATCCGTCCGCCACGAGTTTTGGCACGAGACTGGTTAGGTTAGGTTAGGTTAGGTTAGGTTAGGTTAGGTTAGGTTAGGTTAGGTTAGGTTAGGTTAGGTTAGGTTAGGTTGGGGTGCGAAGTTGGTCTCACCTCCTCGTGGTGCACCCTGGGCAACAATAGGCAGTAATGTTTTAGGCATTTCTGGCTATTGGCGAAGAGGACCAACAATTCCCTCTCCCATCTCCCCCTTTACCTTGCATTCCCGTCTCGTTTCTCTCATCCCTCCTCAGTTATTACTCTCACTCCTACCCCATCCCCACTTACTCCCGTGTTCCTCAACTCCTGGATTATTATGTTAGGCTTCTGTGATAGGGTTCTTTCTGTTAGGTTATGTTAGGCGACGTATGTTCCTTGTATTGTATTCCCCCCTTCTTCTTCTTTATGTCTTTTATTCTTCTTCTCCCCCCTTTTATTCACTTCCCCTTTTTTTTCTTCTATCTTCAATCCCTGACGACGTATGAAAATCTGATGAATGTTAAAACAAAAAACATGGAACAAGCATTGAGTCAAAGAATATTACCCCAGGAGGGTACCGGCCGCTCCGCGGCCGGAGAATCCCTCCCAGAGCGGGAGCTTCGTTCCCGCTCTGGCAGCCCCTCGTTCTCTGGGGGGGGCAAACCAATGCTTGGCGGTAGGGCCGACCCCCCTACCGCTCCGACGACCACGGCTACCCACACGGTTTCCGATCTTGCACAACGACGAGAGCTCCGGGTTTCTCTGGAGCGCCTGGAGTTGGATTCGGACGATTCGGCATCCAGCCATAAGTCCTACAGATCCGGCTCGCTGGAGCGAAAGCGGTCATACCGCTCGTTCTGCTCGGACAGCGAGCCGGACATAGACGTACCCGCCAAACTTGCGGCGGTCCCCGAACGGGGAAGAGGTAGGCGCTTCACGACCGGCCAATATGTCGGCTTGCGGGCGGCAAAGAAGGAGTTGCTCGCTGCTGAGAAGGAGGAGGAGCGGCGACGCCAGGAGTTGGACCTCCTTGAAACGGCGCGGAGAGCCCGCCCTCGCCAAACGTCGAGACTCGACGTGGTCGAGGTTGAGGGGACCTCCGTGCACACTCAGAAGGAGGTCATAGAGAGAAACTTCGAGATACTGTCGGAGTGTATCTCGAAGTCCACCAACCTCAAAGGTACGGTGGCTAGGGACATGAAGGCCGCCATGACGGCCATCAAGCAGGCAATGGAGGTCGTGATCTCGGCCACCGTAACGGAAGAGACCCGGAAACTCCACCGGGAGAACAATCGGTTACGGGAGGTCGTGCGCGATCTCCAGGAGGACATGGCCGCCATGCGTGCCGAGTTCCGCCAGGAAAGATACCGGGGCCCCATGCAAACGTACGCATCGGGTGGCCCTGACAAACCCACCCAAGAAGACCACTCCCCCTCCTCCGACATGGATGTCCTCAAACAAACCATGCTCGAGATGGTGGGGGAGATGCGTTCTATAAACGCTAGGCTGGAGGCGACGGAGCGGCGCTCACTGCGTCCTCCGCTGCAATCGGAGAGAGCACCCCGCACGGCGGGATCGACCGCGCGGAAGGCCAAGCCCAAGCCGGCCGCCCCCGTCGAGGGGGACGCCCCCTCCGATATGGATGTGACAGAGCCAGGGCACCACTCGACCCCTGTCCCCCCCAAGCCCGTCAAGGGCAAGGGAAAGGGCAAGGGAAAGAGAAGCGCCCCAGCCCAAAACCCGGATGTGACAGATCCCGAGGCCCCGCTCCCACCTACGACTTCGTCCCAGGACTCCCCCTGGACAGAGGTGGGCAAGAACGGGAGGCCGAAAAGGGACAAACAGAAGAAGGTAGAGAAGACCCCTAAAAAGGCGCCTCCTCCCCCCCAGAAGAAGAAGCGGAAGGCGAAGCGTCGCACGGTTCGGCAGCCCAAAACGGCAGCCGTCGTGCTGACGATAAAGCCGGACGCTGCAGAAAAGGGCGTAAATTTCGCGACCGTCCTTGGTGCCGCCCGTCGCCAGGTCACAACTGTCCTCAGTGACCAAGGCATCAAGGAGGCGCATATGCGAAAGACGCTCACCGAGGCACGCATCCTCGTGATCCCCGGTGAGCCAGAGGAGGCCGGCAGGAAGGCGGACGCTCTAGTCCGCAAATTCCGCGAGATCCTCCCGGCGGACGTAAAGGTTGAACGCCCCTACAAGCGTGTCGACTTAAAATTATCCGGGCTGGATGACTCCGTCACCTCGGCGGAAATCCAGTCCGCGATAAAATGGAAGGCGGGGGTCGACAAGGAGCAAGTCCGGGTCAGCCCCATAAAGTGGACAACGTTCGGCGGTGGTGTGTGTTGGGTAACTTGCCCAGCCCCCGCCGCCGAAACAATTATGAAGAGTGGGCTCCAGGTCGGGCTGGTCTTCGCCCAGATCCAACTGCTGGAGTCCCGCGTGCTCAGATGCTTCCGCTGCTGGGAGCCTGGGCACGTGGGCATGAAGTGTCGGGCCTCCATCAACAGGAGCGCCCAATGTTTTAGGTGTGGGCAGGAGGGGCACAAATCCCAATCCTGCACGGCCCCGAAGGCCCATTGCACGGTGTGCGCCGCCGCGTCCTTACCGGCGGGCCACCGGGCCGGCAGCCCGGCTTGCGCCGCGGCAAAGAGGCCGATTAGGAGGAGGCGATTGGACGCTGGCCAACCTGGCGAGCGCGTCATCGGCGCAGTGGACAGGGAAGAGACCCCAGCGACAGCTCCACCGTCGCTTTTGGGGGCCTTCTCTCAAGGAGCAGCTGGCAGCCAGCCTGAGGGGGCGGCCGCCAGCACTTAATGCTCCAGTGGTGTGTGTGTGCTTCTGCACACCACTAGACGAAGGGGTCGTGGGTAAACTCCGCCCACCACCTCTATATCTTCAGACGACGCCCACAGGGCGAAACGCGCGCCTGGCTGAGGGATGCGACCTATAGCAATATCTGGGCCAGGCGCAAACTGCGAGCGAAGGAAGCACCCCGGGGGTTTTAGTCGGTAGGAGTCCGGCATACCGGGGGAGTGGCCCTCACCACTCCCCTGACGATCCAATGCAGGATTTCCCCCGGGTTAACAAAAAAAAAAAAAAAAAAAAAAAAAAAAAAAAAAAAAAAAAAAAAAAAAAAAAAAAAAAAAAAAAAAAAAAAAAGGTTAGGTTAGGTTAGGTTAGGTTAGGTTAGGTTAGGTTAGGTTAGGTTAGGTTAGGTTAGGTTAGGTTTTCGGCGTCGGGACGTGACGACCCCATCGCCCATCGGTTCGCCGGTGCAGTCAGTCAGCCCCCTCCTCCTCCCACCTTACCTTTCCTTCTTCCTTGCCTGCCCTTTCTCGCTATCTCTTCTCGAATGAGAAGAGGAGTGAGAAGGGCCTCGTTACTCCTTCCCCAGTTAATCCTTACCTTTCTCGTTGCTCCCCTCCGCTCTCCTTTACCTGAAATCCTTACCTTTTGTTTCCTTTCCCCGGAGTAGAGACGTGTCCGGCGTGTACTTACCATACCGTCGGGCAAGTCATCAGTCGTCGTGCTGAGAAGCTCCATCTTCTTCGACTTCATCTGCTAGGATCACCTGTAATGTTAAGGGTGCTTACTTGTTGATTCTTGTGGTAGGATTCGTTGTTGATGTCTTCTTTGTACGGCGTCTGTTGACAAGCGTCAGGAGCTCGTAATCTGGCCTGCGGCGTCTGTGGTCATGTCTCACGGCTGCAGGTCCGGACCGAGGGTCTTGCCTTCATTGGCCGGGCCGCGAGGAGGACAACCTCTATAAAAAACTACCCCTAATCCCAAGCGGCGGCGCACCGCGAGGGGATGCATGGCTGAAGGGTATGTCAGTCTCTAGTGCGACCCCCGTCAGAGTACCGGCCAACCCTCTGACGGGTTACGTTAGGCTTACCCGGGTACAGGGGGCACTGCCCGGGCGGACTGTTTATTTCCCCCATACTCGTGGGAACAAAATAGAATGTCATCCAAACTTAAAAAACAAACAAAAAAGATGAAAGATAGGGAGGTAAACAGTGCGATCGCTAGGGGAAAGCTACAGCATGATAGGGAGTACCGGGACGATCCAACTGTAGGAAGAAGTACGAGGGATGCGGACGACTCAAGCGACGAGTCAGACCAGAGCATGGTGTCGGTCGCATCGAGCGCCTCTGGGCGCAAGAGGAGATATGCGAGTGCGCACTCAGGCAGTGCCTCGAGTGGCGCCTCGAAAGCGGGGTCGGGTGCTTCCGCACCCCGCAGAAGCAGAGGTCGGCCACCCACTACTGGCCAATATGTGGGTTTGGCCAAAGCCAAAGAGGACCTCTTGCGAGTGGAAAGGGAGGCCATGGAACTCCAGGCGGAGAAAGAACTCCTGGAAGAAGCCAGAGGCCTCCCGAGAACAAGGACGACTCGCCTATCTGAGTCGTCATCAGCGGTCGACGAGGAACAGGCCGTGCACGAGGTGGAGGACGTTGTGAGGAAATATACGGGCCTCATAACGAAGGTAGCTGACACGTCGGGCCACCTTAAAGGCACGTACGTCAAATCCCTTAAGCTGGCATCGAAGGAGCTCACCCTTGCCTTCGATGTCATGCGTAAGAGGACAGTTACCAGCGAAACGACGAAGCTCAGATCGGACGTGGAAAAGTTGCGATCCGAGAACATGGAGCTCAGAAAACAGCTCGACGACCTTAGAGCGGAGTTTGCCAAGGGCGCAGCGCGGCGGGGTGAGGCACCAGTCCCTCCGCCAGAGCCGGCTCCAGCACCCCAGGCAGACGTCATCGAGCGGCAAGTTCTGCTTGCCGTCGGAAAAGTGCTTGACGTGAGGCTGGCCCCCTTTAGGAGCCTGCTTCCTCCGGAGCCGCGCTTGAGGCCACCCCTGGCCTCAGACAAGAAGAACTGCCGGGAAGCCCCACGGCCCCCGGCTGCGACGGATCCGGACTGGCCAGAGGTAGAGGAAGGCTTCGAGAGGGAGCGGTCTCCGGAAAAGGAACGCCCCCTCGAGCAGAGGAAGAAGAAGAGAAAGATCGAAAAGGAAGGAGAGGGCAGCAGGGGCAAGGCTAAAGGGGGTAAGAAGCCTGTCGACCCCTGGGAAGGAGATGAGAAAGGCGACGGTGGCAACTGGCAGGAGGTCGGCAAGGGTGGCAAACCTAAGCGCGGCCCAAAAGGCGCTAAGCCCGACCAGCCAGCCGCCAAAAAGAAGCCGAAGAAGAAGGCGAAAAAGAAGGCGAAGAAGAAGCGTCAGCCCCAACTTCGCCCTCCTAAAACGACGGCGGTCACCCTCCTTCTGAGTGAGGACACGCAAAAGGCGGGTCTGTCCTACTCGGAGGTTATGAGGAGGGCCAAGGCGGAACTAGACCTGAACGGGATGGGGATCCCCCATTTAAACGTTCGCAAGTCCGTAACGGGAGGACGTGTCCTGGAGGTGCCGGGCCAAGATAGTGGTGAGAGGGCGAACGCCCTGGCCGAGGCCCTCAAGACCAAATTTGGGGGCGAGGCCGGGGTCATGATTAATCGAGCCATCAAGCGGGCAGACATCAGAGTGTCCGGACTTGATGACTCGATTACGAAGGAGGAAGTGGCCGAGTCACTGGCCGGAATAGGGCAATGTTCCGTCTTGGACATCAGAGTAGGAGAGGTCCGCCACAGCGAGAACGGAGTTGGCGCCATATGGGTCAGCCTTCCGGTTGAGGCGGCCAAAAGGGTGACCGACGGCCGCGAAGTTGTCGTAGGGTGGTCCAGGACGAGAGTGAAGCTCCTGCAGCCTAGGGTCCTGAGATGCTTCAGGTGCCTCGAGCCTGGCCACGTCCGGGCCCGCTGCAGGGCGGAAGTCGACCGAAGCAGCCAGTGCTTCAGCTGTGGCCAACTTGGGCACATAGCTCGCCAGTGCACCGAGAAACCGTACTGCACGGTTTGTGCGCTGGCCAAGAAGCCGGCCAATCATCGGGTGGGGACCAAAGGCTGCGCTGCGGCCGTCAGGCCTATCAAGAAAGTGGGAAGCGGAGCTGCTGCTGCCACCGGGGACTCTCCATCACAGCCGCAGACCGGTCAACCGGCGCACGAGGCAGCGCCGAAAGACGTGACCACTCCGATGACTACCGATGGATAGGTCTCGCCTTAAATTCATCCAGGCGAACCTGAACCACTCCACCAGAGCTCAGAACCTCCTCTCGCAGAGCATGGTGGAGTGGTGCATCGGAGTCGGTCTCGTCGCCGAGCCGTATTTTGTCCCCCCTAACAGCCTTGACTGTGTGGGAGACCTAACGGACTCGGCGATGATTGTGCGGAAGCCTGCAGCAGGTGTCCCCTCTTTTAGGAGTGTGGAGAGGGGCAATGGTTTTGTCGCGGCCCAATTGGGTGAGATAACTGTGGTCTCGGTCTACGTACCCCCCAGTAAGACCCAGGCCCAGTTCGAAAGATTTCTCATCCGGTTAGGGGCGATTGTCAGCCGGACACACCCTCGCCCTGTGCTAATTGGCGGGGATTTTAATGCCAAGTCTCCTGCTTGGGGGAGCAGGGTGACCAACGCACGGGGTGAGAGGTTAAATGAATGGGCAATAGAAGTGGGCCTCTGTGTCCAGAACCGCGGATCATCCGATACGTGTGTTCGAAGACACGGAGGTTCCATCATTGATGTGACCCTCGCGAGTCCCTCTCTGTCGGACCGCGTGCATAGGTGGGAGGTCATGGTTGGCGAAGAGACTCTATCGGACCATAAATATGTCCGCTTCGAGGTCTCCGCCTGGCGATCGTACGGGGCCTTTACCAACCGCGCCCCAAACGAAGAATATCCCAGGTGGAGCCTCCGGAGCTTGGATCCGGAGATGGTGGAGGAAGCCGCGATCGTGCAGTCGTGGCTGCCCGTTCCAGAGGGCGAAGTACGCGCGGAGGAGGAGGCGGACTGGCTGCGGGTGGCCATGACGCGCATCTGTGACGCCTCCATGACCAGAGTCAGAGCGCGCCCCTCCAGACGTCGGGTGTATTGGTGGAACGACGAGATCGCGCAGCTGCGAAGCGAGTGCGTCTCGTCGAGGCGCCGGTACGCCCGATATCGTCGGAGGAGACGCCGCGATCCGACAGAGGAGGACCGCCTTTATGATTTGTACAAGGCCAAGAAGACGGCCATGCAGGTGGCCATCGCAAACTCCATAGAGATGGCCAGGAAGGAGTTTTTGGAGTTGCTAGACGGGGATCCGTGGGGGAGGCCGTATAAGCTCGTGCGCGACAAGCTGCACCCATATGCCCCCCCGGAGACCCAAGCACTCCCGCCACAAAAGGTGGAGGAGATAGTTGGGGCTCTCTTCCCAACAAGAGGTAGCCACCAGCCTCCATTGGTGCACCCGGAAGAGGATGATGCTGAGCCTCCCCCGCCAGTCACTCGGGAGGAGCTGGAGAGAGTGATGGAGAGGCTCAGGTCGAAGAAGGTTGCCCCCGGACTCGACGGCGTCCATGGACGCATATGGGCGTTAACCTTTGACGCCCTGGAGGTTCGCCTGAGAAGGACATTCGACGCCTGCCTGGAGCAGGCTACCATTCCACGAAGGTGGAAGATGGGTCGTCTCGTCCTCCTCAGAAAACCAGGGCGTACAGATGAAACCCCCTCGTCCTTCAGGCCCATTGTCCTGTTGGACGAGATTAACAAGATATTCGAGCGGGTGCTTGCGGACCGCATCACCGCTCACATGGAGAGGGTAGGCCCGGACCTGGCGGATAGTCAATACGGTTTCCGCCGCGGTCGCTCGACCATCCACGCGATCATGCAGGTCCGGGCGAAAGCGCAGGAGACAGTGGCCCGGGGAGGGGTTGCTTTGGCGGTCTCACTCGATATCTCCAACGCGTTCAACACCCTCCCCTGGGAATGCATTCATGAGGCGCTGAAATATCACCGGTTGCCAGGGTACGTCCGCCGCGTGATTGCATCGTACCTCTCGGAGAGGAGCATAGTCTACCCCGGGATGAGGGAGTGGGGTAGGCACGAGGTGACGTGCGGTGTTCCACAGGGGTCAGTCCTTGGCCCGCTCCTGTGGAACATCGGATACGACTACGTCCTGAGGGGTGCCAATCTCCGAGGGGTCGAGGTCGTCTGTTACGCGGACGACACGCTGGTCATGGCAACCGGTGATACGTACCGGAAGTGTCGATCCTGGCCACTGCTGCAGTGGCCCAGGTAGTCAGCCGGATCAGGCGGCTGGGGCTGGAGGTTGCGCTCCATAAGTCGGAGGCCATCCTTTTCCATGGCCCCCGAAGAGCGCCCCCACCCGACGCTCACCTGATTGTGAGTGGTGTCCGCATCGGCGTCGAGGGTACCATGAAGTACCTGGGACTGGTCCTCGACAGCCGATGGGACTTTGGGCCCCATTTTGACCTCCTGTTGCCTAAAGTACAGAAGGTCCTAGGGGCCCTGGGTAGGATAATGCCCAATGTGGGAGGCCCGGGCGTGGCCTGCAGACTCTTATACACGCAGGTCGTCCGCTCAATGGTCATGTACGGTGCCCCCGTGTGGGCTGATCGACTAAGTCGCCGGAACATAGCTCTCCTTAGACGCCCACAGAGAGCTATGGCCATCCGAACGATCAGGGGGTACTGCACGATTTCGTGCGAGGCGGCCTGCGTGTTGGCCGGGTCCGTGCCGTGGGACCTGGACGCACGAACCCTCGCGTCGCTCTACGAATGGCGCGAGGAGAAGAGAGCCCAGGGCCTGCGGCTGGCCCCGGCTGAAATAAGAAGAAAAAGGGAAATCCTAAATGAGGGGGCGTTAAGGGAGTGGGAGTCCAGGCTGGGCAATCCCAGCGCCGGCCAAAGGACCATCGAGGCAGTCCGTCCAATCCTTAGGCAGTGGTTGTCACGAGGTCACGGCTCGCTAACATACCGGATGACTCAGGTTCTCTCGGGGCACGGCAGCTTCGGGAGATACCTGAGTCTGATACCCGGGAGCGAGCCAACCGAAAAGTGCAACCACTGCGACGGCTGCCTCGTGGAGAGAGCGCAACACGCGCTGGAGGAGTGCCCAGCTTGGGCTAATGAGAGAGCCGAGCTTCGGCAGGTCGTCGGTAGCGACCTTTCCCTGCCGGCCGTAGTCCGCGCGGCCGTCGACAGGGAATCGGCATGGCGAGGGTTGGCGGCCTTTTGTGAGGCCGTCATAAGCGCGAAGGAAGCGGCGGAGCGGGAGAGGCATACTGCCAATCCCCGCGACCCTCGGCGAAACCGCCGCAGAACAAGGCGGCTCGGGAGACGGGAGCAATTCGCGCAGGACTCCCAGCGCGAGGCGCTCCCCTCCTGACACAGGCTGGGCGGGTGACGTTGAGGGCGTCCCCGTCCAGTGCAGAGAGGAAGGGTCGGCGCGTGTGTGCCCACACGCCGTTCCCCAAGAGAGGTCCTGAGGGGGTTTAAATTCCCCCTCCAAGAGAGGAGGCCTGCCCAAGGCCAACGCTCGCCGAGCCGTCGGATGTATCCGGATTCCCAGGCTCGGCGAAGGCGAAGAGAGGGCAGTGCTGGCACCCCGGTGGTTTTAGTCGGGGCAGGTCCGACACACCGGGGGAAGTGGCCCTCACCACTTCCCCTGACGGTCCGTTAGGGATTTCCACCGGGTTAACAAAAAAAAAAAAAAAAAAAAAAAAAAAGGTTAGGTTAGGTTAGGTTAGGTTAGGTTAGGTTAGGTTAGGTTAGGTTAGGTTAGGTTAGGTTAGGTTAGGTTAGGTTAGGTTAGGTTAGGTTAGGTTAGGTTAGGTTAGGTTAGGTTAGGTTAGGTTAGGTTAGGTTAGGTTAGGTTAGGTTAGGTTAGGTTAGGTTAGGTTAGGTTAGGTTAGGTTAGGTTAGGTTAGGTTAGGTTAGGTTAGGTTAGGTTAGGTTAGGTTAGGTTAGGTTAGGTTAGGTTAGGTTAGGTTAGGTTAGGTTAGGTTAGGTTAGGTTAGGTTAGGTTAGGTTAGGTTAGGTTAGGTTAGGTTAGGTTAGGTTAGGTTAGGTTAGGTTAGGTTAGGTTAGGTTAGGTTAGGTTAGGTTAGGTTAGGTTAGGTTAGGTTAGGTTAGGTTAGGTTAGGTTAGGTTAGGTTAGGTTAGGTTAGGTTAGGTTAGGTTAGGTTAGGTTAGGTTAGGTTAGGTTAGGTTAGGTTAGGTTAGGTTAGGTTAGGTTAGGTTAGGTTAGGTTAGGTTAGGTTAGGTTAGGTTAGGTTAGGTTAGGTTAGGTTAGGTTAGGTTAGGTTAGGTTAGGTTAGGTTAGGTTAGGTTAGGTTAGGTTAGGTTAGGTTAGGTTAGGTTAGGTTAGGTTAGGTTAGGTTAGGTTAGGTTAGGTTAGGTTAGGTTAGGTTAGGTTAGGTTAGGTTAGGTTAGGTTAGGTTAGGTTAGGTTAGGTTAGGTTAGGTTAGGTTAGGTTAGGTTAGGTTAGGTTAGGTTAGGTTAGGTTAGGTTAGGTTAGGTTAGGTTAGGTTAGGTTAGGTTAGGTTAGGTTAGGTTAGGTTAGGTTAGGTTAGGTTAGGTTAGGTTAGGTTAGGTTAGGTTAGGTTAGGTTAGGTTAGGTTAGGTTAGGTTAGGTTAGGTTAGGTTAGGTTAGGTTAGGTTAGGTTAGGTTAGGTTAGGTTAGGTTAGGTTAGGTTAGGTTAGGTTAGGTTAGGTTAGGTTAGGTTAGGTTAGGTTAGGTTAGGTTAGGTTAGGTTAGGTTAGGTTAGGTTAGGTTAGGTTAGGTTAGGTTAGGTTAGGTTAGGTTAGGTTAGGTTAGGTTAGGTTAGGTTAGGTTAGGTTAGGTTAGGTTAGGTTAGGTTAGGTTAGGTTAGGTTAGGTTAGGTTAGGTTAGGTTAGGTTAGGTTAGGTTAGGTTAGGTTAGGTTAGGTTAGGTTAGGTTAGGTTAGGTTAGGTTAGGTTAGGTTAGGTTAGGTTAGGTTAGGTTAGGTTAGGTTAGGTTAGGTTAGGTTAGGTTAGGTTAGGTTAGGTTAGGTTAGGTTAGGTTAGGTTAGGTTAGGTTAGGTTAGGTTAGGTTAGGTTAGGTTAGGTTAGGTTAGGTTAGGTTAGGTTAGGTTAGGTTAGGTTAGGTTAGGTTAGGTTAGGTTAGGTTAGGTTAGGTTAGGTTAGGTTAGGTTAGGTTAGGTTAGGTTAGGTTAGGTTAGGTTAGGTTAGGTTAGGTTAGGTTAGGTTAGGTTAGGTTAGGTTAGGTTAGGTTAGGTTAGGTTAGGTTAGGTTAGGTTAGGTTAGGTTAGGTTAGGTTAGGTTAGGTTAGGTTAGGTTAGGTTAGGTTAGGTTAGGTTAGGTTAGGTTAGGTTAGGTTAGGTTAGGTTAGGTTAGGTTAGGTTAGGTTAGGTTAGGTTAGGTTAGGTTAGGTTAGGTTAGGTTAGGTTAGGTTAGGTTAGGTTAGGTTAGGTTAGGTTAGGTTAGGTTAGGTTAGGTTAGGTTAGGTTAGGTTAGGTTAGGTTAGGTTAGGTTAGGTTAGGTTAGGTTAGGTTAGGTTAGGTTAGGTTAGGTTAGGTTAGGTTAGGTTAGGTTAGGTTAGGTTAGGTTAGGTTAGGTTAGGTTAGGTTAGGTTAGGTTAGGTTAGGTTAGGTTAGGTTAGGTTAGGTTAGGTTAGGTTAGGTTAGGTTAGGTTAGGTTAGGTTAGGTTAGGTTAGGTTAGGTTAGGTTAGGTTAGGTTAGGTTAGGTTAGGTTAGGTTAGGTTAGGTTAGGTTAGGTTAGGTTAGGTTAGGTTAGGTTAGGTTAGGTTAGGTTAGGTTAGGTTAGGTTAGGTTAGGTTAGGTTAGGTTAGGTTAGGTTAGGTTAGGTTAGGTTAGGTTAGGTTAGGTTAGGTTAGGTTAGGTTAGGTTAGGTTAGGTTAGGTTAGGTTAGGTTAGGTTAGGTTAGGTTAGGTTAGGTTAGGTTAGGTTAGGTTAGGTTAGGTTAGGTTAGGTTAGGTTAGGTTAGGTTAGGTTAGGTTAGGTTAGGTTAGGTTAGGTTAGGTTAGGTTAGGTTAGGTTAGGTTAGGTTAGGTTAGGTTAGGTTAGGTTAGGTTAGGTTAGGTTAGGTTAGGTTAGGTTAGGTTAGGTTAGGTTAGGTTAGGTTAGGTTAGGTTAGGTTAGGTTAGGTTAGGTTAGGTTAGGTTAGGTTAGGTTAGGTTAGGTTAGGTTAGGTTAGGTTAGGTTAGGTTAGGTTAGGTTAGGTTAGGTTAGGTTAGGTTAGGTTGGGGTGCGAAGTTGGTCTCACCTCCTCGTGGTGCACCCTGGGCAACAATAGGCAGCAATGTTTCTTAGGCATTGCTGGCTATTGGCGAAGAGGACCAACAATTCCTTCTCCTACGTCCCTTTTACCTTGTATTCCCGTCTCGTCTCTCTCATCCCTTCCCAGTTATTACTCCCACTCCTACCCCATCCCCACTTACTCCCGTCTTCCCCAACTCCCGGATTATTATGCTAGGTTTATTTGATAGGGTTCTTTGTTAGGTTATGTTAGGCGACGTATGTTTCTTGTATTGTATTCCCCCCTTCTTCTTCTATTACCTTTTATCTTCTTATTTCTTCCCCTTCTATTCTTTTTCTTCTTTTCTTCACTTTCAATCCCTGATGACGAATGGAAATCCGACGAATGTATAAACAAACATGATGCAAGCACCTGGAAAAATAGAACTACCCCAGGAGGGTACCGGTCGCTCCGCGGCCGGAGAATCCCTCCCAGTGCGGGAACTCCGTTCTCGCACTGGCAGCCCCGCGTTTTCTGGGGGGGGCAACCAAGTGCTTGGCGGTAGGGCCGACTCCCCTACCGCACCGACGACCCAGGCATCCATAATGGACACTGATTTTAGCATGCGAGTGGCTCGCGTTATATGCGAGCGCTTGGAAGACTCTGACTCTGGTCAGAGTCTCGTGACGGTAGGCTCCACGTCTACGTTGGAGCGAAAACGCTCTTATAAGAGCGCGCAGTCTTCTGACTGTGACACAGATGGGGAGACACCTGCTAAGACCCTGGTGCTCCCCCAACGTGGCAGAGGTCGCCCCCCAACCCATGGGAAACACGTGGGACTGTGGGAGGCGAAGAAAAAGCTCATCGCCGAGCAGAAGGAGGCAGAGGAGCTGCAGGCCCGGCGAGAGCTTCTGGAGACGGCGCGTAACGCGCGCCCAAGACAGACGTCGCGACTCTCCGCAACGTCCACCGACGAGGAAGGCCAGTCGGCATATGCCAGGGCGGAGAGGGTTCGCAAGAACGTTGGCCTCGTGAAGGACCTCCTCACGAAGTCAAAGAACGTGAAGGGCACGGTCATTCACGAGGGGAAGACCCTCCTGGATGAAATCCTGGCCGACATGGAGGTCATGAAGTCCTCCACAGTGAACGACGAGCTCAGGAAGTTAAACTCCGAAAATACTCGTCTAAGGAGTGAACTGCAGGAGCTGCGAGAGGACTACGCCGCACTCCGCGCAGATATAAGAGAGTACAACAGGCAGGGTCTTCTGCTGCCTCCCGCCAGAGACCCTGCCCACCCAGACGTGACACAGCCCCACGACCTCGCCGAGATCCGCTCGGTGCTAAGCGAGGTCGTGGGCACCATGAGAGACATGCAGCGGCGGTACGACGTGCTGGAGGGCAAGCTCCTGCGACCGCCGCTGCAGCATGAGAGGGCGCCTCCCGTGACGAAGAAAGCCGCGCGAAAGGCGAAGCCCAAGCCGGCGGACGACGCCGCAGAAGACGTCCTCACAACGGACGTGGACGCACCGGGGCCCAGCTCCAACCCCAACCCCAAACCCTCCAAAGGCAAGGGGAAGGGGAAGAAGAGCCGCCCCGCTGCAGACCCAGGAGTGACATCTCTGGAGGCACCCCCACCACCTCCAACCTCAACCCAGCCCGCCGGTACTGAAGGCGACTGGTCAGAGGTGGTGAGGAGGGGCAAGCCCTCCAGACAGAAGAAAGTGGACAGGGGCCCCTCCAAAGCGGCTCCTCCCAAGAAGAAGAGCGCAGCGCAGAAAATCAAGATCCGGCCACCCAAAACGGCCGGAGTGCTGCTGCAGCTGACGCCTCAGGCGACTGAACGAGGCGTATCGTTTAAAACGATCTTGGAGGAGTCGCGTGGGGAGGTACACGGTCACCTGATCGGCCTCGGCCTCCGCGACATTGCCTTTAGAGGCACGCTCACCGACGCGCGCATCATTCGCGTGCCTGGCGAGCCCAAGGAGGCAGATAGGAAGGCGGACGCCCTCCTTGAAGTATTGAAGGAGATCCTCCCAGCGGAGGACGTGAAGGTCTCGCGACCTTATAAACGCGCAGACCTGAAAATCACGGGCCTCGACGACTCCGTCACCTGGGAGGATCTTAAAGGCGCAATCGCCATGGTGGGAGGCTGCCCGGAGGAGCAAGTCCGGGCCAGCCAAATAAGAATGACGCGGTTCAGCCTCGGAACGGCCTGGGTAACTTGCCCAGCCACCGCGGCCCAAAACCTGATTGAAAGAGGGCTAAGGATCGGCTGGGCCAAGCCCCAGATCCGCCTGCTGGAGCCCCGCGTGCTCCGGTGTTACCGTTGCCTGGAACCCGGACACGTGGGGCAATCGTGCAAAGCGACCACAAACAGAAGTGGTCGCTGCTTTAGGTGTGGCCAGCCCGGGCACAAAGCCCAGGGCTGCGAGGCTCAGCCTCGGTGTTGTGTGTGTGCTGACGCCGGCAAGCGGGCTGGCCATCGGCTCGGCAGCGCGGCCTGCGCAGCGGCCAAGAGGCCCATCAAGAGGCCTCCGGGCAAGGTGAGGAAGCCTCCCGCCACCGCCGACGACATTCCACCGTCACAGGCGCGCGTGGAGCCCATGGAGAGGGAGGCCTCGCCAGCAGCGGCACCTAAGTCGCTGCTTGGCAAATTCGCCTCGAGGGGAGCGTCGGGCAACGAGCCTGAGGGGGCCGTTGCCTGACTTACAAGCTCCAGTGGTGTTGTGTGTGCTTCCGCACACCACTAGGTGTCGGTAGAGGATTTTTCCTCCCGAGTGTGGAGAAGCCCACAGGGCGGATCGCGCGTCAGCCCTCTTGGAGGTCCTCGGTGTGCCCGGGGGCTGGCGTAGACGCGAGTGGAGAAGCACCCCGGGGGTTTTAGTCGGTAAGAGTCCGGCATACCGGGGGAGTGGCCCTCACCACTCCCCTGACGATCCAATGCAGGATTTCCCCCGGGTTAACAAAAAAAAAAAAAAAAAAAAAAAAGGTTAGGTTAGGTTAGGTTAGGTTAGGTTAGGTTAGGTTAGGTTAGGTTAGGTTAGGTTAGGTTAGGTTAGGTTAGGTTAGGTTAGGTTAGGTTAGGTTAGGTTAGGTTAGGTTAGGTTAGGTTAGGTTAGGTTAGGTTAGGTTAGGTTAGGTTAGGTTAGGTTAGGTTAGGTTAGGTTAGGTTAGGTTAGGTTAGGTTAGGTTAGGTTAGGTTAGGTTAGGTTAGGTTAGGTTAGGTTAGGTTAGGTTAGGTTAGGTTAGGTTAGGTTAGGTTAGGTTAGGTTAGGTTAGGTTAGGTTAGGTTAGGTTAGGTTAGGTTAGGTTAGGTTAGGTTAGGTTAGGTTAGGTTAGGTTAGGTTAGGTTAGGTTAGGTTAGGTTAGGTTAGGTTAGGTTAGGTTAGGTTAGGTTAGGTTAGGTTAGGTTAGGTTAGGTTAGGTTAGGTTAGGTTAGGTTAGGTTAGGTTAGGTTAGGTTAGGTTAGGTTAGGTTAGGTTAGGTTAGGTTAGGTTAGGTTAGGTTAGGTTAGGTTAGGTTAGGTTAGGTTAGGTTAGGTTAGGTTAGGTTAGGTTAGGTTAGGTTAGGTTAGGTTAGGTTAGGTTAGGTTAGGTTAGGTTAGGTTAGGTTAGGTTAGGTTAGGTTAGGTTAGGTTAGGTTAGGTTAGGTTAGGTTAGGTTAGGTTAGGTTAGGTTAGGTTAGGTTAGGTTAGGTTAGGTTAGGTTAGGTTAGGTTAGGTTAGGTTAGGTTAGGTTAGGTTAGGTTAGGTTAGGTTAGGTTAGGTTAGGTTAGGTTAGGTTAGGTTAGGTTAGGTTAGGTTAGGTTAGGTTAGGTTAGGTTAGGTTAGGTTAGGTTGGGGTGCGAAGTTGGTCTCACCTCCTCGTGGTGCACCCTGGGCAACAATAGGCAGCAATGTTTTTCTTTTTAGGCATTGCTGGCTATTGGCGAAGAGGACCAACAATTCCTTCTCCCATCACCCCCTTTACCTTGTATTCCCGTCTCGTCTCTTTCATCCCTTCTCAGTTATTACTCCCACTCCTATCCCATCCCCACTTACTCCCGTCTTCCCCAACTCCAGGCCAGTTGTGTTAGGTTTATCTGTTAGGGACTTTATGTTAGGTAATGTTAGGACGACGAATGCTTTTCTCTATCTCTATTCCCCCCTTCTTCTACTTTATATCTTTATTCTTCTTCTCCCCCCTTTTATGTTCCCCCCTCTTTTCTTTACTTTCAACCCCAGAAGATGTACGAAAATCTGATGAATGCTACAACGACCATGATGCAAGCACAAGGACCAATCGAATTACCCCAGGAGGGTACCGGCCGCTCCGCGGCCGGAGAATCCCTCCCAGTGCGGGAACTCCGTTCTCGCACTGGCAGCCCCGCGTTCTCTGGGGGGGGCAACCAAGTGCTTGGCGGTAGGGCCGACCCCCCTACCGCACCGACGACCCACGCTTTGAACACGGACTCAGCTTGCTTGAGAAAGGTTTCTGTTCGTTTAGAACGAATGGAGGACTCCGACTCCGGTCGGAGCCTCGTGACGGTGGCTTCCGGCGCATCATCTGACCGGAAGCGCACCTATTTGAGTGCGCAGTCGAGCGACTGCGAATCTGAGGGGGAGCTGCCTGCCAAGACCTTGGCGCTCCCCCAAAGAGGACGAGGACGCCCCCCTACCCACGGCCGCCAAGTGGGTATGTGGGAGGCAAGGAAAAAGCTCCTCGCGGAGCAGAAGGAGGAAGAGGACCGCCTTGCGGCAAAGGAGCTCCTCGCAACGGCGCGGAGCGCACGTCCCCGCCTCACGTCGCGGCTTTCCGGCATGACCTCTGAGGAGGAGGACTCGTCGGCGTACGCCCTCCGAGAGAGGATAGGCCGGAACTTAGAACAGTTGAATCAATCTGTCCTAAAATCCGGCAACATCAAAGGGACTGTCATTAGGGATGCGAAGACCTACATGGCAGAAATAAAAACTGACGTAGAGGAGCTCGTAGCGTCCCGTGTCTCAGACGAGGTTCGAAAAGTTCACAACGAGAACTCTCGTCTTCGAGCCGACCTACGAGACCTCAGAGAGGAGCTCGCCGCCATGCGCGCCAGAGAGCGAAAGCTGTGCGAGCGATTGGGCATAAGCCCATATGATTTGGATGAGGCACCCCTGCCCACTCCTGTCGGCGAGACTCACAACTCGCTGCTCCAGGAGCTGGGCAGGATGATGGACCAGCGGTTCGAGGCGTATGAGCGCAAGCAGCTCCGCCCGCCGCTGGCCCATGAGGAGAAGGCGTCCTACGCGGCGAAGTCTGCCGCGCGGAAGCCCCGGCCGAAGCCGGCCGGCGGCGCCGCTGAGGACGCCACAAACCCGGACGTGACCGGGCCAGGGCGGAGCTCTCACCCCGACCCCAAACCCTCCAAGGGCAAGGGCAAGGGGAAGAAGACCCGCCCTGCGCCCACCCTTGATTTGGACTCGGCGGCGGAATTCCCGCCCCTCGCAGATCCTCAAGCCGCCGGCACAAGCGCCGATGACTGGCAACGAGTGGGCAAGGACGGGAAAGCCGTCCGCCCTAAGAAGAAGAGGGCCCCCCCAAAGGAGGCCCCTAAGGCCAAGGAGAAGCCGCGTAAGCGGCGCCGCGCCCGGCAGCCGAAGACCGCTGTGGTCTCATTCAAGCTGCTGCCGGGTGCGAAGGAGCGAGGGACCACCCTTGAGGGGGTTCTAAGAGCCGCTCGGTCCCAAATGGGTACGGCGATGTTTGACGTGGGTGCCAAGGATGCATATCTCCGCGGCACCCTGACCGACGCCCGAGTGATCCACATTCCGGGCCCCCACGAGGAGGCCCAGAAGAAGGCAGACCGTCTTTGTGATCTGCTTAAGGCCGTCCTCCCAGCGACGGACGTCAAGGTGACCCGGCCCGTGAAGTGCGTGAGCCTTCGCGTGTCGGGCCTGGACGACTCCATCACGAAGGAGGACGTGTTTTACGCCATAAAGGCGGTCTGCCAACTGACGGACGGGCAGGCTCATCTGGCCGAGCACATAAAGGCCAGCGAAGTCCGCTTCGGTACCTTCGGGTTAGGGGTATGCTGGGTCACTTGCCCAGTCGAGGTCGCCAACCTGGCGATGGAACGAGGCGTAATGGTCAACGGCTGGGCACAAGCCCAGCTCCGCCTAATGGAGCCTCGCGTGCTCCGGTGTTTCCGCTGTCTGGAACCCGGGCACGTGAGCCAAAAGTGTAAGTCCAATATTGACCGAAGCGGACTTTGCCACCGCTGTGCTAAGCCGGGCCACAAGGCCCAAGAGTGCGACGGGCGGGCCTATTGTCTTGTCTGCGCCGCAGCGGGCAAACCTGCCGGCCATCGCGTCGGCAACCCTGCGTGCGCGGCCGCCAAGAAGCCCGTCCGCAAACGGAGAGGGGGCGTCTATCACAGAGACGCCCCAGATGCCGCCCCCGCGGCAATGGAGACACAGGAACAGTCTCTGATTGCCCCTGTGCCGCGGGAGGAAAACCTTGCTTCGGCTCCGCCGAACTTCTTGCAAGGTTCTTCCTTAGGAGTGCCGGGCAGTCTGGCTGAGGGGCCAGCTGCTTAGGCTATACTCCCGTGGTGTTGTGTGTGGTCCCACACACCACAAGGCGGTGGGGAGGCGACCATCTGCCTCCCCTACATTCACGGTGAGCCCGTAAAGGGGCGACGCGCAGGGCCGGGCTCTGGGAAGGCGAGTAGCCATGCCCCTCGGCCCTAGAGCGCTTGACGGACCACCCCGGGGGTTTTAGTCGGTAAAAGTCCGGCATACCGGGGGGTGGCCCTCACCACTCCCTGACGATCCATGAGGATTTCCCCCGGGTAACAAAAAAAAAAAAAAAAAAAAAAAAAAAAAAAAAGGTTAGGTTAGGTTAGGTTAGGTTAGGTTAGGTTAGGTTAGGTTAGGTTAGGTTAGGTTAGGTTAGGTTGGGGTGCGAAGTTGGTCTCACCTCCTCGTGGTGCACCCTGGGCAACAATAGGCAGTAATGTTTTAGGCATTGCTGGCTATTGGCGAAGAGGACCAACAATTCCTTCTCCTATCTCCCCTTTACCTTGTTTTCCCGTCTCGTCTCTCTTATCCTTCCCCAGTTATTTCTCCCACTCACATCCCATCCCCACTTACTCCCGTCTTCCCCAACTCCAGGATATTCATGTTAGGTTTATTTGATAGGGTTCTTTTGTTAGGTTATGTTAGGCGACGAATGACTTCTTCTATTGTTTTATCCCCACTTCTTCTTCTTTTATCTTTGCCTTCTTCTTCCCCCCTTATGTCCCCTTTACCTCTTTTCTTCTTTCTTAACTACCTGCGGATGAATGAAAATATGATGAGCGTTAAAAGAAAATATGGCTGCACAATTCAAAGAGATACTACCCCAGGAGGGTTCCGGCCGCACCGCGGTCGGGGAATCCCTCCCCGGGTCGGAGCTTCCCTCCGGCCCGGGCTGCCCCACGTTTTCTGGGGGGGGCAAAATTGTGCTTGTTAATACAACAACGACGACGAAAACGGCTAGCTTAACGGACCACGATTACGAACGGATGAAGACTGCGATGGTGATATGTGAACGCTACGACGACTCCGACTCCGGACGGAGTTGCGTAACGGTAGCATCGACGACCTCCGAGCGCAAGAGGCGATATGAAAGTGCCCGCTCCGGAGACTCAGAGGGAGAGACCGCGCCGCAGAAGATCGCGGTGGCGGAATCTAAAAGAGGCAGGGGCCGCCCACCCACACACGGGCGGCACGTAGGATACTGGGCTGCCAAAAAGGAGCTAGTAGCCCGCGAACACGAAGAGAGGAGGCTCCGAGAGGAAGAAGAGCTGGCAGTGTCGCTGCGAAGCACACGCCCACGCAATTCATCGCGGCTCTCAGAGACGTCCACAGAGCCTGAGGACAACTCGTCCTATGGTCTCGTGGACGTAGTAGAAAGGAAGCTCGAGGTAATCTCGACCGCTCTGACCAAGTCGAAGAACGTGAAGGGAACAATTATTCACGACGTGAAAGACGCGGTCAGAGCAATCCTCGAGGCGGTGCGGGATCTCCAACGTACGACGACGAACGAGGAGAACCGCAGACTAAAATTAGAGAACGACCGACTCAGAATGAAGCTGCGCGACTTCGAGGACAACTTGGAGGCGATGCGAGCTGAAATTAAATCAAGAGACAGACTGGGGTTGACACCTTCATCAGCCCCAGCCCCACCGGCTTTGACGCAACCGAAAACCTACGAAGATATGGAACGGTCGATCTTCGAAAGGTTAAGTTTTGCCATGGACGCGAGAATAGAGGGGTTGCAGGTAGACGGGCGTCTCCTTCCACCGAAGAGCCATCGTCCTCAGCTGGCTTCGGACAAGGCACCCAACGCGCCTCAGGAGGAGACAGCTCCGGAACCTGCAACGAATAAGAAGAAGAAGAAGAAAAGTAAGAAAAAGAGACAGAAGGAGAAGGATAGGACGCAACCGGCATCCGAGGGAGTCCAAGCACAGGAGGAGGTCGCTGGGACAAGTACCCAACCCCAACCCCAACCGACAGGGAAGGGAAAAGGGAAGGGAAAGAAGTCCCGACCAGAGACCCAACCTGCTCCCACGGATGCCTCACAGGATACGACACCACCGCAGCCACCACCACCTGAGCGAGCGGTGAATCCATGGTCGATGGTGCTGAGCAAGAATGCCAAGCGCAAGGCCGTCAAAGCCTCGCAATTGGCTTCTGGGCAAACCGCCCCGGCCGCACCAACGAGGAACAAGCCACCAGCTGTCAAACTGAGAGTCCCTCGATCGGCAGCGGTGGTCATCAAGGTACAGGAGAGGGAGGGCCTTACTTATGGCGACGTGCTCACGGAGGCCAAAAGCAAGATTAACCTGACCGAACTAGGAATTACGAGCGGCTTCAGAGTCAAGACGGCCGCCTCGGGAGCACGGATCTTACAAGTGCCGGGTCCGGCGACGGAAGGAACCGCCGAGACCCTGGCTGCCAAATTGAGAGAAGTGCTCCCGCAACAGGAGGTGACAATAACCCAGCCCACGAAGATGGCGGATTTCCGTGTGAGTGGGCTGGAAGACTCAACGACCAGAGAAGAGGTGGCAGCAGCAGTCGCCGGGCGGGGTGAATGTAGAGTCGAATTAATTAGGGTAGGGGAGATTCGTAGGGATCGAACCGGCCTTGGATCGGCTTTCGTGAAATGCCCGGTGGCTGCCGTCAAGAAAGTGGTTGCCGGAGGCCGACTCACAGTTGGGTGGGCGTCGGCCCAAGTGAAGCTTCTAGAGCCGCGTGTCCTGAGATGTTTCCGGTGCCTTGAGCCGGGACACGTCAAGGACACTTGTAAAGCAGACGAGGACAGGAGTCGGCTGTGTTTCCGGTGCGGACAGCCAGACCACCTAATAAGGGATTGTACAGCGCCAGCCCCGCACTGCACCGTATGCGGGGCAGCCGGCAAGCCGGCGGCGCACAGGGTTGGGGGGAAGGCTTGTGCTGTGCACAGCCGACCCCTCAAGAAGAAGAAGATGCCCGCAGCGACGGCCGAAGCCGAGCTGCCGCGCAATATCCCAAGTTCCGAAAGCGCCTCAAACGTGACTAGGACAGTGGATGAGCCGACCCCGATGACCACGGCTTAATTTATGGATCACGCCCGATTCAGAATTCTGCAAGGGAACATCAACCACTGCGCCAGGGCCCAGGACCTCTTGTCCCAGACCATGGCGCAGTGGGGGATTCATTTGGGCGTGGTCGCAGAACCGTACTTCGTGCCTCCTAGCAGCTCCGACTGGGCGGGGGACGATACGAGCACGGCGGCCATCACCAGCAGGCCAGCCGCGGGGATCCCACCTCTCTCCAACATCTCGAGGGGCTCGGGTTTCGTCGCGGCTACGGTGGGGGAGATCACCATCATATCGGTGTATTTCTCCCCCAATCGGACGTTCGCCGAGTTCGAGGGCTTCCTCGCGCAGCTCGGAGCGCTAGTAACACGGACACTCCCTCGCCCCGTGGTGGTGGCCGGCGACCTAAATGCCAAATCCGTGGCTTGGGGTTGCCCGGCAACCGACATCCGGGGCGAGGCAGTTGAGGAGTGGCTGTTGACGGTCGGCTTAGTCGTGGTCAACGTAGGGCAAGAGCACACGTGCGTGCGGGCACAGGGCGGATCCATCGTGGACGTAACGCTCACATGCCCCGCCCTGGCGCGCCGTGTGCAAAACTGGCGAGTCATCACCGGTGAGGAAACTCTTTCCGATCACCGGTACATCAGGTTCGACGTAGTACCGAGTCGAAGGGCCCAGAACATCTCGGGCCCCAGGGCCACTCGAGGGGACCCAGTTAGATGGAGGCTGAACACGATGGACGCAGACCTCCTCAAAGAGGCTGCAATCGTACAGGCCTGGCTCTCCGAGCACAACGAGGACACAAATGTTGACCAGGAGGCGGCCCGGCTTCGGAGAGCCATGGCCGTCATCTGTGACACCTCCATGTCCCGAGCCAAGAGTGGCCCCAACCGACGTCGCCAGGTGTACTGGTGGTCGGAGGAGGCAGCGCGGCTAAGGAAGGGGTGCGTGGCTGCGCGACGTGCCTATACCCGGAGCCGGAGGAGGCGACGAAGGGATCCGGAGAGGGAGACCTCCCTGTATACCACGTACAGGGAGAAGTGCACCGCTCTCCACATCGCCGTTGCCCAAGCGAAGGAGAAAGCTCGCCAGGAGCTCCTGGAGATGATCGATCGCGACCCATGGGGGCGGCCCTACAAACTGGTGCGGAACAAGCTCCGCCCTTGGGCCCCCCCGCTGACGCAGACACTCCAGCCGCACCTGGTTGAGAACATAGTCTCCTCCCTATTTCCACAAAGGGCCGAACATCAGCCCCCACCGATGGTTCCCGCCTGGGCCAACATACCGGAGGACCCAGAGGTGCCGCCGGTGACTAGGGAGGAGATAGAAAGGGCAGTAGATCGCCTCAAGGGCAAATCCACGGCTCCGGGCCTGGATGGAGTTCATGCGAGGGTATGGGTTCTCGCCTTCGACGCCCTGGACAACTGGTTGAAGAGGATTTTCGACGCCTGCCTGTCCCAAGCTGCGATCCCGCGGCAGTGGAAGACGGGCAGGTTGGTCCTCATCAACAAACCGGGGCGTCCGGCCGACTCCCCTTCCGCATACAGGCCCATAGTGCTCCTGGATGAGGTGGCCAAGATATTTGAAAGGGTGGTGGTGGGTCGCATCATCGACCACCTGGAAGGCGAGGGCCCGGACCTGGCTCCAAATCAATTCGGGTTCCGCAGAGGCCGATCAACGGTTGATGCGATCCGACACGTCAGGTCCCTGGCACAGGAAGCAGTCTCCGGTGGCGGGGTAATGCTGGCGGTGTCCTTAGACATCGCCAACGCATTCAACACCCTGCCCTGGAGCTGCATCAGAGAGGCGCTACGGCATCACAGATTGCCGTTATACCTGCGCCAGATCATCGGGGCCTACTTGTCGGGTCGTTTAATCACATACCCGACCCAGACGGGATGGTTTACCAAGGAAATGACTTGCGGTGTTCCACAGGGGTCGGTCCTAGGACCTCTCCTGTGGAACATCGGTTACGATTGGGTGTTGCGCGGGCAGAATCTACCGGGTGTCGACGTTATCTGTTACGCCGACGACACCCTGGTTACTGCCCGCGCCAACAATTACCGCCGAGCCGCCATGCTGACAACAGCCGGCACGGCGCACGTAGTGAGAAGAATCCGCGCCCTTGGATTGGAGGTGGCGCTGCAAAAGTCAGAGGCGCTGTGCTTCTGCGGCCCTCGACTCGCTCCACCCCCAGATGCCCACATAATGGTGGGAGGCGTCCGGATCGCCGTCGGGGCGACTATGAGTTACCTCGGTCTCGTCCTCGACGGCAGATGGAATTTTAAGGCGCACTTCGATCGACTGCTGCCCAGGGTTGTGGCTGCCTCTGCAGCCCTAAAGAGGCTTATGCCTAACATAGGAGGACCAGGGGCGTCTAGTAGACGCCTTTACACAAACGTTGTGCGCTCCATGGCGCTGTATGGTGCCCCCGTATGGGCCGACGCCCTTAACAGTCGGACCACCCGACTGTTAAGACGCCCCCAAAGGGCGATGGCGATTGCGGCTGTGCGGGGTTACTCTACAGTCTCATGTGAAGCAGCCTGTCTACTGGCGGGGTCCGTTCCATGGGACCTGGACGCCCGAGCCCTCGCGTCTCTCTACTTGTGGCGCGAGGAGCGAAAGGCGCGGGGACTGCGGACGGCCCCGACGGAAACAAGAATGAAGAGGCGTCTACTCGACGCCGAATCCATTGAAGTGTGGAAATCCAGACTGGATCAACCCAGCTTTGGAGCGCGGACGGTCGAGGCTATCCGTCCGGTGCTCGATGAATGGCTGAACCGGCGTCACGGCTCTATTTCCTACCGGTTGACGCAGGTACTCTCGGGGCATGGCAGCTTCGGGTGGTACCTGTGTCGCATAACCCGTAGTGAGCCGTCGCCGAGATGCCACCACTGCGACGGATGCCTCGACGAGTCCGCGCAGCACATGATTGACGACTGCCCAGCATGGGCTACGGAGAGGGCCGACCTCGTCAGGGTGGTGGGTGGTGATCTGTCGCTGCCGGCACTCGTTCGCGCGATGGTCGGTAGCGACAGAGCATGGCAGGCGGTTCTCTCCTACTGTGAGAAGACTATGACGATTAAGGAGGCGGCAGAACGGGATCGGGAGGCATCCGCCAACCCTGATAACCCGATCCGCCGCCCCACCCAACCAGGACGACGGAGGAGGGCCTTCGCCAGAGGCCTTCCCCATTAACGGATATGACGCCGGACGGCGGCGCTTGAGGGAGCGCGCCGTCCATTATCCAGGCGTGAGCGGTGCGTGCGTGTTCCCGCGCACCGCTCTAGTGACTCAACACTCGATGACGAGGGGAGAGCGACCCTTTACACCGCTCTTCCCGCAACCCAAGATGAAGAAAAAGCAGGGGAAACGGCACTCCTTCTAGCCTTTCCCCTCTGCTCAAGAAGAAGCGTCCCGAAGAGGGCCAGACGTCGTCGGCCGCCGAGGACGGAGGTCTATACCGTCCCCTTGGCCCCGGCAGACGAGCAGAAGGAACACCCCGGGGGTTTTAGTCGGTAGGAGTCCGGCATACCGGGGGAGTGGCCCTCACCACTCCCCTGACGATCCAATGCAGGATTTCCCCCGGGTTAACAAAAAAAAAAAAAAAAAGGTTAGGTTAGGTTAGGTTAGGTTAGGTTGGGGTGCGAAGTTGGTCTCACCTCCTCGTGGTGCACCCTGGGCAACAATAGGCAGCAATGTTTTAGGCATTGCTGGCTATTGGCGAAGAGGACCAACAATTCCTTCTCCCACCTCCCCTTTACCTCGTATTCCCGTCTCGTTTCTCTCATCCCTTCTAGTTATTACTCCCACTCCTACCCCATCCCCACTTACTCCCGTCTTCCCCAATTCCAGGCCAAATGTGTTAGGTTACTTTGTTAGGGATTTTATGATAGGTTATGTTAGGATTGTGTGATACTTTCTTTTGTATTCCCCCTTCTTCTTCTTTGTGTCTTTTGTCTTCTTATTTCTTCCCCCCTTCTATCTCTTCTTCTGTTTTCTTCTTCTTTCAACTCCTGAGAATTGTATGGAAATTTGATGAATGTTCAAACAAACATGATGCAAGCACAACTTAAAGATGTATTACCCCAGGAGGGTACCGGTCGCTCCGCGGCCGGAGAATCCCTCCACCGGTCCTCGGACCGGTGCAGCCCCACGTTCTCTGGGGGGGGCAAAGTTGCGCTTGGCGGTAGGGCCGACTCCCCTACCGCACCGACGACCCAGGCTTCCATAATGGACACTGATTTTAGCATGCGAGTGGCTCGCGTTATATGCGAGCGCTTGGAAGACTCTGACTCTGGCCAGAGTTTCGTGACGGTAGGCTCCACGTCTACGTTGGAGCGAAAACGCTCTTATAAGAGCGCGCAGTCTTCTGACTGTGACACAGACGGGGAGACACCTGCCAAGACCTTGGTGCTCCCCCAACGTGGCAGAGGCCGCCCGCCTACCCACGGGAAGCACGTGGGATTGTGGGAGGCGAAGAAAAAGCTCATCGCCGAGCAGAAGGAGGCAGAGGAGCTGCAGGCCCGGCGAGAGCTTCTGGAGACGGCACGCAACGCGCGCCCAAGAAAGACGTCGCGCCTCTCCGCGACGTCCACGGACGAAGAAGACCAGTCGGCATACGCCAGGGCGGAGAGGGTTCGCAAGAACGTTGGCCTCGTGAAGGACCTCTTCACGAAGTCAAAGAATGTGAAGGGCACAGTCATCCACGAGGGGAAGGTCCTCCTGGATGAAATCTTGGCTGACATGGAGGTGATGAAGTCCTCCACAGTAAATGACGAGCTGAGGAAGCTGAACTCGGAAAACGCTCGTCTGAGGAGTGAGCTCCAGGAGTTGCGGGAGGACTACGCCGCACTCCGAGCCGAAATACGAGGCTATAACAGGCAGGGTCTTCTGCTACCTTCCGCCAGAGACCCTGCCCACACGGATGAGACACAGCCCCACGACCTCGCCGAGATCCGCTCGGTACTAAGTGAGGTCGTGGGCACCATGAGAGACATGCAGCGGCGGTACGACGTGCTGGAGGGCAAGCTCCTGCGACCGCCGCTGCAGCATGAGAGGGCGCCTCCCGTGACGAAGAAAGCCGCGCGAAAGGCGAAGCCCAAGCCGGCGGACGACGCCGCAGAAGACGTCCTCACAACGGACGTGGACGCACCGGGGCCCAGCTCCAACCCCAACCCCAAACCCTCCAAAGGCAAGGGGAAGGGGAAGAAGAGCCGCCCCGCTGCAGACCTAGGAGTGACGTCACTGGAGGCACCCCCACCACCTCCAACTTCGACCCAGCCCGCCGCCACCGAGGGCAGCTGGTCAGAGGTGGCGAAGAGGGACAAGACCTCTAAACAGAAGAAGTCGGACAGGGGCCCTGTCAAAGCGGCTCCCACCCCCAAGAAGACACCAGCGCGGAAAATCAAGATCCGGCCACCCAAAACGGCCGGAGTGCTTCTGCAGCTGACGCCCCAGGCGACGAAGAGAGGCGTAACCTTCAAGACTATCTTGGAGGAGTCGCGAGGTGAGGTGCACGGTCACCTGATCGGCCTCGGCCTCCGCGACATTGCCTTTAGAGGCACGCTCACCGACGCGCGCATCATTCGCGTGCCTGGCGAGCCCAAGGAGGCAGATAGGAAGGCGGACGCCCTCCTTGAAGTATTGAAGGAGATCCTCCCAGCGGAGGACGTGAAGGTCTCGCGACCTTATAAACGCGCAGACCTGAAAATCACGGGCCTCGACGACTCCGTCACCTGGGAGGATTTTAAAGGCGCAATCGACATGGTGGGAGGCTGCCCGGAGGAGCAAGTCCGGGCCAGCCAAATAAGAATGACGCGGTTTAGCCTCGGAACGGCCTGGGTAACCTGCCCAGCCACCGCGGCCCAAAACCTGTTGGAGAGAGGGCTAAGGATTGGTTGGGGCAAGCCCCAGATCCGCCTGCTGGAGCCCCGCGTGCTCCGGTGTTACCGGTGCCTGGAACCCGGACACGTGGGACAAGCGTGTAAAGCGACCACGAACCGCAGTGGTCGCTGCTTCAGGTGTGGCCAGCCCGGGCACAAAGCCCAGGGCTGCGAGGCTCAGCCTCGATGTTGTGTCTGTGCTGACGCCGGCAAGCGGGCTGGCCATAGGCTCGGTAGCGCGGCCTGCGCAGCGGCCAAGAGGCCCATCAAGAGGCCTCCGGGCAAAACAAGAGGAGCTCCCGCCACCGCCGACGATATTCCACCGTCGCAGGCGCGCGTGGAGCCCGTGCCAAGAGAGGCTGAGCCAGCAGTGACACCTAAGTCGCTGCTCGGCAGTTTCGCCTCGAGGGGAGCGTTGGGCAACGAGCCTGAGGGGGCCGTTGCCTGACTTACAAGCTCCAGTGGTGTTGTGTGTGCTTCCGCGCACCACTAGGCGTGGGTAGAGGATTTTTTCCTCCCGACTGTGGAGAAGCCCACAGGGCGGATCGCGCGTCAGCCCTCTTGGAGGTCCTCGGTGTGCCCGGGGGCTGGCGTAGACGCGAGTGGAGAAGCACCCCGGGGGTTTTAGTCGGTAAGAGTCCGGCATACCGGGGGAGTGGCCCTCACCACTCCCCTGACGATCCAATGCAGGATTTCCCCCGGGTTAACAAAAAAAAAAACAAAAAAAAAAAAAAAAAAAAAAAGGTTAGGTTAGGTTAGGTTAGGTTAGGTTAGGTTAGGTTAGGTTAGGTTAGGTTAGGTTAGGTTAGGTTAGGTTAGGTTAGGTTAGGTTAGGTTAGGTTAGGTTAGGTTAGGTTAGGTTAGGTTAGGTTAGGTTAGGTTAGGTTAGGTTAGGTTAGGTTAGGTTAGGTTAGGTTAGGTTAGGTTAGGTTAGGTTAGGTTAGGTTAGGTTAGGTTAGGTTAGGTTAGGTTAGGTTAGGTTAGGTTAGGTTAGGTTAGGTTAGGTTAGGTTAGGTTAGGTTAGGTTAGGTTAGGTTAGGTTAGGTTAGGTTAGGTTAGGTTAGGTTAGGTTAGGTTAGGTTAGGTTAGGTTAGGTTAGGTTAGGTTAGGTTAGGTTAGGTTAGGTTAGGTTAGGTTAGGTTAGGTTAGGTTAGGTTAGGTTAGGTTAGGTTAGGTTAGGTTAGGTTAGGTTAGGTTAGGTTAGGTTAGGTTAGGTTAGGTTAGGTTAGGTTAGGTTAGGTTAGGTTAGGTTAGGTTAGGTTAGGTTAGGTTAGGTTAGGTTAGGTTAGGTTAGGTTAGGTTAGGTTAGGTTAGGTTAGGTTAGGTTAGGTTAGGTTAGGTTAGGTTAGGTTAGGTTAGGTTAGGTTAGGTTAGGTTAGGTTAGGTTAGGTTAGGTTAGGTTAGGTTAGGTTAGGTTAGGTTAGGTTAGGTTAGGTTAGGTTAGGTTAGGTTAGGTTAGGTTAGGTTAGGTTAGGTTAGGTTAGGTTAGGTTAGGTTAGGTTAGGTTAGGTTAGGTTAGGTTAGGTTAGGTTAGGTTAGGTTAGGTTAGGTTAGGTTAGGTTAGGTTAGGTTAGGTTAGGTTAGGTTAGGTTAGGTTAGGTTAGGTTAGGTTAGGTTAGGTTAGGTTAGGTTAGGTTAGGTTAGGTTAGGTTAGGTTAGGTTAGGTTAGGTTAGGTTAGGTTAGGTTAGGTTAGGTTAGGTTAGGTTAGGTTAGGTTAGGTTAGGTTAGGTTAGGTTAGGTTAGGTTAGGTTAGGTTAGGTTAGGTTAGGTTAGGTTAGGTTAGGTTAGGTTAGGTTAGGTTAGGTTAGGTTAGGTTAGGTTAGGTTAGGTTAGGTTAGGTTAGGTTAGGTTAGGTTAGGTTAGGTTAGGTTAGGTTAGGTTAGGTTAGGTTAGGTTAGGTTAGGTTAGGTTAGGTTAGGTTAGGTTAGGTTAGGTTAGGTTAGGTTAGGTTAGGTTAGGTTAGGTTAGGTTAGGTTAGGTTAGGTTAGGTTAGGTTAGGTTAGGTTAGGTTAGGTTAGGTTAGGTTAGGTTAGGTTAGGTTAGGTTAGGTTAGGTTAGGTTAGGTTAGGTTAGGTTAGGTTAGGTTAGGTTAGGTTAGGTTAGGTTAGGTTAGGTTAGGTTAGGTTAGGTTAGGTTAGGTTAGGTTAGGTTAGGTTAGGTTAGGTTAGGTTAGGTTAGGTTAGGTTAGGTTAGGTTAGGTTAGGTTAGGTTAGGTTAGGTTAGGTTAGGTTAGGTTAGGTTAGGTTAGGTTAGGTTAGGTTAGGTTAGGTTAGGTTAGGTTAGGTTAGGTTAGGTTAGGTTAGGTTAGGTTAGGTTAGGTTAGGTTAGGTTAGGTTAGGTTAGGTTAGGTTAGGTTAGGTTAGGTTAGGTTAGGTTAGGTTAGGTTAGGTTAGGTTAGGTTAGGTTAGGTTAGGTTAGGTTAGGTTAGGTTAGGTTAGGTTAGGTTAGGTTAGGTTAGGTTAGGTTAGGTTAGGTTAGGTTAGGTTAGGTTAGGTTAGGTTAGGTTAGGTTAGGTTAGGTTAGGTTAGGTTAGGTTAGGTTAGGTTAGGTTAGGTTAGGTTAGGTTAGGTTAGGTTAGGTTAGGTTAGGTTAGGTTAGGTTAGGTTAGGTTAGGTTAGGTTAGGTTAGGTTAGGTTAGGTTAGGTTAGGTTAGGTTAGGTTAGGTTAGGTTAGGTTAGGTTAGGTTAGGTTAGGTTAGGTTAGGTTAGGTTAGGTTAGGTTAGGTTAGGTTAGGTTAGGTTAGGTTAGGTTAGGTTAGGTTAGGTTAGGTTAGGTTAGGTTAGGTTAGGTTAGGTTAGGTTAGGTTAGGTTAGGTTAGGTTAGGTTAGGTTAGGTTAGGTTAGGTTAGGTTAGGTTAGGTTAGGTTAGGTTAGGTTAGGTTAGGTTAGGTTAGGTTAGGTTAGGTTAGGTTAGGTTAGGTTAGGTTAGGTTAGGTTAGGTTAGGTTAGGTTAGGTTAGGTTAGGTTAGGTTAGGTTAGGTTAGGTTAGGTTAGGTTAGGTTAGGTTAGGTTAGGTTAGGTTAGGTTAGGTTAGGTTAGGTTAGGTTAGGTTAGGTTAGGTTAGGTTAGGTTAGGTTAGGTTAGGTTAGGTTAGGTTAGGTTAGGTTAGGTTAGGTTAGGTTAGGTTAGGTTAGGTTAGGTTAGGTTAGGTTAGGTTAGGTTAGGTTAGGTTAGGTTAGGTTAGGTTAGGTTAGGTTAGGTTAGGTTAGGTTAGGTTAGGTTAGGTTAGGTTAGGTTAGGTTAGGTTAGGTTAGGTTAGGTTAGGTTAGGTTAGGTTAGGTTAGGTTAGGTTAGGTTAGGTTAGGTTAGGTTAGGTTAGGTTAGGTTAGGTTAGGTTAGGTTAGGTTAGGTTAGGTTAGGTTAGGTTAGGTTAGGTTAGGTTAGGTTAGGTTAGGTTAGGTTAGGTTAGGTTAGGTTAGGTTAGGTTAGGTTAGGTTAGGTTAGGTTAGGTTAGGTTAGGTTAGGTTAGGTTAGGTTAGGTTAGGTTAGGTTAGGTTAGGTTAGGTTAGGTTAGGTTAGGTTAGGTTAGGTTAGGTTAGGTTAGGTTAGGTTAGGTTAGGTTAGGTTAGGTTAGGTTAGGTTAGGTTAGGTTAGGTTAGGTTAGGTTAGGTTAGGTTAGGTTAGGTTAGGTTAGGTTAGGTTAGGTTAGGTTAGGTTAGGTTAGGTTAGGTTAGGTTAGGTTAGGTTAGGTTAGGTTAGGTTAGGTTAGGTTAGGTTAGGTTA